>CM024761.1:98002706-98402706 GCA_014218235.1 Colocasia esculenta | reverse complement strand
GTTTGGATGCTTTACTAGCTTTCTAGCATGTTGAGTATGATCCCCTCCCCATTTTGTCGTTGTTTCCCCGTTTTTGGGGTGGTCCTCGGAGGGGTTGCTCCGGAACCCCCCTTCTGTCTGTGATCGTGACGATCGTGGAGGTCGCGATCTGGTCGCGACGACCTGGCCGGTCGCGACAAGATCGCGACGCTCTTGGGTGTCGTAACACGGTCGCGACGGCTCGGGCCGTCGCGATGGGATCACGACACGGTAGGGTGTCGCGACCTGGTCGCGACGGCCCGATGCGTCACAACCTCAGCCGTGAGACAGATTTCGATCTTTGCCATTTCAGCTTCTCTTACTATACCCGTGGTGTAAGGCCCTCGAATTTTGTTGTATTACTTTATTACGTGTAAATAATTCATGATTGTGTATGCATAGATGTACATACCTACGTACGTATTAACTAGTTATACTTATGTGTGCATGTGTATAATTAGATTATAAATATTGCTTGAATTGCATGGTGGTAGTGTGTACATGATAGTATACATATTGCATGTATATGTATATATATATACATTGTACGCATGGTTTCTACATGTTTTAAGTTCTGGCCGAAGGGCCAATTGCCGTCAACAGGGTGGACGTCCATGGTGGTAAACGTCTATATCGTTGGACACTAATACTTAAATAAACGGCCCTGGATGTGGACGTTAATATCTCTGATCTGCATGTGCTGCAGACCCCGAAATTCTGGGGGCAAGCAAGCCCAACCATTGAGGAGATGTCCCCAACGGCTATCAGGCCTTCACATCACTCCTCCAGGATATCCCAAACCCCTTCTCCTATAAACCAAACCCCTTCTGCACCAGTAGAACTCTCTTGACTCTTTGAAAAGAGGAGAGAAACCCTAGCTCTGGACTGAAGGAAACCAGAACTCTAGAGGCTTTGATCCGGCGACTGAAGGCTTCTCCCGGCGATCTACACCGACTGGAGGATATCTGGGACATAGGGGAAGGCTTCCCCGACGTTGGTTTGACGTCTACATCGACCAAGAACCCGGAGCAAGAAGAGTTTGGAGGCTTCTTGGGACTGCCCAAGGAGAGCTTCAACAACAACTTTGATCCCTTTGGAGATTTATTGAGAGGCAAGTAACCCATTCACTTCGTCCATGTAGGTGTGTAGTAGGGTTTTACCATTTTTACAGATTTTCCTCGTGTCCTGGATCCTCACAATTCTCCTTCTTTTGGAGCTCGGGTCTATGTTTTGCACAGACCTGAACTTGACGGAAAGACCCCTTGCCGTTAAGATCTTCAATTAACGGCCAATGATGTTGTCGTTAAGCTCCATTAATGGACAGACTGTGCCGTTAAGTTCTTCAGGGCAGAACAGTGAGCTATTCTCCCTTGTATACAATTTATTTTCCGAAGTGTTTTCACATGAGGATATAAAGTAATTGTTGTATGTTATGTGAAATAGATACAGTGATGTGTGGGGAAATTTCTTGTGCATTTGTGGATGGTAGGAGTTATTAGTTTTATTAAAATGCATGTTGGAAGAAATGGTTGTACATATCTATCTACTGTTCACATGATCCGTGAAGAATTCGAGTGCCCAAATTTTTATAAACCATGTATGTGTGTGTCAGTCTATGCCTTGCAAATTTCGGAATTTTTCTAAGAGCATGTGATTTACTGAAATTTCTCTTTTGAAAATAGAAAACCTACCTAGGATTTGAAAAAAATTACAGTAAATCATGTGATGTGCTATAAATCCGGGGAAAATTTCTGTGATAATGTGTAAGTTAGGTTCAGGGTTCTGAGCAGCCAAATCTGATATTCATGTTATGCTTCATGTTGAATTGAATTATGAATAGCATGAGATTGAACGTTTTATTTTCTGTAAATGCATTATAACTCAAAAAAATAAGGAAATTCACATGCGTGGTCCTAAACCTGCAAACAGTGTGTGGTTAAATTCTCATGTTATTTGGATGACTGTAGGGTGTATTATGAATTTTCCATATGAAAACAAGTAAATTACGCATGCTATCATGAAATGGTTTGATATGTGCCTCTCAACCTGGTTAATGTAAATTATTGGATGTCTGATTCTGCCATCAGCATTATCTTGTTAGAAAGAACAGAACCATGTGTATAAATAAGAGAATGTAAACCATGTGTAATTCATGTGTAACACATGTATTAAAAATCGGAATGTGTAATGTGTAAAAGTGTGTGCCATGTGTGACACTGCTTCCATAGAGGGCCATGGAACCGTACCATGGAAAAGTCCCCACGGGAAGGTTGAATGTGTTATGATCCTAAGGGCATTAGGATGAAATCCTGGAGGTGGACATGTATCACTGGTTAGGGTGGAGACTTGTTCTCCCGGTCTGCGCAGTCCAAGAGTCGTCACTGTATTGCCTAGGTGGCGTCTATATGTATGTGTTATGTGATGTGTCCTTCTAATGGTGGTTTGGACTATGTGTCACGGCACTAAATTGTGAAATGTGAATGTGAACATGTGTAAATTGTGTAGTGTGAATATGTGAAAATATGCAATGTGTAAAAAAGTGAGCAATGTGAATGTGTAATTGTGTAAACATGTGGAATTAATATGATAAATCGTCAAATTGTGATCCATGATTTGTAAGTGTTAAATTTATGTCAAAACAGCAAACTAAATGCGTGTAAAATGCCATTTCCACATGTGCAAAATTTGTAGAATCCATGTTAAGAATGTTTCTTACTTATGTGTTAATAGTCCATGTTTAATCGTTATCATGTTGAAGTTGAAAATGCGAATGTAGCTCTCATGTGAATAGACAAATAGAAAGCATGTGGTAGGGACTTTAATTTGGAATGACATAAACCATGTACATGTGTTTAAATTTTATAGAAGTATCATGATAGGTTGTTTCCTACCATGCTATATGTTTGGCTATTGAAAGTGATTATAGGTCTTATTGTGATATATGCATGTATGACGTGTATGGTGTTATTTGCTGAGTCTTTTAAACTCATTCCTTGCTTCGGCGTACAGGTTTAGTAGGTGATACACCTTTGGAGGAGACCGTAGAGAGCGACTCCGAGCACGGGGAATAGCTTGGCGGAGTTGTAGTTGTGACATTTTGACTTCCATCGTATGTAAATTGAGGCATTGTAATAGAAACACTATGTAATTTGTGGACAACTATGTATTTGAATTTAGTACTTCATTGTGTGGACTTTATTTCTTTTAAATTGTCATGGGATCATGTATGTTAAATGTGGATGATGAAATGAAATGAAAGACTTTGTTCTTTTACTTCTGCTACTCTGTATCTATATTTGTGTGTATCTCAATCATGTGATAGCGTTTGGGTAAATGCCCCACTGTGATAACGTTCACTATACCGACGTGGGTTGGTATAACCGTACCGGTATAATGAGGGTCGTCACAGGGATTGGTATCAGAGAGACCAATTGAGATTATACATAAATATATATGAATCATCATCTTCATTACATGCTAAATCTTCATAGATTGTCCACATGTGTAGAATTGATTAATAATGAATGAAAAAT
Organism: Colocasia esculenta; assembly: GCA_014218235.1. Classification (NCBI taxonomy): domain Eukaryota; kingdom Viridiplantae; phylum Streptophyta; class Magnoliopsida; order Alismatales; family Araceae; genus Colocasia; species Colocasia esculenta. The sequence goes on along the minus strand of CM024761.1, from coordinate 98,399,155 downwards.
AGATAAGAAAATGGTTAGGAAATAAATTAACGTAGCTCTAATGGTGGCTGAAATTTATTGTAGCCATGGTTTCGAGAGGTAGGCGTGGCGGAGCGCCGGCCCGTGAGGACGAGCCGAGACATGAGGAGCGGGCGGAGCAGCATGCCCCGGCACCGCAGGGTCCTGTACCTCCCCTACCGACGCCTGTGGATTATGGAGTGTTCATGCAAGGTTTGGTGCAGGCCATGCAGACGCAGGCCCACACCCAGGCTGCACTCCAGGCTCAGTTGGAGGCTCAGGTTAGCATAATCAATTAAGGTGTAGTCTGTTTTATTTAATTGTATGATGTTATGTTGAATGTGTATTATTTGTTGTTGGATGTAGCAGGCTCAAGTTCCAGCTCAGGACCATGGTGGACCTTCTATCATGAAAAGATTCAAGAGGATACTGCCACCCTCTTTTAAGGGGGAAAGCGATCCGTTACTAGTAGAAAGCTAGATGAGGGAGATCGAGAAGATCTTCTGCGCTATTAAGTGTGTGGACGATGATAAGGTTACTTTAGCCACCTATATGCTACAGGTATGTGCTAGTTTATTTGTTTATGTCCCCTGTTAAGTTGAAGTTGTTTAGTTGGTGCTTATGAAGGTTATTATGCAGGAGAGAGCTGATGTGTGGTGGGCTTCATTACTGTGCACCCGATTCGAGGACGGCACTATTGAGGTTGCTTGGGACGAGTTCGTGAGGCTCTTCTGGGCCAAGTTCGTCCCCGAGCATATTCAGGGCAGGATGGAGCAGGAGTTCCTCTCCTTGACTCAAGGCTCCATGACCGTGCTCGAATATGAGGCCAGGTTTGCAGAATTATCTAAATATGCACCTCATATCGTGACAGATGAGCGCAAGAAAGCAAAGAAGTTCGTGATGGGCGTGAAGCCATCATTGAGGACGAGGCTAGTGGCGTTCAATCATCGCACCTTGGGCGAGGCACTTAGTGCTGCTTGTAGACAGGAGGGTGAGATGGAGCAATATCTGGAGGAGAAGAAGGCTTCGCAGAAGAGGCCTGCAGCTACGTTCCAGCGGCAGGACAAGAAGAAAGCAGTGTACCAGGCACAACAACGATCAGTAGTAGCCGGCAGTACTCAGGTACCCTCTGTACGTTCCCCTGGTGTGAAGAAGGAGTGTCCCCATTGCGGGAAGACACATGGTGGTTTCGAATGTTGGATGATTACGGGAAAGTGCTTGAAGTGCGGAAGTAGCGACCACAAGATCAAGGATTGTCCGAGACTTCAGCAGGGAGTCCAGCGTGGAGCGCCAGCCCCAGCAGCGGTAGCAGCAGCAGCGCCAGCTACAGGAAGACCAGGAAGGCCTCGAGCCTCAGCTCGAGTGTTTGCTCTAGCACGCTAGGACGCCGAGTAGGCGGAGCATGTCACCGAAGGTACAATTTTACTTCTAGGTGTGCACGCTCGGGTTTTTTTTGATACGGGTGCCACTCACTCGTTCATTTTCGAGTGGTTCGCTAGGCAGTTAGCTCTAGAGTTAGGAGTAGAGTCTAAGGAGTTAGAGGTCCCTTTGTCAGTGCACACCCCTGCGGGTACGGTATCGACTAGGAAGTGCATTCCGTCATTACCTGTGTGCATTGAGGATAGAGTCCTAGAAGTGTGTTTCTTCTTGCTAAAGATGAAGGACTATGATGCTATTCTTGGTCAAGATTGGCTAGAGGAGCACTATGCGTTAGTAGATTGTCGTGGAAAGAGGATTTTTTTCCGCATTCCTGGTGAGGATGAGTTCTCTCATCCCTTGCCAAGGAACATGGCGGAAAAGTTGGTCATCTCTGCCATGAAGGCGATGCGCATGGTAAACAAGGGTTGTTACGCTTTTCTTGCCAGCGTGGTGTTAGTACCTGAGGCTGATGAGTCACCTACTCTTGCAGAGATCGAGGTAGTGCAGGATTTTCCAGGCGTCTTTCCCGATGATTTATCTGGATTGCCACCTGATAGAGAGATAGAGCTCACCATAGAGTTGCTTCCGGGCACCTCTCCTATCTCAAAGGCTCCATATCGGATGGCACCTGCGGAGTTAGCCGAGTTAAGGAGGCAGTTGCAAGAGTTGCTAGATAAGGGATTTATTCGCCCTAGTGTTTCCCCTTGGGGCGCACCTGTCTTATTCGTAAAAAAGAAGGATGGATCACTTAGGTTATGCATCGATTATAGGAAGCTAAACCCGGTGACAGTGAAGAACAGGTATCCCTTACCTCGTATTGATGATTTGTTTGACCAGTTGCATGATGCATCAATCTTTTCTAAGATTGATTTGCGATCTAGTTATCATCAGTTGAGGATAAGGAGTGAGGATGTGTCCAAGACGGCATTCAGATCCCGTTATGGACATTATGAGTTTTTGGTCCTTCCTTTCGGATTGACCAACGCCTCTGCAGCGTTCATGGATCTCATGAACCGGGTGTTTAGGCCGTATCTAGATAGCTTTGTTGTAGTGTTTATTGATGATGTGCTGGTCTACTCTTCGGATGAGGCCACACACCGTCAGCATTTGAGGGTAGTATTAGAAGTTCTCCGTGAGCACAAGCTGTATGCTAAGTTCAGCAAATGCGATTTCTGGTTGCGCGAGGTTCATTTCCTCGGGCATGTTATCTCCGGTGCTAGTGTTGCAGTTGATCCAGCAAAGGTCCAGGCAGTTATGGATTGGGAGACTCCCAAGACCCCTTCGGAGATTCGTAGTTTTCTTGGTTTGGCTGGTTACTATCGGCGATTCATTGAGGGATTTTCATCCATCGCCGCCCCATTGACTCAGCTCACCAGAAAGGGAGTGAAGTTTGTTTGGTCCGAGAAGTGTGAGAGTAGTTTTCAATTGTTGAAGACTAAGCTCACGTCAGCTTCGGTGTTAGTCTTGCCGAGCGGTGTAGAGGGTTTTGCTATCTACACGGATGCGTCTCGGATTGTCTTAGGCTGTGTACTAATGCAGCAAGGAAGGGTAGTGGCTTATCCTTCTCGTCAGTTGAAGGAGCATGAGAAGAACTATCCGACTCATGATTTGGAGCTCGCAGCAGTGGTTCATGCACTAAAGATCTGGAGGCACTATCTTTATGGTGTCAGATTTGAGGTGTTTACCGACCACAAGAGCTTGAAGTATCTTTTCTCCCAAAAGGAATTAAACCTGAGGCAGAGAAGATGGATTGAGTTCTTGAAGGACTATGACTTCGACCTTCAGTATCATCCTGGGAAGGCAAACGTCGTAGCGGATGCTCTGAGCAGGAAGAGACCATCTCTCCAGCAGGACTGGAAGATGTTGGAGGATGCGGCTTGCACGTTGACTGAGTTAGAGCCATCGCTATGCCAGGCTTTTGTAGCTCAGTTATCCCTTAGGTCCTCGGTTTTGGATGAGGTGATCGAGCAACAGAAAGCCAACCCTAGACTCCTAGAGTTAGTGGGCAAGGCAGACATTCCTTGTGATGAGGATGGCGTGATTAGATTCCATCACCGTGTCTGTGTTCCTAATTTGGTAGATGCCCGTGAGCATGTGTTAGCGGAGGCTTACAGGTCGAGATTCTCTATTCATCCGAGTAACACTAAGATGTCCTAGGATTTGAAGAGATCCTTTTAGTGGTCTGGTATGAAGAGGGATGTAGCGGATTATGTATCTAGGTGTTTAGTGTGTTAGCAAGTGAAGGCCGAGCGGCAGCGACCATCTGGTCTTATGCAGAAGATGGAGATCCCAGTATGGAAGTGGGAAGCTGTCACTATGGACTTTGTTTCGGGTTTGCCTCGATCTAGAAGGGGCAATGACTCGATTTGGGTAGTTGTAGATAGATTCTCAAAGACTGCGCATTTCTTACCTATGAAGAAGAAGCAGTCAGTTGAGAGTTTAGCTAGATTGTATGTTAGTAGTGTGGTTAGATTGCATGGTGTGCCGAAGTCGATCATTTCGGATTGAGATCTGAGATTTACTTCGAGGTTGTGGAAGGGTCATTAGGATGCGTTAGGTTCGGAGCTGAAGCTCAGTTCGGTGTTTCATCCACAGACAGATGGACAGTCTGAGAGGACTATCCAAACGCTCGAGGATATGTTGAGAGCGTGTGTACTGGATTGGAAGGATGATTGGGAGCATCATCTACCTCTAGTGGAGTTCGCATACAATAACAACTTTCATGCGAGTATTGGTATGGCTTCGTTTGAGGCGTTGTATGCTAGGCCCTGTAGGTCTCCCTTGTGTTGGGAGGAGGCAGGCGATAGGCAGCTGATCGGTCCGGAGATAGTTCAGGAGACTTTGGATAAGGTCCAGCTTATCAGGAAGAGGCCTGTTGCGGTGCAAGATAGGCAGAAGAGCTACGCCGACAACAGGAGGAAGGACCTTGAGTTCGAGGTGGGTGATCATGTCTTCTTGAAGATATCACCTACTCGTGGTGTCGTCAGGTTTGGCAGGCATAGTAAGCTGAGACCTAGATTCATTGGCCCGTATGAGATTCTCAGACGATTGGGCAGTGTGGCATATGAGCTAGCTTTACCCCCAGCTTTAGCAAGTGTTCATCCCGACTTCCACGTTTCTATGCCTTGGAAGTATGTCCGAGATCCATCTCATGTGATTAGTCATGAGCCAGTGGAGATTCAGCCAGATTTGTCGTATGTGGAGCAACCAGTAGCGATTCTTGACCGGAAGGTTCAGCATCTCCGGAACAAGGGTATTGCATCGGTGAAAGTTCTATGGCGGAACTTCTCGCGAGAGGAGGCTACTTGGGAGCTTGAGGATGCGATGAGGAAGAAGTATCCCCTCTTGTTTGAGTAGTGTCGTTCAACTTCGAGGATGAAGTTTCTTTAAGGGGGAGAGGGTGTAAGGCCCTCGAATTTTTTTGTATTACTTTATTACATGTAAATAATTCATGCTTGTGTATGCATAGATGTACATACCTACGTACGTATTAACTAGTTATACATATGTGTGCATGTGTATAATTAGATTATAAATATTGCTTGAATTACATGGTGGTAGTATGTACATGATAGTATACATATTGCATGTATATGTATATATATATACATCGTACGCATGGTTTCTGCATGTTTTAAGTTCTGGCCGAAGGGCAATTGCCGTCAACAGGGTGGACGTCCATGGTGGTAAACGTCTATATCGTTGGACACTAATACCTAAATAAACGGCCATGGATGTGGACGTTAATATCTCTGACCTGCTTGCACTGCAGACCCTGAAATTCCGGGGGCAAGCAAGCCCAGCCATTGGGGAGATGTCCCCAACGGCTATCAGGCCTTCACATCACTCCTCCGGGATATCCCAAACCCCTTCTCCTATAAACCAAACCCCTTCTGCACCAGAAGAACTCTCTTGACTCTTTGAAAAGAGGAGAGAAACCCTAGCTCTGGACTGAAGGAAACCTGAACCCCGGAGGCTTTGATCCGGTGACTGAAGGCTTCTTCCGGCGATCTACACCGACTGGAGGATAGCTGGGACATAGGGGAAGGCTTCCCCGACGTTGGTTTGGCGTCTACATTGACCAAGAACTCGGAGCAAGAAGAGTTTGGAGGCTTCTTGGGACTGCCCAAGGAGAGCTTCAACAACAACTTTGATCCCTTTGGAGATTTATTGAGAGGCAAGTAACCCATTCACTTCGTCCATATAGGTGTCTAGTAGGGTTTTACCATTTTTACAGATTTTTCTCGTGTCCTGGATCCTCAAAATTCTCATTCTTTTGGAGCTCGGGTCTGTGTTTTGCACAGACCTGAACTTGACGGCAAGACCCCTTTCCGTTAAGATCTTCAATTAACGGCCAACGATGTTGCCGTTAAGCTCCATTAACGGACAAACTGTGCCGTTAAGTTCTTCAGGGCAGAACAGTGAGTTGTTCTCCCTTGTATACGATTAATTTTCCGAAGTGTTTTCGCATGAGGATATAAAGTAATTGTTGTATGTTATGTGAAATAGATACAGTGATGTGTGGGGAAATTTCATGTGCATTTGTGGATGGTAGGAGTTATTAGTTTTATTAAAATGCATGTTGGAAGAAATGGTTGTACATATCTATCTACTGTTCACATGATCCGTGAAGAATTCGAGTGCCTAAATTTTTATAAACCATGTATGTATGTGTCAGTCTATGCCCTGCAAATTTTGGAATTTTTCTAAGAGCATGTGATTTACTGAAATTTTGTTTTGAAAATAGAAAACCTCCGTAGGATTTGAAAAAAATTACAGTAAATCATGTGATGTGCTATAAATCCGGGGAAAATTTTTGTGATAATGTGTAAGTTAGGTTCAGGGTTCTGAGCAGCCAAATCTGATATTCATGTTATGCTCCATGTTGAATTGAATTATGAATAGCATGAGATTGAACGTTTTATTTTCTGTAAATGCATGATAACTCAGAAAAATAAGGAAATTCGCATGCGTGGTCCTAAACCTGCAAACAGTATGTGGTTAAATTCTCATGTTATTTGGATGACTGTAGGTTGTATTATGAATTTTCCATATGAAAACAAGTAAATTACGCATGCTATCATGAAATGGTTTGATATGTGCCTCTGAACCTGGTTAATGTAAATTATTGGATGTCTGATTCTGCCGTCAGCAGTATCTTGTTAGAAAGAACAGAACCATGTGTATAAATAAGAGAATGTAAACCATGTGTAATTCATGTGTAACACGTGTGTTAAAAATCAAAATGTGTAATGTGTAAAAGTGTGTGCCATGTGTGACACTGCTTCCATAGAGGGCCGTGGAACCGTACCATAGAAAAGTCCCCACGGGAAGGTTGAAGGTGTTAAGATCCTAAGGGTATTAGGATGAAATCCTGGAGGTGGACAAGTACCACTGGTTAGGGTGGAGACTTGTTCTCCCGGTCTGCGCAGTCCAAGAGTCGTCACTGTATTGCCTAGGTGGCGTCTATGTGTATGTGTTATGTGATGTGTCCTTCTAATGGTGGTTTGGACTATGTGTCACGGCACTAAATTGTGAAATGTGAATGTGAACATGTGTAAATTGTGTAGTGTGAATATGTGAAAATGTGCAATGTGTAAAAAAGTGAGCAATGTGAATGTGTAATTGTGTGAACATGTGGAATTAATATGATAAATTGTGAAATTGTGATCCATGATGTGTAAGTGTTAAATTTATGTCAAAACAGCAAACTAAATGCGTGTAAAATGCCATTTCCACATGTGCAAAATTTGTAGAATCCATGTTATGAATGTTTCTTACTTATGTGTGAATCGTCCATGTTTAATCGTTATCATGTTGTAGTTGAAAATGCGAATGTAGCTCTCATGTGAATAGACAAATAGAAAGCATGTGGTAGGGACTTTAATTTGGAATGACATAAACCATGTACATATGTTTAAATTTTATAGAAGTATCATGATAGGTTGTTTCCTACCATGCTATATGTTTGGCTATTGAAAGTGATTATAGGTCTTATTGTGATATATGCATGTATGACGTGTATGGTGTTATTTGCTGAGTCTTTTAAACTCATTCTTTGCATCGGCGTACATGTTTAGTAGGTGATACACCTTTGGAGGAGACTGTAGAGAGCGACTCCGAGCGCGGGGAGTAGCTTGGCAGAGTTGTAGTTGTGACATTTTGACTTCCATCGTATGTAAATTGAGGCATTGTAATAGAAACACTACGTAATTTGTGGACAACTATGTATTTGAATTTAGTACTTCATTATGTGGACTTTATTTCTTTTAAATTGTCATGGGATCATGTATGTTAAATGTGGATGATGAAATGAAATGAAAGACCTTGTTCTTTTACTTCCTCTACTTTGTATCTATATTTGTGTGTATCTCAATCATGTGATAGCGTTTGGGTAAATGCCCCACTGTGATAACGTTCACTATACCGACGTGGGTTGGTATAACCGTACCGGTATAATGAGGGTCGTCACAGGGATTGGTATCAGAGCGACCGATTGAGATTATACATAAATATACATGAATCATCATCTTCATTACATGCTAAACCTTCATAGATTGTCCACATGTGTAGAATTGATTAATAATGAATGAAAAATAGATAAGAAAATGGTTGGGAAATAAATTAACGTAGCTCTAATGGTGGCTGAAATTTACTGCAGCCATGGCTTCGAGAGGTAGGCGTGGCGGAGCGCCGGCCCGTGAGGACGAGCCGAGACGTGAGGAGCGGGCGGAGCTATAGGCCCCGGCACCGCAGGGTCCTGTACCTCCCCCACCGCCGCCTGTGGATTATGGAGTGTTCATGCAAGGTTTGGTGCAGGCCATGCAGACGCAGGCCCACACCCAGGCTACACTCCAGGCTTAGTTGGAGGCTCAGGTTAGCATAATCAATCAAGGTGTAGTCTGTTTTATTTAATTGTATGATGTTATGTTGAATGTGTATATTTGTTGTTGGATGTAGCAGGCTTTGTTGCCCAGCTAGCTAGCCCAGAGGGGGGGTGAATGGGTTATTAAAATTGAACTTTGATTAAAACCTGTCCACTAAAAGGATTACACAACAACTTAAACAAACGTTAGAGTTGGACAAAATAAGACAGTAAACGCACATAAGCACAACCACAAGACACAAAGGTTTTTATCCTGGTTCGGAACTCCTCTCCACAGGAGACCTACGTCCAGTCCCTGAGCAATGCCTCAGGATTTTACTAACAAGGGTACTAACCCCCTCACAGATCCTTACACCCAGCCTCAACTGGTCTTCCTTCAACCTGAAGGGAAAACAACCACCCTGGATACCACCAGGTCTTCCTTCGTCCAGAAGGGAAAACAACCACCCTGGATACCACCAGGTCTTCCTTCGTCCAGAAGGGTACAAACCAAGGAAATGAAGTTTAAGAACAAGCTTCAGGCACTAGCTTAATCAGCTGCAAGCTGAAGCAAACAAGCCTCAAGAGAGAAAGAGAATTTTACACTAGTTTCTCTCCAAAGACTACACAGGCTCTCACAGGAATTTGTTGTTTGAACACTGAGAGCTAAAGAGCTAAGAAGACAATTTGAATGGACGCTTCGCTCTTTCTTGGAACTCAGAAGACTAGAAGAATTGGTGTTGCTCGCTTTTTCTGTATATCACTATGTCTTCTCAGTCTTGAGTCTTGTATTTTTGCTTCTTCTTGAAATTTGAACGTTAAGAGAACCGTTGTCTCTCATCTAGGTGTACGTTAGACTGGTCACCAAGGAAGCTTCTGAACTTCAGTCTTTTATCCTTTAGTACACGCCAAAAAAAATGTTTTAGAATCTTGTATCTTGTATTCAACGTTGTACAGATGAGTCTTGTCAGATATCTGCGAGCATATCAACAATAAATAGAGGACAGCTGGGACTGCCGTCGATTGTTAGTTGCAGATGGAACAGATATGCAATATATAGCAAAGCTCCTTTCTGTCTAAAAAGGACGTAGACAGAGTAGCATAAAAATGGAAGATATTGTCTGCATGCATGGGAGATACGATCAGAGAGCATTTAATGCATAGCAGTCAACAGACGAGATATGACTTTGACTTTTCAACGCTATTAAAAACATTATACTGATACAACAGGAATGTTGATATGAATACTCCCGATGACTTATGAAATCGTTATACGATAACAGACAAATCGTTATGACAGAGCATTATCAGATTATAATGATGAAATCGTTATGAGAACTGAAGAAATCGTTACAACTATCAAGTCGTTACGAGTTTCAAAGAAATCGTTATGAGATTTAAAGAAATCGTTACAGCTATTAAGTCGTTACAAGTTTCAAAGAAATCATTACGAGATTTGAAGAAATCGTTACAGCTATCAAGTCATTACGAGTTTCAAAGAAATCGTTACGAGATTTGAAGAAATCGTTACAGCTATCAAGTCGTTACGAGTTTCAAAGAAATCGTTACGAGAACTCTTAACAAATCGTTGCACGAAGCAAATCGTTATGAGATGTAAGTCGTTGAGTTTCTAAGAAATCGTTGTGAAAACTTATGAAATCGATATGAAATGCAAGTCGTTATGACAGTACAGAAATCGTTATGAAACTCTTAACAAATCGTTAGACGAAGCAAATCGTTATGAGATCTGAAGAAATCGTTACGGCTAGAGAGTTGTTGCGAGTTCTAAAGAAGTCGTTACGGGGTCTAAAGAAATCGTTACGGCTAGAGAGTCGTTGCGAGTTCTAAAGAAATCGTTGCGATATCGATTTGTTTTGAACTTTTCGGTCAGAGAGGAAATCGTTCTGCTTATCAAAGAAGTCGATACAAAGACTTGGACAGAATGTGAGATGAGACTTACCTGATTGTCTTGAACTTTCATTTTTCTTTTATTTCCTGTTCTCAAAGCTCAAGTAATTTGTTAGTACTATTTTGTTAATCATCAAAATTAATATATAAATAAATGAATTATTTATTATGGGGACAGTTTGGTCATCAATCTCCCCCTTTTTGATGATGACAAAATATACTAAACATCATATAACAAACAAAACATAACATGTTTTTCAGAATAGCTTTAGTTTCTCCCCCATTTTGTCAATAAGCAAAAAGATAGGCGATGAGACAAAGAAGAGAGAAATTATTGAATTAAGTGTGAGAAAGATAGTACATAGGAGACAATAAAGAGGCATGCTGTGAGATGACAGCCCATGCCTTGATCTCAAGATCTTCAAAAGTTTGTTGGAAAACTCCAAAGGCAACTGAAAAATTAGGACCCATGGAGGGGGTGGCCCTTTGAATGTATAGAGTCCGTTGCTGATCCAAGAACTCTGCATACTGATCTGGATCCAGGATGAATCTGAAGTAAGTGCTTTTTCCGAAGCTGGCACGATGGAGAAATCTATCCAAGGAGATTGGATAGAAGATCTTCTGATCTATTAGATCCTGCTTCAGAGCATAGAAAGCTGTATATCTTGCTGCCCACTGAACATAGATCTCTTGAATAGGATTTATGGAGTTGAGATCCATGAAGGCTTCGGCTGAGAGAGAGGGCCTACCTTGATGAAACAAGGAACTGTTGATGGCCTCTAACTGAAGGTTGGTTTCCTTGTAGATGATTGCCCACAAGGGGGGAGTAAGCCTTTCACACTCTGAAAGGAGTGGAGCCAAAACCTGAGAGGAGATGCGGCCAGAGTGGTATTCTCTGAAGATAAACTGCAGGAAGGAGGGCAGTCTGCTCTGCTTGGCTGACATTCTACCCATCTGCTTGGCAAACATGTCAAATGCATGGGATCCTACATCTGAATCAAACACTAAGGAGTGCAGCTTTGGCAGAAGGACTAGAGAGTCAACTCGGATATCAGCAAAATTCACTGTGAGGGGAATATTCACTAGACGTTCTGATCTCAACAACACTATAGCTGAGTGGAATTGAGAGAACTGAACTTCTGGCAGTTTATTCAAGAAGCAGAAGTCACTGTACTGCTGCAAGCTTTTGGCAATCCTGATCTCTTTCAAGATGAAAGGACCCCACAAGTTCTTATGCTTGAGAAAGAACCACTCAGAAAGAGTGAGAGAGTGAGCTCCATGGGTAATAGATTCTGCCATGGCAGTCAAGTATTTGCTGTATTGACCTTTGTTGCCCTTGACGTTGGCCCATTGATCTTCAGTCTTGAACTCAGTCCCCTCAAAGATTTTGGATTTTTGAGAGAGGGATAACTGGGTAAGAGGAAGAACAATATTTAGGTGCTCAGAAAGGTTGAGGAAGGGAATACCATAAATGGTGGAGAGGATGCACTTTTGAATATATTCCTTGTAAAGGAATCTTTTGTGAGGTTCAAAGGTAAGAGAGTACCAAGAGGAGGAAATAGTGAGGAGGAGATGCTAACTGAGGATGATTGTTTCCTCTTTTTCTTGGCAGGACTGGGAGGATCAGTCTGTGGATATGAGTGGCAGTGAAGAGAATGGTGGAAAGGGTATTTCTCTCAAGTCATCCGGCAGATTTGTGTCAAAGACACCAAGTAGAGGAGGTTTGTCCGGAATGAAAGTAACAGAGGAGGGAGGAGTAGGAGGATAGAAGAGGTGTTTGGGATTGAAGGAAGAAGGTGGGTGAACTTGAGTGGGTTGAGTGAGAGGTGATGAGGGTGAAAAAGATGATGGTCCTGAGGTGTGAGAGGAAGTAGGAGAGAAAGAAGGTTGAGATGTAGTGAGAGAGGAAGATGGTTGAGTGCGAGGCACAGGGTGTTTTATGGTTGGTGGAGCAGGAGGAGCTGTAGAAGGGGATGAAGGTGAAGAGAGGATTGGAGTTGCAAGGGTAGAAGTGTCAGGGGCCTTAGTGGCTGTCATGGGCTTTTTCCCTTTGCTTTGACCTTCTCTGACAACTGAGGAGGGTCCTGATGACCCTGAAGCTGGCACTGGTGGCCCTGCAGGCCGAGAATCCTGAGCTGGAGGCCTTGGTGGCCGGGGAACAGCAGCTGGTCTGCTCTGAGTAGCTGCAGGAGAAACTCCACTTGGCCTTGAAAGACCTGCTACCATCGACTTCACATCAGACAACTCTTTATTAAACCACTTCATTGCATTTCTGACTGAAGAGAGCTCAAAAGTAGTTGAAGCTTGACTAGCAATTATCTCTTGCATACTGGACTGAACAGCTGACAAAATCTCTCCTGAGCCTTCAACACATCCAAAACTGGATTCAGATTGACTTTCCTGTGGCTCTGTCTAAATTTTCTGTGAACTACTCTTTTGCCTTTGCTTCGAGGTGCTGGTTCTTCAATAGATTGCTTCCCTTGAGCAGGAGTTTCCTCTTCAACTTCCATTTGCTCCCCCTGAATAGGAGCAGGGAGTTCACCACTTTCTTGCTCCCCCTGGGCAGGAGCATCCTCCAAAACAACTTTTTCAAAGTGGCCTTCTGCCACGGATTCAGACTCTTCAGGTTCAAGGATATTTTGCTCCTCTTGGCTAGGAGCTTCTTCCATGACCACATCTTGTTGAGTACCTGCTTGTATCTCAACATTAGCAACTGGTTCAGACTGAATTTCTGTATGGCCTGGAGCCATAACTTCTTCTTCAACACGTCCTCCTTCTTTAGAAGTATCTGAGGTGAAGGGAATGGAATCCAATACCTCTCTTAAAATAGAGGCGACTAAGGTGGTGGGCGAAGAGTCTGCCATGCCAGCTGCACCTTCTTCCATCCAAACTTCTGGAGAATGAGAGTCAATCCCCATAATAGGTGATTCTGAAACTTCTGGCTGGCTTGCCACAACTGGTACTGCTGCTGCTTGCTCTGCTGCTGCTGCTGCTGCTTGCTCTCCTGCTGCTGCTTCTTCTTGAACTTCTGGGATATCTCCAATAATCGCATCTCCTTCTGCCACAGAGGTCTTTGACCAAATTCCATCTTGCACAGAAAACCCACTTTTCTTCAAATTTCTGGACCTTATAGACTGGCCCATCATTTCTACTACAGCTCCAGACACATCTACTCCGAAATGCTTGAAAATCTTGGTGAGAAGATGAGCATAAGGCAAGGAAACATTCAGTTTGCTCTTTGTTTCCCAGATTTGAGTACTGGCAAACTTCATTCTCTCAATCATAACTGCGGCCAAGTTGATCTCCTTGTTCTGGATTGCCCAGAACATTATGTCCGAGTCTGCCCTAGTGCATGAAGAAAACGTAGCACTACGAGGTACTATAATTTGACAGACAATAAAGTGAAGCAACCGATTAAATGCGGACATCTGATTAATATCTAGCTTTCCATCTTTCAGCTTAAACCCTGGACCAATGATTCCGAGACCCTTTACTTCATCATTCACAGAGTGAATGCCACTGTACCCGGAGGTCTTTACTCCAAACAACTCATGCAATAGTTCATGATCTATCTTGATCTGGGTGCCCTTCACTGAGGAGACAAGGGACCCATCTACCTCTGACTTCAAACAAATGAAAAAGGCTTTCACCAGGTCCGGATAGCTTACCTCAGTGAAAGTAGCAACATCCATCCACTGCATTCTTCTCAAAGCTTCGACTAGATAGGACATGCCACTCTTCTCAAGGTTCTGAACATCCACTGCCTTATTTCCACAGATCTTCATCTTCACGAAGGTGAACCTTTCCTGCTGCTCTGCGGTCAGATACTCAGCACTGTAGCCCCCTACACTTCGGAGATCATCGGAGCGGCCATAGGTAGAGGAGAAAGGTTCTGGAGGAGAAGGAAGGTGGAAGAGATGGAACCTCTCGAGGGATTCTTCGCGGGAAGAAGAGAAAGCTTCGAAAGTTGCAGAGAGTCGATCCCGAAATCGTTAGGGCATCGGCTTTGGGTGAACAGATAAAAGATAAAAGGGTAAAGGTAGAAGACAAGTCGTTCTCAGAACGATTTGAATAATTTAATATTACTTTACCGAAAAGTGAAACGCCAAAGAGGTGGTAAAGGTAGAAAGCGACAAAAAAAAAGGTTTGACAAGTCAAACAACTTTTAACACGAGCGCGGTCAAGGAATGTAGATAATTGAGTTTTGCTTATCTTTAAGGAGGGAGAATTCCATTTCTATCTGAAAAAATTTTATGCCAATAAAATTACAGAAATCTTTTCACACATTGCACATCCCTAATTACCTTCTAAGAGATGTAAATCTCTCTTCAGGTAGGGCTTTTGTGAAGATATCTGCTAATTGACCATTTGTATCTATAAAAGAGATTTCTAAATTACCACTAGCTACATGGTCTCGAATAAAATGATATCTTACCTCTATGTGCTTAGTCCTTGAGTGCTGTACTGGATTTTTGGTGAGGTTGATGGCACTTGTATTATCACACAATAGTGGAATTGATTTGATGTGAATTCCGAAATCCTCAAGTTGTTGCTTTATCCAAAGAAGTTGTGTACAACAATTCCAGCAGCAACATATTCTTCCTCAGCTGTTGATAAAGCTATTGAATTTTGTTTCTTGGATGACCATGATATTAAACATCCTGCAAGAAACTGACAACACCCACTGGTGCTTTTTCTATCTACTTTGCATCCAGCATAATCAGCATCTGAATATCCTATTAATTTTATTTCACAAGATCTAGGATACCAGAGACCTAAATCATGAGTTCTAGCCAGATATCTAAATATTCTTTTTACTGAATTTAAATGAGACTCTCTAGGATCTGCTTGATATCTAGCACACATGCATACACCAAACAAAATGTCTGGTCTACTTGCAGTTAAGTAAAGTAGTGACCCTATCATACCTCTATAATTCTTTTGATCTACCTTCTTACCTTTT
Organism: Colocasia esculenta; assembly: GCA_014218235.1. NCBI lineage: Eukaryota > Viridiplantae > Streptophyta > Magnoliopsida > Alismatales > Araceae > Colocasia > Colocasia esculenta. The sequence continues at coordinate 98,384,003 of CM024761.1, read as the reverse complement.
TGATCACTGTCCATTCTGGTTGATGTGCTCATTGGAGTTGATAGTGGCTTTGCACCTTCAAATCCAAATTTCTTTAACAGCTCTTTGGTGTACTTGGCTTGACAGATATGAGTGCCATCCTTCCCTTGCTTGATTTGCAATCCAAGGAAGTAGCTTAGTTCCCCCATCAAGCTCATTTCGAATTCTCCCTGCATAAGCTTTTCAAAGTACTTGCAAAAAGATTCATCAGTAGATCCAAAAATAATATCATCTACATATATTTGCACAAGAAGTATATGTTTAACCTTAGATTTTATAAATAGTGTACTATCTACTTTACCTTAGTGAAACCATGATCTAATAAGAAGTACTGAGCCTTTCATACCAGGCTCTAGGTGCTTGCTTTAAACCATATAAAGCCTTATGCAGTTTTAATACATGATTTGGAAATTCGGTATCATCAAAACCTGGAGGTTGTTCAACATAAACTTCCTCCTTGATAAAACCATTAAAAAGGCTGACTTGACATCCATTTGAAATAGTTTTAAATCAAATGCAGATGCATAAGCAAGTAAAATCCTAATAGCCTCAAGTCTAGCTATAGGTGCATAGGTTTCATCAAAATCTATGCCTTCCTCTTGGGAGTAGCCTTGAGCTACCAGTCTGGCCTTGTTCCTTAAGATTATTCCAGACTCATCCAGTTTATTTCTGAACACCCACTTGGTGCCAATAACTGAATGATTGGATGGTCTAGGAACAAGTGACCATACTTGGTTTCTCTTGAATTGATTTAGTTCATCTTGCATGGCTAATATCCAAGATTCATCAGATAAAGCTTCATTGACTGTCTTAGGCTCTATTTGAGAAACAAAGGCTAAATAATCACAAGGAATTACATTACCTCTTGTTCTTACCCCTACAGATGGATCACCAATAATGTTTTCAGGAGGGTGATCTTTCTGATGTCTCCATTCTTTTGGAAGATTTTCATGTTGAATTTCAGTTTGCTGCAGTTCTTCCAGAGGAGGATCTTCCTTGTCCTTAATTGAGGTATTCTTTAATTTTTCAGACAAGTCATCTGCATCATCAATGTCACTAATTTCTTCCTTTTTCAAGGAAGGGTTAGATTCATCAAAGATAACATGTACAGATTGTTCAATTAACAAGGAACGTTTATTGAAAACTCTATAACCTTTGGGTTTAGAAGAGTACCCCATAAAGATGCCTTCATCTGATTTGGCATCGAACTTACCAATGTCCCTTTTTCCATTGTTGTGGATGAAGCAAGGACATCCAAATATTCTGAAATGGCTGATCTTTGGTTTCTTTCCCTTGTAGAGTTCATAAGCAGTCTTCTTCAGAATCGGCCTGATCATTACTCTATTAATGATATAACATGCAGTGTTGATGGCTTCGGCCCAGAAGTATCTTGGCAAATCATATTCTGATAACATGGTTCTTGCCATATCCAAAAGTGTTCTGTTTTCCTCTCAGCAATTCCATTCTGTTGAGGTGTCCTTGGGGCTGAGAAGTTGTGCTCAATTCCTTGATCATCACAGAACTTTGCAAACTTTTCATTCTGAAACTCACCACCATGATCTGATCGGATAGAGACAATTGTGAACTTCTGATCTTTCTGAACTTTCTGCTGAAGCTGACAAAATTGTCAAATGTGTCATCTTTGTGCTCTAGAAAGGATACCCAAGTGAATCTTGAATAATCATTAACTATTACAAATCCAAAATTCTTTCCTCCCAGACTAGTAGTCCTCATTGGCTCAAATAGATCCATATGAAGTAGTTCTAAGGGCTTTGAGGTGGTTACTACAGTCTTTGATTTGAAAGAGCTCTTGGTGTGCTTTCCTCTTGCACAAGGTTTGCAAGTGCTGTCCAATCTAGAATTGACCTTTGGCAGCCCTTCCACTAGCTTTCTCTTTCTGAGCTTATTCAAACCGTCCAAGCTGCAGTGACCCAATCTTCTGTGCCACAGCTCTGTTGATTGATCTTTGATGGCTGCCAAACAGACATCTTGATTCTTGAGTTCCTCGAGATAGAGAACATACAAGTTTCTTTCTCTGTAGGCTTCAAATATGACTGTACCATCCTTTAATATACTGCACTTTGATTCTTGGAACTGAATCTGATGGCCTTTGTCACACAACTGGCTGATGCTGATAAGGTTGTGCTTTAATCCATTGACCAACATTACGTCTTCAATAACTGATTTCCCTTTGATGTTCATGGACCCACTTCCTATCGCTGTGCCTTTTCCATTATCTCCATAGGTGACTGTACCTTCTTCAGCTTTGAGATCAACGAAAAACTTCTTGTTGCCTGACATGTGCCTTGAGCATCCACTGTCCAAGTACCATTTGGATGCTCTTAAATTTCCCTGAAATTTAAACACTAAGTTTTAGGTACCCAAGTTCTTTGGGTCCTGATGGGTTAGTATCATTGGTTTTTCTTTTTATTATCCACTTTTTGTTCTTGTTAGGACAGGTTGCTTTGTTATGTCCTAGTTTGTTACAATGAGTACAGCAGGTTGTTCTAGTTACTCTTTCAACTGGATTGTATTTAAATTTTTAAGTTCTTTACTCTTTTCGGATATAAATTCAGGAGTTGGTAAGTGTTAGGAAAGACTTTTGTTTCTTCATTTTCCGAGGGAGTATAACCAAAACCATGTTTCTTCTTGGTTGATCTTTTAGCTCCACTCATCATTAGAAGAGGTTTATTATTTGTGAACTTGTTTATGGTGCTTGTTAAATGTTCATTTTCTTTATTTAATCTTTCTATTTCTGTTTTAAGTCCACTTAAGTCTTCTTGTTTTTCTAAATGAATTATTTTCTTATTTTTCTCTTTTAAATCTTCACATAATAATTCATTCCTTCTTTTATGTTCAGTTATTTGTTTTTCAAGTTCTTCTTTCGGTTTTTAGATCTGAGTTTGTATTTTCTAAACAGATTAAATTCTTCTTACTAATTTTAAGTAATTTAGATACTTCTTTATATTTTTCATAGAGTTCATTAAAAGCACTTTCTAAGTTATCAGAATCTGAATCATTGCATGAATCAAAAGAAGAGTCAGAAGTTACCTTATCTTCGGTATTGGCCATGAGGGCCAAGTTTGCTTCTTCACCTTCACTGCTCGAGCTTGACTCACTATCTGAGTCACTGCTGTTCTCCCAAGCAGCTGCCATTGCTTTCTTTTTATACTTCTTGAATCTTCTGAAGTTGTCCTTCTTCTTATGATCATTCTTTTTTAGCATTGGACAATCTGCCTTGATGTGTCCAGGCTTCTTGCATTCATAGCATATTACTTCTCCTTTCTTTGGATCCTTTACTTCTGGTTTTCTGAAGTCTTTGTTCTTCTTGAAAAATCTTCTTCCGGACTGATACTTTTTTTTTGCTAATATTCTCTGAAGTCTTCGAGACAGCATGGCTTCTTCATCATCACTGTCTTTGCTACCTTCACTGTTATCCAAAGATTCTTCTGATATCTCATCATTCGCTTTGAGAGCATTAGATTGCTTCCTTCTGCTGGAGGATTCTCCTAATCTCTCCATATTTATCTCATGAGCCATGAGAGATCCTATTAGCTTTTCCAATGACATTAATTTCAGATCATTGGCTTCCTCAATGGCTGTTACTTTTGGAGTCCATGAGGATGGCAGAGATCTGAGTATCTTCCTGACCATGTCTGGTACACCATAGACTTTACCTAATCCAGCTAATCCATTTGTGATATCTGTGAATCTGCTAAACATCTGAGTTATGGATTCATTTGACTGCATCTGGAACCTTTCATATTGGGCTACAAGAATATCGATTCTTGTCTCCTTTACTTTGTCTGTCCCTTCATAAGTGATCCTGAGCTTTTCCCACATTTCCATTGCGGATTTGCAGGCTGAAACTCTGTTGAATTCTTTCTTGCTAAGGGCACAGCAAAGGATGCTCTTGGCTTTGCAGTTTAGGGATATTCTTCTTCTGTCGTCATCTGTCCACTGAGCCTTAGCATTTGTGATTAGGAGATCACCTTCTTCTACTATGGACCATATTGTATAATCGTGACCTTGTAGAAAGTACTCCATTCTTGTCTTCCAGTAGGTGTAATCTCTCCATCGAACAGGGGAGGCCTGTTGACTGACTGACCTTCGAAGTTGCTTTGGGCTGCCATTGATCTTTGCTCTTCAGATCGTTGGATCTTCTTCTTTGTCGAAGAGATGGCTCTGATACCACTTGTTGCCCAGCTAGCTAGCCCAGAGGGGGGGTGAATGGGTTATTAAAATTTGAACTTTGATTAAAACCTGTTCACTAAAAGGATTACACAACAACTTAAACAAACGTTAGAGTTGGACAAAACAAGACAGCAAACGCACATAAGCACAACCACAAGACACAAAGGTTTTTATCCTGGTTCGGAACTCCTCTCCACAGGAGACCTACGTCCAGTCTCTGAGCAATGCCTCAGGATTTTACTAACAAGGGTACTAACCCCCTCACAGATCCTTACACCCAGCCTCAACTGGTCTTCCTTCAACCTGAAGGGAAAACAACCACCCTGGATACCACCAGGTCTTCCTTCGTCCAGAAGGAAACAACCACCCTGGATACCACCAGGTCTTCCTTCGTCCAGAAGGGTACAAACCAAGGAAATGAAGTTTAAGAACAAGCTTCAGGCACTAGCTTAATCAGCTGCAAGCTGAAGCAAACAAGCCTCAAGAGAGAAAGAGAATTTACACTAGTTTCTCTCCAAAGACTACACAGGCTCTCACAGGAATTTGTTGTTTGAACACTGAGAGCTAAAGAGCTAAGAAGACAATTTGAATGGACGCTTCGCTCTTTCTTGGAACTCAGAAGACTAGAAGAATTGGTGTGCTCGCTTTTTCTGTATATCACTATGTCTTCTCAGTCTTGAGTCTTGTATTTTTGCTTCTTCTTGAAATTTGAACGTTAAGAGAACCGTTGTCTCTCATCCAGGTGTACGTTAGACTGGTCACCAAGGAAGCTTCTGAACTTCAGTCTTTTATCCTTTAGTACATGCCAAAAAAAAATGTTTTATAATCTTGTATCTTGTATCCAACGTTGTACATATGAGTCTTGTCAGATATCTGCATCTGCGAGCATATCAACAATAAATAGAGGACAGCTGGGACTGCTGTCGATTGTTAGTTGCAGATGGAACAGATATGCAATATATAGCAAAGCTCCTTTCTGTCTAAAAAGGACGTAGACAGAGTAGCATAAAAATGGAAGATATTGTCTGCATGCATGGGAGATACGATCAGAGAGCATTTAATGCATAGCAGTCAACAGACGAGATATGATTTTGACTTTTCAACGCTATTAAAAACATTATAATGATACAACAGGAAAGTTGATATGAATACTCCAGATGACTTATGAAACCGTTATATGATAACAGACAAATCGTTATGACAGAGCATTATCAGATTATAATGATGACATCGTTATGAGAACTGAAGAAATCGTTACAGCTATCAAGTCGTTACGAGTTTCAAAGAAATCATTACGAGATTTGAAGAAATCGTTACAGCTATCAAGTCGTTACGAGTTTCAAAGAAATCGTTACGAGATTTGAAGAAATCGTTACAGCTATCAAGTCGTTACGAGTTTCAAAGAAATCGTTACGAGAACTCTTAACAAATCGTTGCACGAAGCAAATCGTTATGAGATGTAAGTCGTTGAGTTTCTAAGAAATCGTTGTGAAACACTAAGAAATCGATATGAAATGCAAGTCGTTATGACAGTACAGAAATCGTTATGAAACTCTAACAAATCGTTAGACGAAGCAAATCGTTATGAGATCTGAAGAAATCGTTACGGCTAGAGAGTCGTTGCGAGTTCTAAAGAAGTCGTTACGAGGTCTAAAGAAATCGTTACGGCTAGAGAGTCATTGCGAGTTCTAAAGAAGTCGTTACGAAGTCTAAAGAAATCGTTACGGCTAGAGAGTCGTTGCGAGTTCTAAAGAAGTCGTTACGAGGTCTAAAGAAATCGTTACGGCTAGCGTTGTGAGTTCTAAAGAAGTCGTTACGAAGTCTAAGTCTAAAGAAATCGTTACGGCTCTAAAGAAGTCGTTACGAGGTCTAAAGAAATCGTTACGGCTAGACGGTCGTTGCGAGTTCTAAAGAAGTCGTTACGGGGTCTAAAGAAATCGTTACGGCTAGAGAGTGTTGCGAGTTCTAAAGAAATCGTTGCGATATCGATTTGTTTTGATCTTTTCGGTCAGAGAGGAAATCGTTCTGCTATCAAAGAAGTCGATACAAAGACTTGGACAGAATGTGAGATGAGACTTACCTGATTGTCTTGAACTTTCATTTTTCTTTTATTTCCTGTTCTCAAAGCTCAAGTAATTTGTTAGTACTATTTTGTTAATCATCAAAATTAATATATAAATAATGAATTATTTATTATGGGGACAGTTTGGTCATCAGGCTCAAGTTCCATTCAGGACCATGGTGGACCTTCTATCATGGAAAGATTCAAGAGGATGCTGCCACCCTCTTTTAAGGGGGAAAGCGACCGTTACTAGCAGAAAGCTGGATGAGGGACATCGAGAAGATCTTCCGGGCTATTAGATGTGCAGACGATGAAAAGTTACTTTAGCCACCTATAGCTACAGGTATGTGTAGTTTATTGTTTATGTCCCCTGTTAAGTTGAAGTTGTTTAGTTGGTGCTTATGAAGGTTATGTTGCAGGAGAGAGCTGATGTGTGGTGGGCTTCATTACAGCGCACTCGATTCGAGGACGACACTATTGAGGTTGCTTGGGACGAGTTCGTGAGGCTCTTTCGGGCCAAGTTCGTCCCCGACCATATTCAGGGCAGGATGGAGCAGGAGTTCCTCTCCTTGACTCAAGGCTCCATGACCGTGCTCGAATATGAGGCTAGGTTTGCAGAATTATCTAAATATGCACCTCATATCGTGACAGATGATCGTAGGAAAGCAAAGAAGTTCGTGATGGGCCTGAAGCCATCACTGAGCACGAGGCTAGTGGCGTTCGATCATCGCACCTTCGACGAGGCACTTAATGCTGCTTATAGATAGGAGGGTGAGATGGAGCAATATCTGGAGGAGAAGAAGGCTTCGCAGAAGAGGCCTACAGCTACGTTCCAGCGGCAGGACAAGAAGAAAGCAGTGTATCAGGCACAGCAGCGATCAGTAGTAGCCGGCAGTACTCAGGTACCCTCTGTACGTTCCACTGGTGTGAAGAAGGAGTGTCCCCATTGTGGGAAGACACATGGTGGTTTCGAATGTTGGATGATTGAGGGAAAGTGCATGAAGTGCGGAAGCAGCGACCACAAGATCAAGGATTGTTCGAGACTTCAGCAGGGAGTCCAGCGCGGAGCGCCAGCCCCAGCAGTGGTAGCAGCAGCAGCGCCAGCTACAGGAAGACCAGAAAGGCCTCGAGCCCCAGGTCGAGTGTTTCCTCTAGCACAGCGAGGACGCCGAGCAGGCAGAGCATGTCACCGAAGGTATGATTTTACTTCTAGGTGTGCACACTCGGGTTTTGTTTGATACGGGTGCCACTCACTCGTTCATTTCCGAGCGGTTCGCTAGGTAGTTAGCTCTAGAGTCAAGAGTAGAGTCTGAGGAGTTAGAGGTCCCTTTGTTAGTGCACACCCCTACGGGTAGAGTATCGAGTAGGAAGTGCATTCCGTCGTTACCTATGTGCATTGAGGATAGAGTCCTAGAAGGGTGTTTCTTCTTGCTAAAGATGAAGGGCTATGATGCTATTCTTGGTCTGGATTGGCTAGAGGAGCACTATGCGTTATTAGATTGTCGTGGAAAGAGGATTGTTTTCTGTATTCCTGGTGAGGATGAGTTCTCTCATCCCTTGCCAAGGAACTTGGCGGGAAAGTTGGTCATCTCTGCCATGAAGGCGATGCGCATGGTAAACAAGGGTTGTTACGCTTTTCTTGCCAGTGTGGTGTTAGTACCTGAGGCTGATGAGTCACCTACTCTTGCAGAGATCGAGGTAGTGCAGGATTTTCCAGACGTCTTTCCCGATGATTTATCTGGATTGCCACCAGATAGAGAGATAGAGTTCACCATAGAGTTGCTTCCGGGCACCTCTCCTATCTCAAAGGCTCCATATCGGATGGCACCTGCGGAGTTAGCCGAGTTAAGGAGGCAGTTGCAAGAGTTGCTAGATAAGGGATTTATTCACCCTAGTGATTCCCCTTGGGGCGCACCTGTCTTATTCGTAAAGAAGAAGGATGGATCACTTAGGTTATGCATCGATTATAGGAAGCTAAACCAGGTGATAGTGAATAACAGGTATCCCTTACCTCGTATTGATGATCTGTTTGACCAGTTGCAAGATGCATCAGTCTTTTCTAAGATTGATTTGCGATCTGGTTATCATCAGTTGAGGATTAGGAGTGAGGATGTGTCCAAGACGGCATTCAGATCCCGTTATAGACATTATGAGTTTTTGGTCCTTCCTTTCAGATTGACCAACGCCTCTGCAGCATTCATGGATCTCATGAACCGGGTGTTTAGGCCGTATCTAGATAGCTTTGAGGCCTGTTGAGGGAGTACTCCGAGCTTCAATAACAACCTCTCACACGGGACAAGCCCTCAAGTGCCGAGCACCGGGCGAAAGACTAGTGTAGACCGCACTAGGGAACTAGCACAGGTGCCACGGGTACAGTAAGAGAATGAGAAATGGCAAAGATCGGAATCTGTCTCATAGCTGAGGTTGCGACGCATCGGAAGCCTGTTGAGGGAGTACTCCGGGCTACGAGTGTGCTCGAGTTGGCAGCCACCAGGCGGACTCTGGATCTTCGGGGGAAAACGATGGTTCGTACAGTGGCGTTCAGTCGTTGCAGAGCTCTCATGGTTGGATTAGGACGCCGATGTCAATTTCGGAGTTCTTCCGGCGCAGTCCAGCTAGTCCTTTTCTCACTGCCTCGCTCTGCGGCCCCGGAATCGCTTAGAGGCCAGACGTGGGACCGTAGTCCAGCCAGACTACGACAGTTACTGTTGTGTTACTTGTGTCCTACCTCGCTCTGACGAGACGTGAGGGTCAGGACCCAGGTCGAGGATAAAACATCGGTGAATGCACCTAACCTTGGCTAGTGGTAGTGCTTTCCATAGCTTGTGTTCTTTGTCAAGGCAGAGTTCCCTCCGTCTGTGTTTACTAGCCGTGTGGTGGTCACGACTAGTAGTCGTACGGAGTTTCCGACCGTATGTACTTTCCGTACCGTGCTAGTTGTAGTTTCGCTTCCGCACTTCTGTTTGTAGGTAGAAGATATAAACTACTGTCATTCATTTGATATTTTATTCTCCTGCCTGTTTAGAGCCAGTAGGAGATTGGTAGTTCCTACTGAGCTTCTGTTGTGAAGCTCATCCCTCCTTTTCCCAGGTGAGACTTCTAAACAGCAGCGGTAGGGCGCGCGTCGGGCGGAGGAGACGGGGCAGTAGTTGGATTCCCCGTAGCTAGTAGTGGTTACCCTTTTTCAGTGTACGTCACCCTCGGGGTATGCCCCTAAGGGACTTGTTGTTCCCCTGCCTTTTACTTGTACTAGCGTGCGTGCGTTGGGACTGTACCTAGAGTGGTGCGTGGTGGTCTCTCTCTTTTCTGTTTCTGCATGTACACTTCTAGATTAGCAGTTGATGTTTACTTCCGTTACATATCTTGTTTGACATAGATTATAGCCCTTCCGGGTCCCCAGTTCTGTGGGCGGCGACCGCAAAAATCCGGTCCTCGGCGTGGGCCGAGGGTCGGGTTCTCGGGTCGTTACAACTCCATTTGGGAGAAGAAATCTCAAAAAATTGGAAAGAACCAGCTATACCCGCAACCCACCTTTCCTAGTTACAATAGGACTTGAAATAAACCCTAGACATATAAGTATTCGTAATACGACTAAAGGTGAATGTTCACTATTGTGTTGGGGTCGTGGGAGGCTAAGCTAGGGCACCAGGAGCAGATGAGAATGGCTGGTGATCAGAGCTTCTTCCTCAACCGTGCTCTGCTGCGACATGTGCACAACACAGTGTTAGATCTTCTCAAAGGTAGGTATTCTCGAACTAAAGAAGATTTAAACTCATACCATCTTGTAGTACATCATGTCTAGTTTCGTTTGCAAGTGATTTGCATAATTTTCATCATTTATCCATCGAGTTATAAGCATTTTCCCATTATCGTGCAAGTCTGTGTCATTTCATGTTCATACTAGTTTGCATGCCTGCCGAGACCAAATTGATTCGGTCCGAAGGCATAGTTCTCATCTACTTGATGTCCCCTACAAGTTTCATGTTCATCACTTTGTCCCAAGTGCCCTAGTTTTTGAGTTATAAGCATTGCATGGAGCTCGCTGCATGTTTTCACTAATTTTGGGTTGCATGTTGAATCGCGACCAAACCATGCGTCTTGTTTCTACGACTGGTATTGCGTCGGCTAAGACCGTCACGACTACATGAAAGGTGAGCACCCATGTTGTCGCATTTTAGCTATGGTTTCCCTCCTACCGTGCATCAAACTGTGTGCCCTTTGACTGTCAGAAGTTCTCTGAAACGCGGCCACGAAGGTCGTCGTATTTTACCATTGTTTCCCGCTTTTGGGGAATCATGCCCCTTTTGAATAGTTAGGGTTTGCATCAATGCGATGGGCCTTGTCTTCGTGTTTCTGTCTAGAATCAATCACTGTTAAATGAGACCATTATACCCGTCACGATTTAACTGTGTTATTGCAACAACTATTATTGTTCTATTTAAATGATTATTTAGGCTTGGTAAGCATGCTTATACCCTGTAACACTGTTTAACAAACAATAATTAACCATGTTAATAAACTTTGATATACATCACATGTTTTCTTTAATTTAAAAGTCAATGTGCACGATCATTACTTGTTCTATGATTTCTCTCACATGCACACACCAAACATATATCCTTACCATGAGACCATGTAGAAAATATATGAATAATGTATCTGGTAAATTACTTAAATAATTACATATTACTAACCCATGGTAATAAGTGATATTGTCTTCATTTTCTCACATGGATTTGGAATACCGTTATCGCCGCTCCACTGATCTAGAATTCCTTTAGAACGTCAAGCAACTCATTTTCTCTACACACTACTCTCTTGACAAGTTGGAAACTCTTTATTGGACATTCCGTTTTGGTAGACAAGGGACCTTTGTTAAGACCTCTGTAACACTCCGTACTCTATGGATTCCCTCATGGAGACCGAACTGGTTGTACCCTAATGCTTATAACACCCTTAGGGATCAATATGATCCAAATGACTTTAGAAGTTCTCTCTTATCTTGAATCACGCCGGACCTCTGGACCTGTGCATAACATGGCCAGTGAAAGGTTAGTGAATTCCACCTGACTGCCAACACCATTCGCACGCGTTGTGCAACTGTTACTATCGCCCATTTAATCGACGTTTTACGTGCAATGACCTATAGATCTCATCTATATTCTACTCGCTCATCTATTCACACTCTCTCTACTATCTCGTCTATTCATCTAGTACTCTCATTTATTTCTTGGTACTCTCCATTGGCCATTCGACTGATTGTCTAAAGATAAACAATATAACTAATGCCTAGCAATATTAAATGGCCCGGTCTGGTCCTGGGAGGTGCGCCCAAAAGTGCTAGTGCTCGCGGGAGTTAATTGACCAGAGTGTTTGGCATTACACTCAAGTGCTATCTATCTCGGCTATCTAAATGACAATCATAGTGCTATACTATACTCGTTGTACTATTGACATACATTGTGCTATTTGCGCAATGGCCATCCTACTTTGTTCTATATTTGGAAACTTGTGCTATTTTGGTTCATGCTATCATGCTATCTCTTACGTTACTTGACTCTCTCACTCTATCATATAGTGACTCTGCTTTAAATGCATTAATCATGTAAAGTTGCCCGCACCATGAGATATAAATCCTACTGGGCGTTGTCGCTCACCCTACGTTAATTATCATTGTGTTCTTAGGTGAGGCTGAGGAGAATGAGTACACTCATGAAGAGGGGTAGGACCAGGAGTGATCCACGAGTACCTGGCATTCTAGAGATATGTTATTATTCTTAGTTAGTCGTTTACTTTCCTTCTATGTATTAGAGTCAATTGGGCCGTATGTTACGACTCTACATTAGAGAATGTAATAGATAGTAGTTGAATTATCAATGAAAGGCATTTGATTTCATATTATGTAATTGTCCAATGGTTTGATGTCATTCTACACTCTATACTCGCTTACTTGCAACTGCCTCATGTTCTGATATTCTGCGTCCGAGCGTGACAATGAGTCTACAACGAAGACTCAACAACTGACCCGAAAATGGATTACCAATCTAACATATACATAATGGTTTCAAAACATGTTATTACATATAGAATTCAGCAATCATATTACTTGCAATATATATACATTTATCATCCACATCTTAAGTCAAAAGTGAGTACAAATGCTACTAGAATAAAGCATGAGTTTATGACATGATCTTAACTTCACCTTATTTATCTTTGCTAAAACGTTTCAGATTTGATCATGTTGATATGAATTCAAGTATTTACATGGTACATTTATTATACATGATTCCAAGTGTTTGCATATTAAGCATGATACATTCACCTGAATGAAATAAAACAAGTATTACATACAATCTTTATAGAGCTAACAAACTTTGTTCATAACATATACATATGTACAAATTTTTGCCAAGACACAGTCCAAACCACCCATTAGAAGTCAGATAGACATTTGAACATATACTCATCACCTAGGAAAATAGTGATAGGGTCTTCGTTATTGCGTAATACCGGGGGAAGCCCTCCCCACCTTAACTAGTGGTACTTGTCCACCTCGAGGATTTCTTTTCGTCCCCTTGAGAACATATAAAATGTTGAACATTTCCATAGGGGCATTACTATGGTCCTGTTCCAGATTACTTCTATGGTGGCAGTGTCTTATTGGCTATATACAAATTCATATACAAATTTCTCCAGATTCAAATGCAACATAACATGCAGCCAAATCATATACATATATTCAGATACTGACAGAGACATATTTCTGATTTATCACATGCTGTATTTTCTGAACAAATTCCCACAATTCATTTCAAAAGAACACAATTCTCACAATGATAATCGGAATTAAATAGTTACAGTCATAAAAAAATCATAAATGTTTGCCAGAATGTGCCTCTACCGACATAAATCAATTCAGGAAATTTTCATGATTTTTTGACATATATTATAATTTCCATATTAATCAAATGAGTAATATAAATAGAGAAATATTCATCACAATTAAACCATCTGTCAACCTAGTTCAATATTTTTACTATGTATATCATAACCATACAAATTGCTGTTCAAAATCCCATGATTTTTGGAATCCAGAAACTATTTATCAAATTAAAATAGAACTACTGATTTTTATATTTCAGTCATGGAAATTACAGAAAACTGTCAAATTCGGATTCTAGACCTAACACAGTATGAGAATAACCCTATCATGTATGCCTACATAGAAATCACAATTTTATCAAGAGCATGGATCAATTATAAAATTTTTCTTTTAAATCTAAGCTTAATTCCAGAACTCAGAAAATTGCCCTAAATCATGGTGACTACATAAGTAACCCAATTTACAGTGTGTCAAAAAGTTGTTCTAATGAACACTGCACATTTCACAGAAAGTCCATTCGAAGTTTGAATACAAATATATAAATCACGATGTAAAAAAACATGTCAAAATAGTGAACAGAAGAACTTGACGGCAACCGTGGTGCTGTTAATCTTAATTGACGACAAGAAGGTTCACGTTAAGTTCATCCTTGATGGCAGTCAAGGTTGATGTTAACCTGACAGGAAACCTGAACTCATATAAACCCCAAATATAGCTATTTGTAAATTTTTAAAATCATGTAAAAATTATAAAAAGATGAAATTTAAGGTTGGGAACCCGATCCCTAGGTTACTTGCCTCTAAAACACTAAGAAATCCATGGATTTAGCCGATGAAGCCCACCTTGGCCAACCAAGACAGTCCTCCTTCCAGGTTAAAATCCTTGACCCACAGGTCCCCCGATGGCAAGCACACCGTGAAGACGTCTTCAGCTCTCAAAAGCACACCTTCTTCACTCGTAGATGCTTGGTCTAAACCTATACGAAGATCAAAACGCTGATTTTCTTCCACCTTTCCTTGAGACTTGAGAAGACTCCCCAAAATCGGTTTCAAGAAGCTAACCCACCGTTTTTATAAGGGATAGGCCTCCCCAAACTCTACCCATGAGGTAAGATACGTAACCCCCATCCGTTTCCTAATTTCTAGCCCCTTACCATAAGTTCATCAGAGTTGGACTGCAAGAATCTCGCTGTCAATTCTGGAAGAAGTAGACATCAAAGTTTACTACCATTTACACAGAGTAGACGTCAATCGACATGGACGTTTACTTGAAGTTGACGGCAAGGGATGTTTCTGTTAACCTGTTGTTGACAGTAGTCGATGTTGTCGTCAGAAACATTGGTCAACTTGCATCCAACCCGCGAACAAACCATTCTACACTACAACATACTAAACTATGCACAATTATACACAAACTTCTCTCAATTCACAATAAAATAGACATCAATTGAAATTAAAAACTATGAAGAAAAATTTAGGATATCACAAAAATGATGTTTTCTGATGATTAGTATCATGTTTAGGTTCTATTAAGCATGTTTTAACACTGTTAGATAATCATGATTATGTCTGTAACCTGAGATACATGTGTTTGAATCATGAGCATATAAATCAGTCATTAAGCGTATGAAAATATGTGTTAGACATGTGATCAATGTGAATAATGTGATTAAGTGAATATTGTGCCGAAATTGACATTGCTGCCGTAGAAGGCTGTGGAGCTGTACTGTAGAAAAGTCCCTATGGGAAGGCTCAATGTGTTGAACCACTCTTTTGTTTATATCATGTTTTGGTGATAACTAAAACTCAGGATTAAATAAATCTTATGTTTATGTCATATCATGTTCTGATATTAATCTGAAAACTCACGCATTTCATGTATAAGTTTGAACATTTAATGAGTACAAAACTATCTGCATAAATAATCCTCCAATGCACTATAGTAATATCACAGAAAAACATATGTTATCAACACTATGTTTGAACGACGGCTATCGACAGATGCTCATCGGCTGTCGACAGGTACTACAACATATGTGTTTTTAAAAACTGTATTTCTGAATCAATGGCTAGGCTGTTGATTGATGCTACCAACCTGTCAACAGCTGCTAATTTCCTTAAATTTGTTCTAAGTCCACATCGATTCCATTCAAAACATCGATTTCAGTCAGAACATCTATTACTATACAAAAACATCGATTTCATTAAAACATCGATTTCACATAAACATCGACTCCATTCAGACAACGAATTCAGTCCACATCGATTTCATTCAAACATCAATTTTAGTCAGAACATCGATTACTATACAAAAACATTGATTTCATTAAAACATCGATTTCACTTAAACATCGATTTCTGTTCAACATTGATTTCGTTTAGAGCATCAACTTCAAAGCATCAATTTCATTTAAACATCGACTTCAATCAATCATCAATTTCAATCAAACAACGATTTCACCTTCAACATCAATTATGGTTCAAACATCGATTACATATATGAATTACACTCGAACATCGATTACACTCAAACATCTATTACTTTTATACTTAAACATCGACTGCCTCTACATTTCAAATGTTTCAAAATGATTGTGGCGGCAACTAAAAATTCATATGTACTTCACATATTATCTTATTATTTCTTTGTCTGATTGAAGCTCTTTTTGTTGTTTATCTTTCGAGGTAGGTGAGATGTTGTCAGCAGAAAACATGGAAGTAAGGCATGGTATGGGCCTATTGTCAGAAGACCTTTTTAGTCTGACTCTATCTTCTGTGCCTACAGATATCTAGACTTCCCTCTACACCAAGTGTCTGTTAGACAAAGAAGAAGAAGAGTAGATAAAGAAAGAGATCAGCAACGACTACAATAAGTCTCCAACGGATTCAGAACTCCAATGGCTTTCTCTCAACAGATCTGTTCAAAGCTGCTCTATAAAAAGATGAAGCAAGGCTGAAGAACAAGAGAGCTTTCCTGAAGATCATTCAAAGGGTGTACATCCAGTGAGAAACCTCAACTCCACATACACTCAAAAGGAAGAGATAAAGAGCTCGAGCCCAAGAAGTAGTGTGCAAGCAGCCATCTGAAGTCTTCAAGCTACAAGCTTATTTTATTCTCTTCACTCTCTCTGTGCTGCATTGAAATTTTGGGGAGAGTCTTTTGGCTGAGAGTTTTTGAGTTACTGTCCATTTTGTACAACTCTCAATCTGTTCTTTCTTTTCTAAGAATGATTTCTGTCCATCTGTAGGACTGTATACAGTGTTCATCTTCTTGTGTGAAGAGAAGGCTAGTGGGGTTGCTGGTGGTTTCTGTCTAGCTAAGGGACTGTTCTTAGCTCTTCCTTTTGGTTAAGGGAAGAACCTCGCTTGGGTTGGTGTCAGCAGAACCTTGTTGGGGTTTGTTCCAACAGAACCGCACTAGGGTTTGTTCCAGGAGGGTGGCTTCTTGACTTGTAATAGAAGTGAGTTTCCTTCCTACTCGGAAAGGAAGAGGACCAACAGGGAGCTGGGGGTTTTCTATATCCTTGGGGGGATTGTACCTAGGTTAGTGAAATCCGAAGATTTTGCTTGGCGACTGAACGTAGGTCTTCCTTCTGTGAAGTACTGAACCAGGATAAAATTCTCTATGTTTATTTGTGTGATTGTTTAAATTTGCTTCCGCACTGCTACTCTCTATCACACACTATTACATTCACTAACCAAAGTTTTTAAGTTGTGATTTTTGTGTTTTAGTTTCAGTATTTCTGCAGCTATTCTATTCACCCCCCCCCCTCAAAATATCTTGAGCTTGCTGCCATATCATCCATAAGTGGGCCAACACAATGTGTATGTGATATTCTATGGGCATTAGGATGAAATCCTGAAGGTGGACAAGTACCACTGGTTAGGAAGGAGATGGCTTCTCCCGGTTCTGCACAGTTACCAAGATTTGTCACTATATTGCCTAGGTGACGTGTATGTGTTATGTGTGTGATGTGTCTTTCTTTATGGTGGTTTGGACTATGTGTCACGGCAAAAGATGTGAATTATGTGTGAATGAGCCAAGTGAACATGTGAAACTGATATGCTAATGTGCTATAATGTGAAATAATGTGAAACCATGTGATTAAGTTATTTTTATGTTAAAATAGCAAGTAAAATGTGAGAATAAGTGATGTATAAGCATATTGAATGCAATAGATATCATGCTAGTATTACTAGTAGACATGTGTTTAGTTTCATGATCAGGATACTTGAAAATGTGCTATGAATGAGTTGTTATTGATACCATGAATTAAGTTAAATCCATGTGTAGATAGCATGTTATGGATTGTTCACTTAGTACTTGCTTAATGTGACATGAATCATGTGATAAATTGTTCGATATGTTAAACTTGTGTAGAATGAATGTGATAAGTGTTTGGATGTAGAAATAGGTTGCTTGCTGAGTCTTTTGTGAAGACTCTTCCTTGCTTAAACATATAGGTGAGGTAGGTATTTCTGAGATCGAGGAGGAGACAGCGAGGAGCAACTCCGAGTGAGAGGAGTAGCTGAGTTTTGGAGGGCTATCCATATAGCTTGCACTTTTCTTTTACTAGTTTGTGAAATAATGTTATGACATGGACTTGTTTATTTGTGGACTTGTTTATTTACAATGCTACTATATAGATTGTGGAATGTGTGTATTGATGATGGAATAAGAATTACTTTCATTCCCGTTGTACTTCACTTTGTTATTTGTGTACATCTCTACCTACTGTGTTGTGTTGGGTACATGTCCCATTGTGACAGCATGCTTTATATCGACATGGATTAGTATAATCGTACCAGTACAAAGGGGGTCGTTACAGATATTGGTAACAAAGCAACATGTTGAGATTGTACACAAATACACCATCATCCACATAATACTTCAAAGTCTTTATAGAATCAGTCCATATACGTGGAAAACGCCTATTAAAGAATCGAAGATAGTTAAGAAAATGGTTAAGTCTAAAGAACTTAAATTCTAATTGAGTTAATGTTTTACAAGCAATGGCGAGCCATGGTAGGCATAGTACTCAGGCTCGAGAGGATGAGCAGAGACATGAGGAGAGGGGTGAGCAGTAGGCCACAGCACCCCAGGGTCCCACAGTACTACCACCACCGCCACCTGTGGACTATGACGTGTTCATGCAAGGCCTGGTCGAGGCGATGCAGATGCAGGCATAGACTCAGATTGCGTTACATGCCCAGTTATAGGCACAAGTTAGAGTTGTTAAATAGGAGTAGTCTGTTTTGTTGATTGTATGATTGCTTATTATTTTAGGCCTAGGCTCTAGCTCCAGTTCCCCAAGAGCATGGTCATGGTGGTCCATCCATCATGGAGAGGTTTAAGAGGATGGCTCTGCCTTCTTTTAAGGGGGAGAGTCATCCCCTATTGGCATGGAGTTGGATGAGTGAGGTAGAGAAGATCTTCCCTGCTATCAAATGTGCAGAAGAGGATAAAGTTAGCCTATCGACTTACATGCTACAGGTACTTATAGTATATGTGCTTATATAAGATTAAGATTATGGTCTAGATGGTGCTTATTGGTTGTATCGTGCATGCGAGGGCTGATGTTTGGTTGGCCTCTATGCTACATACCAGGTACGAGGATGGAGCTTTAGAGGTGACTTGGGCCGAGTTCACTAGACTCTTTAAGGCCAAGTTCATCCTCCAGTATATTTAGGACAAGATGGAGTAGGAGTTTCTATCTCTTACATAGGGTTCTATGACTGTCCTGAAGTATGAGGCCAGGTTTTCTGAGCTTTCCATGTACGGTCCCCACATTGTTACAAATGAGCGAAGGAAAGCTAAGAAGTTCGTTATGGGGCTCAAAACATCACTCAGGTCGAGACTGGTAGCTTTTGATCATCAGACCTTAGACGAGGCTCTCAGCACAGTGTGCAGGCAAGAGAGCATATGGACTAGTACATGGAAGAGAAGAGGGCGACCGAGAAGAGGTCGGCACCACCATTCCAGAGGCACGACAGGAAGAAAGCGATCGTGTACTAGTAGCCACAGCATGCAGTAGTTCCGAGCCAGTAAGTGGCTGTATCCTAGACAACCAGCTTTAGGCCCAGTGACAAGAAGGAGTGTCCTCATTGTGGAACGACACATGGCGGATCAGAGTGTTGGAAGCTAGCAGGGAAATGCCTGAAGTGCGGTAGCACAGAGCACCAGATCAGAGACTGCCCCAGACATTAGCAGTTAGCACAGAGAGGAGTGCTAACCCCAACATTGGTAGTAGCAGCGGCACCAGTGACCGGGAAGCCAGGAAGGCCTCGGGCCCAAGCTTGAGTGTACGCACTTGCACGTGAGGATGCTGAGCAGGACGAGAATGTCACAAAAGGTACTGTTTTAGCTATGGGTGTGCAGGCTCGATTATTGTTTGATACAAGAGCTACACACTCGTTTGTTTCTGAGCGGTTTGCTAAGCAGTTAGCGGCAGAGTCTAGAGTTGAGCCAGAGGATTTAGAGGTTCCCCTGTGTGTGCACACACCAAAAGGTACTGTAAAGACCAGGAAGAGTGCAAGGCCTTAGGGCTTATTGGACCCTTAATGGGCCTTCTTCTAAAATAGTGCCTGTTGACGTCAAGGGGTGTTGACGTCAATAGGGGGTTGACGTCCATAGTGTTGATGTCAAAAGTTGGGTTGACGGCAAGGGTGCTGCCGTCGACTGGGTATTGGCGTCAAGCGACTTTGACGTCAAGCAAGCTGACGGAAATAGATGTTGACATCAACTTACCCGGCCTATGTTTTTAGGGGCGACCCGAGGGGCCTTTCCCCTCACTTCTCTCCCTCTCCTTCCCACCACCTTCACCCCTCACCTTCTCCACTTCTTCCAGCAGCCGACGGGAGCTCGTGGGGAGGGCGTGGTGCTCGTGGCGGCAATGGATCGGGCGAGAAACGGAGGATTGAAGGGCGGCTCTCGCGGGAAAGGCTTCGAGGTGATCAGCGCGATTTGACGTTTCTTGGGTGGTTTACTGCGTTTTGAGGTAGGGATACTGCCCCTTGACTCTCCTGTGATGTAATGCCATGATTTTATGGGTGTGTTTTGGCATGAGATCGTGGTTTTAGGGAGGGTTTACCAATGTGAGGTTTTGGGTCGAAACTGCCGATCCAAGTGTTGGATTGATGTTTTTTGGTTTCTTGGTAGTGTATTGTGATGAGGGAAAGCGTTTCCCTTCATCCAACTGCCAGTTTTTTGGGCTGGATCGGCCTAGGGACATTCAGTTGCTAGAAGCTGAAGAACTTAACGTCAACATTGCTTGACGTTAAGCTCTTCAGAGAGTAACTCGATGACACATTGCCTTGCCATCGACTTGAGGTAAATGACCAGCATGTGGTCGTCTACTTTTTGTAGACGGCCAGGATGTTGCCATCTACCCCTAGTTGATGGCAGTCGATGGTGCCGTCTACTTCCTAGTTGGTGGCATCGATGTTGCTGTCAACCCACAGGTAGGTCACAGCAGGCTGAGTTCCCTTTTTCCGCGGTGTGAGGCGTCAACATGCGGTGTCTGCCTATTGGCACGGTGTGTCAGACATTGAGACCATCTCCGTTGATGCTTGTGTTGTGTTTTTCGATGCTTGTGTTGTGTTTTCTCGGACTTTGAGGTAAAGGCTCTGTCTGGATGACTGGCGTTTAGCTATTCCGCCGGTGAGCCTAGACGTCGAGTGCGACTCCGTCCAGTGCGTGCCCCTTGTGGTGGTTACGAGCCGGTTTCCGTGGGGCCCCTTCTCCACCGTTTGAGTCTGGTGTAGGGGAAAACTGGTCGAGGACCAGACGCAAGGGAGAGCATCTGAGTGTGCACACATAGCTAGGGTCGGAGGACTCTGTGGTGTCGAGGCGCCAAGCCATAGACCCTAGCTGGTCCTACCTTGTGTGTGTGTGTGTGCATGTTGCTGTTGAGCCTGCGAGGTTCCAGTTTCTCAGTGCACTCCACGAGGCGTTGCGTATTACACCACCAGTTTCTGTGTTGTGCAGTGTGTTTATTTACTGTTATTTTACTTTTTGCACTGTTAGTAGTTCTGTTATCGGTGGGGGTTAGTGTCCCTACTAGGTCACTTCTTGAGACTCACTCCATCCCCTTTCAGGTGGTTTGTCGTCGGCTCTGGGTGTAGAGGAGCCTGGTCACTTTGGTGCTGGTCCCGCTTAGCTGCTGTGAGTAGTACTTAGTTTTTGTACTCACTGTACTCTTTACTTATGTGGTTATCGGCTCTGCGTTGTACTAAACTAATATATTATATAGTGAAATGTTTAAATTTGTGATGTGTACATTTTCTTATATATTCTCCTCAGACGTTCTCTACTTACCCTTCCGGGCATCGGCTTGTGGGTGGCGGGTCATGATTCGTGTTACTGGTTGGTAACTGGTGATTCGGATCTTGGGTCATTACAGTTGGTATCAGAGACTGATCAGTCGAGATTTATAGGAAAATGTTCCTAGATAACTCAGAGCATGAAGAGTACAGTAGAAGCAAGCAGACCGGAGTTATTTTGTGTGTTGATGTGTGCATATGTCCTGCGCAGATCCCCATTATGGCACCTAGGCGATGTTGTGTTGAGGACGTGGCAGAGCAGGCACCTCAGTAGGAGGCTAGAGATGCCCCACCACCACAGCAGACTCAGCTTGGACCGTAGGATGAACACAATGGTTTTGTACCGCCACCACCACCTCCTCCTCAGGCAGCTCAGGGATTTGACTGGACTCATTTTCTAGAAGGGATGGCAAATTTATCACTCAGCACCGTGACGCTTCGACTCCTCAGCGAGGTTCTGGGAGGGTGTTGAGTGAGTTTCTGCAGTTCCAGCCTCCGTAGTTTTTAGGACAGCAAGATCCAGATGCGGCCCGGTCGTGGTTAGATGCAGTGGAGTGGACCTTCCGTTCCATGGATTGTGTACCAGAGGAGAGAGTTCTGTTGGCGAGTTACCAATTGCAAGGTCAGGCACTGGCCTAGTGGACCTCGGAGTGGGAGATTACCTTCCAGTCTCCCCCGCTCAGGTAGATCACTTGGCAGGAGTTTGTAGCAGCCTTTGAGAGAGCTTTCTGCCCTACATATGTCTGGACTGAGAGGCTGTATCAGTTCTTGGATTTGATGCAGGGCGAGATGACGGTGGTCCAATATAGAGCCAGATTTGTGGAGTTACGGCGCTACGCGCCACAGATTATGGCGATAAGGGCATGAGCACCCAACAGTTTGTGAGAGCTTTGAGGCCGGAGCTCAGGCAGGTGTTGATAGTTGCTCGCGTCACCGACCTTGACGCAGCTTATCAGACAGTTGCGGCACTTGAGGCTGACACCCTACGAACCCATGGGCAGACCAGAGTGGTTCAGGCACAGGTAGGTCCGTCTCAGCAGAGGCAGCAGCAGAGCAACTCTTAGCCAAGCACGAGGACCACGACCTCTTACACGTCCTCTTCTACAGGGATGTCATCAAGGTTAGGGTCCCAGAGGAGGTTCCGACATGACAAGAGGCAGGTCGAGCAGAGGCAGCCATCAGTTGAGAGTGCTCAGCAGCCTTTTGGGCAGCCTCAGCAGCAAGGCCATCATGCTTTCGCTGGTTGGTGTTACCGGTGTGACCAACTAGGTCACATGGCACGGGATTTCCCCCTGTTACCTCAAGACCAGCAGCAGCAGAGTCAGCCTCAGCCCTAAGCGCAGCAGCAGCAGCAGGTTCCTGTGCAGCAGCGCCAGTAGGTTCCCGTGCAGTAGCATCAGCAGACCACGAGTTCAGGTAGGCCGAAGACTAGGGCTCGTGTCATGCACATGACCCGAGCAAAGGCAGAGGCAGCTCACTTTGTGGAAGGTACTGTGACTATCCTTGGTTCTGCAGCTAGAGTTTTGTTTAATTCTAGTGCTTCCCACTCTTTTGTGTCTGAGGAGTTTTTAGACTCCCATGAGGAGCTGGACATGGGAGTGTTCAGAGAGCTTGTTGTGGAGCTGCCGACGGGGGATTTTGCCCTTACCTCCTACTGTCTTGAGGAGGTACCAGTGCACATGGAGGGTCAGTGTTTGCCAGCCCGGTTGTTCGCTATGCAGTTGCCGAAATTTGATGTGATTTTCGGTATGGACTGGCTTAAGCAGTACAATGCTGTGATGGATTGGAGGAAGAAGAGGGTGTACCTTCAGATACCCGGAGGAGCTGCCTTCCACTTTCAGGGTATCGTACCCCTCACTTCCCACTTCTTGATTTCTGCTTTAAGGGCAGAGAGATTGTTGGCTTCTAGGTGTCAGGGTTTTCTTGCTACTGCCGTACTTGTTGACCGGGTTTCTTGGGGAGTGGAGGACATTCCCGTGGTGTGTGAGTTTCCAGACGTCTTTCCGGATGAGTTGTCTGATCTGCCACCAGATAGAGAGATTGAGTTCACCATTGAGTTGGTACCTGGCACCACACCCTTTGCGCAGGCACCGTACTGCATAGCACAAGCAGAATTGCAGGAGTTGAAGAGGCAACTAGAAGAGTTGTTGGAGAAAGGCTATATTCGCCCTAGGTTTTCTCCTTGGGGGTCTCCAGTGCTATTTGTGAAAAAGAAGGATGGTAGCCTGTGGTTGTGTATTGACTACAGGACGTTGAATCAGGTGACCATCAAGAATAGGTATCCTCTGCCTAGGATTGATGATCTCTTTGATCAGCTTCTGTCAGCTCAAGTTTTCACTATGATTGACCTGAGGTCAGGCTACTATCAGTTGTGGATCAAGGATTCTGATGTAGAGAAGACTACCTTCAGGCCCAGGTATGGGCACTTTGAGTTCTTGGTGATGCCATTTGGGCTCACCAATGCACCAGCGACCTTCATGGGTTTGATGCATAGGGTGTTCCATCAGTACTAGGACTAGTTTGTCATGGTGTTTGTTGATGACATTCTGGTGTACTCAGCTTCAGAGGAGGAGCACACCCAGCACCTGAGGATCGTGTTACAAACTCTACGTGAGCACCAGCTATATGCCAAGATTAGCAAGTGCGAGTTTTGGTTGCAGCAGATTCACTTTTTAGGATGCGTGATCACAGGTGACGGAGTTTCAGTGGATCCAACGAAGGTTGAGGTAGTTTTACAGTGGGAGAGACCACCGTCAGTGACAAAGATCCGCAGTTTTCTGGGTTTGGCTAGTTATTACCGCATATTTATTAGATATTTTTCACAGATTGCTGCACCCCTGACTCGTTTGACGAGGAAGGGAGTACCGTTCGAGTGGTCGGAGCAGTGTGAGCAGACCTTCATGGAGCTGAAGCGACTGCTCACGTCAGCGCCAGTCCTGGTGTTGCGTTCAGGCTTGGAGGGTTTCGAGGTCTACACAGATGGTTCCAATGTTGGTTTAGGAGCAGTACTGATGCATCATGGTAGAGTGGTGGCTTATGCATTCCGTCAGCTAAAGCCCCACGAGGAGAGTTACCCGACCCACCACCTGGAGCTTGCAGCTGTGGTTTTTGCTCTGAGGATATGGTGTCATTACCTGTACGGAGTGAGGTTTGTGGTTCGCACTGACCACCAATGTCTGTGGTATGTCTTTTCTCAAAGGGATCTAAACATAAGGCATCGTCGCTGGATGGAATATCTGAAGGACTACGATTTCAACATTGAGTATCAGCCTGGGAAGGTGAATGTGGTTGCAGATGCCCTGAGCAGGAAGGCACAGGTGAGTTACCTTATGCTAAGAGAGTGGCAGTTGTGGCAATCTGCAGCAGAGGGATCCTTCAGAGTTTCCACTAGATGACAGTAGTGTATGCTAGGCAGTTTGTTAGCAGCTCCCGCTATTGTGAGATAGGTTGTTGAGGCCCAACAATAAGATCCCTAGTTGCACAGGGTATTTCTACTCCCAGAGGTTAAGCTGCATGATGACGGGACTGTTAGGTTCTGAGATAGGCTCTATGTACATGATGAGGAGTCTATCAGGAAAGCAGTTTTGTAGGAGGCACATGGGTCCCGATACTCAATTCATCCACGGTCGAGCAAAATGTATCACAGACTGTGATGACAGTTTTGGTGGCCCGGGATGAAGAGAGACATAGCGGCTTTTGTTGCCAGGTGCTTGGTCTGCCAGGAGGTGAAAACTGCCTTAGAGGGCTTGTAGAGCCGTTATAGATTCCCATGTTGAAATGGGACCATGTGACGATAGACTTTGTGTGTGGACTGCCGAGGACAGCCGGAGGATATGATAGTATATGGGTGCTTGTGGACAGATTGATGAAGACTGCCAGGTTCTTGCCCATTAGAGTTGGCTGGTGAGCAGATTAGCTAGGTTGTACGTGGAGCGGATTGTTCCTTTGTACGGGGTGCCGATCTCTATTGTGTCAGATAGAGATCCTCGCTTCACTTCTGGGTTCTGGCGTAGTTTACAGAGAGCTTTGGGGACAGAGTTGGCGTTTATCTCCGCCTATCACCCACAGTCAGACGGTCAGTCAGAACTGACTATCAAGACCTTGGAGGACATGTTGCGAGCTTGTTGTCTGGAGTGGCAGGGGTATTGGGCAGCTCAATTACCGTTGGTCGAATTTGCATATAATACAACTATCATTCAATTATCGGCATGGCACCCTATGAGGCCCTATACGGACGACCGTGTCGTACTCCTCTTGATTGGTTTGAGGTAGGCGAGCGAGTCATCACCAGACCAGAGTTATTGCAGCAGGCAGTGGAGGTGGTTCAGCTCGTGAGACAGAGGCTTCAGACCGTGCAGAGTTGACAAAAGAGTTATGCTGATCACCGCAGGCGACCGCTCGAGTTTCAGGTTGGGGACCAGGTATTCGTCAGGGTGTCCCTTATGAAGGGGGTGATGAGGTTCGGTAGACGCGGGAAGTAGAGTCCCCACTATATTGGACCCTTCACCATTACCGAGCATATTAGAGGTTTGACATACCGGCTTTAGCTTCCGCCAGAGTTGGCAACAGTCCACGATGTGTTCCATGTGTCAATGTTGCGGAGGTACCATCCAGATGAGTCGCACGTCCTCCCAGACACAGAGTGGTCTGAGGTAACACCAGTGTTGACAGTACCAGAGTTTCTGCTATACATTGAGGATCGCCAGGTTCAGAGGTTGAGGAACAAGGCAATCCCACTGGTTTCTGTTGCTTGGCAGTGGCACTCAGGGGCGAGTCGACCTGGGAGCGGGAGGACAAGATGCGCGAGCAGTTTTCATACCTCTTTGGTGAGTTCTCTTCCCCTTGTACTATTTGAAATTCAGGGGCGAAATTCCTTTAAGGGGGGGAGGCTGTAAGGACTTGGGCCTTATTGGACCCTTAATGGGCCTTCTTATGGAACAGTGTCTGTTAACGTCTACAGGGGCTAACGTCCATAGTGTTGACGTCAAAAGTCGGGTTGACGGCAAGGGTGCTGTCGTCCACTGGGTATTGGCGTCAAGCGATGTTGACATCTACTAAAGTTTCCAGAGTTTTCCATACTTGAACTTGACGGAAAGCGACTTTGACATCAAGGATTGTCGGTGCAAGCTGACAGCAACAAATGTTGACGTCAATTTACTCCACCTGTGTTTTTAGGGGCGACCAGTGGGGCCTTTTCCCTCACTTCTCTCCCTCTCCTTCCCACCACCTTCACCCCTCACCTTCTCCACTTCTTATGATGGCCGATGGGAGCTCGTGGGGAGGCCATGGTGCTCGTAGTGGCGACGGATCGGGCGAGAAATAGAGGATTGAAGGGCGGCTCTCGCGAGAAAGGCTCCGAGGTGATCAACGCGATTTGAGGTTTCTTGGGAGGTTTATTGCGTTTTGAGGTAGGGATACTGCCACTTGACTCTCCTGTGATGTAATGCCATGATTGTATGGGTGTGTTCTAGCATGAAATTGTGGTTTTAGGGAGGGTTTACCGATGTGAGACTTTAGGTTGAAACCGTCGATCCAAGTGTTGGATCGATGTTTTCTGATTTTTGTAGTGTATTGTGATGAGGGAAAGCAGTTACCTTCATCCAATTGCCAGTTTATTGGGCTAGATCGCCCTTGGGATTGGCTTGGGGCCGTTCAGCTGCTGGAAGTTGAAGAACTTAACATCAACATCGGTTGACATTAAGCTCTTCAGTGAGGAACTGGACGACACAATGCCTTGCCGTCGACTTGAGGTAAACAACCAGCATGTGGTCCTCTACTTTTTGTAGACAGCCAGGATTTTGCCGTCTACCCCTAGTTGATGGCAGTCGATGCTGCCGTCTACTTCCTGGTTGACGGAAATCGATGTTGCCGTGAACCTACAGGTAGGTCAGAGCAGTCTGAGTTCCCTTTTTTCACGGTGTGAGGTGTCGACACATGGTGTCTGCCTGTTAGCACGGTGTGTCGGATGTTGAGACCATCTCCGTCAATGCTTGTGCTACATTTTTCCGTGCTTGTGTTGTCTTTTCCCGGACGTTGAGGTGAAGGCTCCGTCTTGATGACTGGCGCTGAGCTATTCCGCCGGTGAGCCTAGACATCGAGTGCGACTCTGTCCAGTGCATGCCCCTTGTGGTGGTTACGAGCCAGTTTCTATTAGGCCCCTACTCCACCATTTGAGTCCGACGTAAGGGAAAATCGGTTGAGGACCAGACGCGAGGGAGAGTGTTTGAGTGTGCACACATAGCTAGGGTCGGAGGACTGTGTGGTGTCGAGGCGCCAACCCATAGACCCTAGCTGGTCGTACCTTGTGTGTGTGTGTGTGTGTGTGTATGTTCTTGTTGCTGTTGAGCCTGTGAGGTTCCAGTTTCTCGGTGCACTCCTGCGAGGAGTTGCGTATTACGCCACCGGTTTCTATGTTGTGCAGTGTGTTTATTTAGTATTATTTTACTTTCCGCACTGTTAGTAGTTCTGTTACCGGTGGGGGCTAGTGTCCCTACTGGGTCTCATCTTGATACTCACTCCCTCCCCTTCAGGTGGTTCGTCATCGGGTCCGGGTGTAGAGGAGCCTGGTCACTCCGGTGCTGGTCCTCTTAGCTACTGTGAGTAGCACTTAGTTTTTGTACTCACTGTACTCTTTACTTATGTGGTTATCGGCTCTGAGTTGTGCTAAACGGATATATTATATAGTGAAATGTTTAAATTTGTGGTGTGTACATTTTCTTATATATTCTCCTCAGACGTTCTCTACTTACCCTTTCGGGCTTCGGCTCGTGGGTGGCAGGTCAGGATTCGGGTTACTAGTTGGTAACTTGTAATTCGGATCCTGGGTCATTACAAAGTGCATCCCATCGTAACATGTGTGAATTGAAGACTGAGGTTTGTTTGTGTGCTTCTACTTACTTAAGATGAAAGACTATGATGCTATACTTGGTCTGGATTGGCTTGAGGAGCACTATGCCTTGGTCGATTGCAGGAGGAAGAGAATTACTTTCCGTATTCCTAGAGTGGATGAGTTCTCACATCCATTACCTAGGAATCTAGCTAGAAGTTCGTGATCTCTGCCATGAAGGCTATGAAAATGGTGAACAAGGTTTGCAACGCTTTCCTTGCCAGTGTGGTCTTAGTTCCTAAGGCTGATCAGTCACCTACCCTTGGGGAGATCGAGGTTGTGTAGGAATTCCCAAACATGTTTCCTAGTGATTTGTCTGGATTGTCACCAGCAAGAGATATAGAGTTCACTATTGAGTTGCTTCCAGACACCACACCTATCTCTAAGGCTCCCTATTTGATGGCACCTGTGGAGTTAGCTGAGTTAAGGAAGCAGTTGCAGGAGTTGTTTGACAAGGGGTTTATTCGCCCTAGTGTGTCACTATGGGGCACACTTGTATTATTCGTGAAGAAGAATGATGGTTCTCTCAGGTTGTGCACAGACTATAGGAAGCTGAACCAGGTGACAATAAAGAACAAGTACCCCTTGCCGCGTATTGATGATTTGTTTGATTAGCTCCAGAATGCATCCTTGTTCTCCAAGATCGATCTATGATCAGGCTACCATCAATTGAGGATCAAGGAGGAGGATGCTTTCAAGACTGCATTCAGGACCCGCTATGGACACTACAAGTTCCTTGTGCTTCCATTTGGTCTAACTAACGCCCCTGCAGCGTTCATGAATCTCATGAACAGGGTGTTCAGGCCATACTTGGACAGCTTTGTTGTGGTGTTCACAGACGATGTGTTAGTCTACTCCTCTAATGAGGCTACACACCGGAGCATCTGAGGACAGTTCTAGAAGTTCTTCGAGACACAAGCTGTATGCCAAGTTTAGGAAGTGCGACTTCTGGATGCACGAGGTTCACTTCCTTAGGCATGTCATCTCAGGCACTGGAGTTGTTATGATCTGGCAAAGGTAATTTTAGAAATGGGAGACTCCAAGGACACCATATGAGATCAGGAGTTTTCTTGGTTTAGCAGTTATTAAAGGCGATTCATAGAAGGCTTTGCTCCATAGCAGCACCTTTAACCAGGTTAACTAGGAATGGGGTTAAGTATCAGTGGTCCGAAGATTGTGAGAGCAGTTTCCAGAAGCTGAAGACAACCGTATAGATATTGCCTAGTGGTGCCGCGGGTTTTGCGATCTATTCAGATGCTCCACTGATAGGCCTAGGCTATGTTTTGATGCAACATGATAAAGTAGTTGCCTATGCTTCTTGCCAATTAAAGGAGCATGAGCGTAACTATCTGACCCATGACTTGGAGTTAGCAGCTGTGGTCTATGCACAAATGATCTGGGGACACTACCTTTATGGTGTCAGGTTTGAGGTGTTCACATCCTACAAGAGCTTTAGGTATATGCTCTCTCGGAAGGAGTTGAACCTGCGACAGAGAAGGTAGATTGAGTTCCTTAAGGACTACGACTTCGAGCTTCAGTACCATCCAGGGAAGGCGAATGTCGTGGCAGATGCACTCAATAGAGAAAGGTCTCTACTACAGCAAGATTGGAAGATGCTAGAGGATGCAGTGTGTGGTATTATTGAGTTAGAGCCACAATTATGTCAGGCTTTCATGGCACAGTTTTCAATCCCATCCACTATGTTGGATAGCATAATAGAGCATTAGAGAGTAGATCCCAGACATCAGGAGATGGTGGGCAAGGCAGGTATTGCTCGTGATGAGGATGGTGTTATCAGATTTCAGCACAGGGTATGCGTACCAGACATCATGGAGGATAGAGAACAAGTGCTTGCAGAAGCTCACAGGTCACGGTTTTCCATTCATCCAGGCAACACAAAGATGTACTAGGACTTGAAGTGATCCTTCTGGTGGTCAGGCATGAAGAAGGACGTGGCAGAGTTCATATCTTGGTGTTTGGTATGTCAGTAGGTTAAGGCCGAACGTCAGAGACCATCGGGCCTTACACAGAAGATGGAGATACCTATGTGGAAGTGGGAAGCAATCACCATGGACTTCGTGACGAGTTTGCCTAGGTCAACTAAGGGCAATGACTCGATATGGGTGGTCATGGACCATTTTTCCAATAATGCTCACTTCTTACCTATGAGGAAGAAGCAGTCTGTAGAGAGCTTGGCGAGGCTATATGTAGGCAGCATTATGAGATTACATGGTCTGTCAAAGTTTACTATCTAGTTAGAGACCCGCGGTTTACGTCGAGGCTGTGGCAGGGTCTTTAAGAAGCTTTAGGTTCTCAGTTAAAGCTCAGTTCCGATTTTCATCCTCAGACAGATGGTCAGTCCGAGAGGACGATTCAGACGCTCGAAGACATGTTGAGAGCGTGCGTGCTTGACTGGAAGGGCGATTGGGAATGCCACCTACCTCTGGTGGAGTTTGCTTACAACAACAATTTTCACACGAGTATAGGCATGGCTCCATTCGAGGCTTTGTAGGTCGACCCTGTAGGTCTCCCTTATGTCAGGAGGAGACTGGGGATAGGCAGTTGGTTAGACCTAAGTTGGTTCAAGAAACATCAGACAATATCCAGCTCATCAGGTAGAGGTTGACTGTAGCGCAAGATAGGCAGAAGAGCTATGCCGACAACAGAAGGAAGGACATAGAGTTTGAGGTTGGCGAGCATGTTTTCCTCAAGATATCACCTACACAAGGTGTTGTCAGGTTTGGTAGGCATGGAAAGCTGAGTTTGAGATTCATTGGCCCATTTTAGATTCTCAGGCGGATGGGTAGTGTGGCGTACGAGCTAGCTTTACCCCCAGCGCTAGGAAGTGTGCACCTTGTATTCCACGTGTCTATGCTCAGAAGATACGTGCAAGATCCGTGACATGTTATCAGCCATGAGCCAGTGGAACTTTAGCCAGATTTGTCATACGTGGAGCGACCAGTGGCCATCTTAGATCGTAAGGTTCAGCACCTCAAGAACAAGGCTATAGCTTCTGTGAAGGTGATGTGAAGGAACTTCACACAAGAGGAGGCTATCTGGGAGCTCGAGAAGGCTATGAAGAAGTAGTATCCACATCCGTTAGGTTAGTATTTTTACTCTAACTTTGGGGATGAAGTTTTCTTTTAGGGGAAGAGGGTGTAAGGCCCTAGTTTTTTGTGCATTTAGGAATTGTTGTTATGTTTTAAACTTCTGCCCGAAATTCTTCTTAACGTCAACATCAATTGACATTAAGGGCTAGTTGACGGCAAGATATATGTCGTTTACCACCTGATTTGGGAATCTTCACATCAAGATCGATTGACCTTTACTTCATGTAGACGACACCAATTGGATGTTAAGATCTCCAGCTGCATTTGGGATTCTTCATCTGAAACCATCTCGATTTTTCTGGGAGACAAATTAGGAAACCCCAAGTTGGCTGGGATTCCTCTTTCCTAAGATGCCTACGACCCAACTCCTATAAAACCATAACATCTCTGCAAAGGGAGGGCTTTGGCTCAGCTAGGGCTTTTGGGTTTTGGGGAGAGGAAAAGAGAGTGTTTGTGGAGGTTGATCCGGCAAACCAGAGGCTGCACCGACATTGAAGCTCTCCCAATGTCGGGATATCATCTGCTAGAGCATGGGGATCGAATCAGACCGTGAAGGCTATCTCTATGGCTTGGCCGAGGAGGGCTTCATCACCCAAATTCGATCTTTAGGGTGTTTTCTAGAGACAAGTAACTTAGGTGTTTCATCCTTATACCTATCACCTAGAGTTCTAGGCATACCCCGAGGACTTGCAAAAAGTCAACTCTCAACTCACTCATGTACAAGAGCCCTCACGCTCACAACTCACACTGCTGGCAACGCACGGCATAACAAACTGCCACCACATCCGTCCGACAATGAACTCTTGCGACAGCGAGTCACTACCTGAAGAAAGTAGGGTGGGTGAGCCATGCGAACAAGGCTCAGAAGGGATAACTAGTCCCTTACTAGCTAGAGCAGCAGGAACTCCAAAGAAAAGCGGAAGCTAACTACTCTAGAAAGCAGTAAAGAGAGAAAGACCTACTGCAGAGTACTACAAAGCAGCGGAACAGAGTAACGCCATGACCCACAACCAGGGTCGGGCCACATACGACTCCTGCAGAACCAACAGAGTCAGACAGGATGCGGAAGGAACCCTCGGCACGCCCCGCCCAGACAAGAAGCTCATGGAACACCGAAGCAACCACGTGAGGCCAGAGTCTCACGACACAAGCACCGCCATCCCAAACCTCCACGAAGTAAGGAAGGCACGCAGACAGTTGTTGCTACGAACAACACCAAGCAGCCACGTGAGAAGGACGTCTCACTACAACACGGGCACCTCAAACCTCCACAAGGTCGAGGGCCCATAAGCAGAACCGCCCTGGACCCGGACACCCCACGAGGTCAGGGAACTACGCACGCCGGTGCCACCACGGACGGCACCAAGGAATGGATTACGGAAACAGCAGTTGGGTGCCTGCACAAGGCACCCCGAGAGAACACGCAATGCAAAAACTGCCATAAGCAGGCCAAAGAGGCCAGATGGACAACGCCATCGAGAGCTAGACACGACTTGGCTACAACCACCGTGCAAGCTAGGGAAACGAGGCACACTTGGAAACAACACGAGAAATGTCGTCACAACAAGAGCAACCAAGCCACTGCCACTGGCAGCTACGAGGAGGACACACCGTCCACACCTCCAGCTCGCCAGCCACTGACTCCTGCCTACAACCTCCCCAGTAGAGTGAGGCAAGTGAGCCACCGCAGAGAACACACAACACACGTACCACCGCAGCCCGGCCGAGCTACGGCCCCATGCCTGACACCATGACATGGCTCCGGAACCAACGCCGAGAGAGGCATTGAGAACAGACTAGCTGATCCACACCAGAAAGAACGCCTTAACTACCTTGGCAACATAGGGAGCTCCACAAGGGACTCTATGCCGCTACCCACCATCGTTTTCCCTCAGCTCTGGAGTCCGCCAACACTGCTGCCAACTTGAGCACGCTCATAACCCGGAGAACTCCCTCAACAGGCTCCGGAGGATGGGGGTCCCAGGAAAATGGAGACAACCTCTGAACGGGACAAGCCCTTAAGTGCCAAGCACTGGGCAAAAGAGAATAGGTAGGGCAACCACCACAAGCAAATGACACAGCTGACTTGTAACTAAGACCCGTCAACCGGCACAGGCATGCACGACACACCTCCCGTAGACCCCCAGGAGGGCCGTCGACCAACCAAGACACAAACCACCGCCAGAAACACGGCAACAAGAAAACAACCACAAGGGCGTCGCCTTCTGAACATAAGGCGACGACCAACCAGTCGCCACCAGGTCGCGACGACCAGGGTGCTGCCTTCTGACCTGAACGCGACATATCGACCCATGGCGTTCAACATCAGAAGGCCGAACCCGAAAGCAGGTCAACAGACCCGCAGCCAACAATCACCAAAGCCAGAAGACGACGAGAATCCAGTCGCGACCCGAAGGTAGAACGCGGCATGGATCCTGTTGCAACTAGAAAGTGACACACCGGGTGTCACCTTCAGATTTATAATGCGACGTATCGAACCATCGCGTTCCTCATCTGAAGGCAAGGCCCTTGGGGTAGAACCACCCCAAGTCCCACACCCCAAAGAGTCGCAAGGCGATGGCCCACACAGGAGGACTGGCATCGTGCCAAGTTGGAGAGACCTCCCTCTAACCAACTTAGACACGAGCCATCCTCCACCACGATCGGAACCCGAAAACTAAAGAGCAGAGGAGAACTCGATGGACAACCTATCGTCACCAGAATGTGACAGCTTCCACGTCGCCTTCTATTTGGTGTCGCGACAGCTAACCTGTCGCGACCTCAGATAGAAGCCTGAACAGAGCATTGGGGCCATCCCATGGTCCCACAACCTACACCACCACCTTAAACAAGAGAGGGAGGGGAGCACACATCGAAAGAAACTAAAAGAGGGCTTGAGGGGCAACAATGCCACCTCTCCTCACCCACGAACCACAAGAACTAAGTTAAACACGAGGAAGGAGCAACACCGGCAAGCTTTCTCCCGTGTAAAAACCACAAAAAACCTCGTGCACAGGGAGGATAGCTCAAAACCAAGCCCCATCCACACTAACAAGTAAGAGAGTAAGGAAACCCTTACAGGCAATGACGAACCGAACCGAAAAGGGCCTTCACGATGGCTTGGCCACCTCCTCCTCGCTCCACGATGCCGCTCCACTGCTCCGCCACGAGCTCTCCGATGCCTCCACGCTCCAAGACTCCTGACAAGTAGGAGGGGAAGCTCCCCCACCTCGGAGAAGAGGAGGGAACGGATAAAGGAGAAGAAAAGAGAAGAAAGAGGCGCCTGCCATCCTTAAGACCTCGAAACTGAGGTCGCGACAACATGCTTGTTGTGTTCTCAACCAGAACGTGACGCCTATCACGTCGCCTTCTCAAAAGTTCTGACAGGTCTTCTAATAGACAGATAGCCTCCAGACCACGTGTCACACACGCAGGCGTCTTAGGTGAACGTGACAACTGGCACGTCGCCTTCACACACACACTGCGGACACATGGCAAACAACCACAGAAGACCACCGGAACGCGACACAGGGGTCGTCGCCTTCTCAACTAGAAGGCGACACGGAACGCGTCACATTCAGAACGCGACAGCCCTATATGTCGCGATCCCAAGGACAACTTCTGGGGAACCAAAACTCAGGATGTTACAAATCTAACGAACTTAAAAACTATTTCATCCTTGAAATTAAGAGCGAAACGCAGTGGAGAAACAACCAGTGCAAAGGGACCAATAAGTCGCGCCATGACCTCCCGGTGGTCACCACCATGACCTTGCCACGAATGGAGTACCTAACCAGACATCCGACAGCTCACAGAGCGCACACCAACTGGCATGGAGCACACGATCGGATGTAGACAACTCCAAAGGCACGACACGCACCAAACCACCTAGAAAATAGCTGAAACCGCCAGTCGAAAAAACACGCAACTAAGAGGAAACAGCTAAAACCGCCAGTCTGAAAACACGCGACTGAACCCTCAACAGACCCACTGTTGAGACCAACCGGTCAGTAACTCACTCTGTCACTAGCGACTAGATAGAGGGCACAGCTACTGACAGCAAACCAAGAAAAACACCAAGAGGTCAACCACAAGACTCCGCCGAACGACCCAGCACAAATAGCACCAGCTAGCGCCTGCTGTAAAGCCAAACGAGAGTCTCTTAAGGGTGACCTAAAACCAAGCGGTAACATGCACGCGAAGAACACCACGGCATGCAAAGCAATGTCCACTGACACCACTCGATCTCACCCAGATCATCCTCGTGGTCCGACAAGGACACACAACGACTGTGGAGCCACAGAAAACTAAACCAAATGCTCCATAGGCACACACGCAGAAGCAAAACCAGGGAAGAGGTTTGAGGTTGGTAAGGCCAGGCAACTCAAGACGTCAGCACACTGCACGGGAAACAAAACAACTGCAGAGGTCGAGGACAACACGTCGACCTCAGAGGGGCCTAGACCAAAGTAGGGTACCACAACGGAACACAATCGCTCCCAAGCGAGAGGGAAGACCTGGACACAGGCCACGACTAAAGCTTGGCGTACCACCGATAGGGCTGCCTAGATAAGGCAAAGCACCCACTGCACAACGGCAATGGTACAACCACAAGGCATCGGCCAGAACGAAGTGTCCCAGAGGCGGAAAGCTCAACACCTCCAACATCGAGAAAACTCATATAACGACGCACAAAGCGTACGATCGGGCATATGGCACAACACACAGTGCTAACACAAGCAACAGGAGCCACCCAAGGTACAACACAATGCACCCAAGCTGCAGACGGCACAAAACAAACTACTCGAGCACGAGCACATGGTGCCACCGCAAGCACCAAAACTCAGTAAGATGCAACACAGTTGCACCAACGGCCGAAACAACATAGCTAACAGGAAGGACTCTCCACAAGAGACCTGCCAAAAGCCACCCTCAAGAAACCGCAAGCCAAAAAGGGTAGAACAGGCCACACTGGCCCCAAACCCTTATGGCGCAAAGACACAGAGCGCCGAAAAAGAAGCACGCTCAAGGTGCAGCACACAACCGCACCCACAGCCTGAAACGATACAGGGCCAACTTAAGGGGACTCCCCACCAGAGACCCACAAGAGAAAACACACGGAAATCCAGCAGCTTCAAGAGCGCAACGACCGCTTCGGCTCTTAGAAGCACACAAGCAGAAGACACCACTCCTACCACTATAGGCGGAGAGGGCCACACACCAAACGACGACAAGTGCCTCCAAAGCACAGCTAGGGTACAAGCAAAACACACACCGGAACGATGCCTGCACAAGTAAGCCGAACGAAAGGATATCGGTGTTGCCTCACATGGAACACAACGCACGCTACCCCACATCGTCCAGTCAGGCAACAAGAAAAACGGCACAGCACGGAACGACACAATAGGTACAGTATGACCCATCATGCCCCAAGGAAACAAAGCGAACGAGGGGAGCAACCAGCTCAACGTTAAAACATCTCAAGGGGAGGGACCTTCTCCATGATGGTCGCCAAGGTGCGTAACACGGCATTCAACGCCATGGTAGTGCACCATCACCCCGACCACCTACGGAAAGTAGGGGAAAATGGCACGCAGCAAGCCGCCTCCTTATATGAAAAAGAAAACAACAGCACAAGGCTAGCATTCCCACGGGAGGCACAGCCAACCGAACACCCACGACGATCGCCAAACAATCGTTGGCAAGGGCGTGTCGGCACTGAAGAACAAACGGAAACTAAACCACAGAGACACACCCGTGGTTCTGCCAGCACAAGCAAGAAACTTGAAAATGAATAGGAAGACAACCTAGCCAGCACAACAGCCAGACACATGGTCAAAGGCACCACACCTTGACCGACAATGCCCAAACAAACTGTAACACGGACAGTCCAACGAGCAACAGTGACAGCTCATCTCTATAGAGAGAGAGCAGCGACAACCAAAATAAACACAAGGCAGCTTTGGGGAGAATCTCCCCCAAAAGCTCCAAGTGCTATCCTGGGAGAACCTCACCAGAATGCAGCCCAACCGAACAGCCAAACAACATGGCGAACTGGCCAACACAGAGCCACACACATGGTCAAGGTCCCTCACCTTGACTAAAGGCAGATAAGCAGACTGCACGCAACAGTCTGAACCAAGAGTTGCACAACACAGCAAGGTGCTAGTGCAACACAACCAACCAAGCATCAAAGACCCCAAACAAGAGAGGTAACATAGCAGAAGACATCGACGAGCACAGAGATAGCCTCGGAGAGAGAGACCCTCACCAAGACATCAACAAACAGTTCTCAAAAACATCACCAGAACACAACAACCAAACGATGCACCTCAACCCAGAGGGCAACGCAATAGCAACCAAAAACGAGCACAACACATGTCTAGGGAAACCTCACTTCCACCAAAACCACCAAGGAAGAACTTCGGGAGCACCTCACTAGAGTTCACAACCAGTCAGCACAAGGCCGACAGCAACCACAGACAGGCGTCGTAGCGCTCAACCAGTGGTGCAACACAGCACACAAAGCATCTGCTTAGCTCAAGCAAAGATGCCGACTGAGCAGAGCACAACGCACAGGCACGTGAGGACAAACACACAGCCAACACAACTCACACCCCAACAACAAGGGGACAACCAACTAGGCAAGGACACATTCGACTGGCTCCGCAGACTACAATCCCTGCACCGGTGAAGGCCACACCACACGTAGGCTCTCTCAGCCTTCGTGACACACCCACACAAACGTGCATGCCGACGACGAACCCAACCACAACACGAGTGAACCAGCCGACCACGCTAGTCGCACAAGCGCCCAGCAACAGCAACAACACTCTCCTGCAGCTCACAGTCGGACCCTGCTGGAAAGCTAGCCACCTGCAACAAAGAACCAAATACTCACACCTGACAGAAACTCTACACGGACGGGCCAGCAACGTACTAGTACCTTTCTTTGGGACACCCATAGTTATTCACTCATTACAAATCTCGTTGGACCCCTGAGCTCTGATACCACTGTAATGACCCGACCTCTCAGACTCCCGCTAGGGACCCCGAAAGTTGCGCCGCCACCCATGGATCCGAAGACCCGGAAGAGTTAGAATTTAGTCTAGTGAGATAAGCAATGAATTCAAATAACTATAACAAGAAAGTTTGTACATTAATTAAAAAATTATGTACAACATGTCCCAAATAAAAGTACAAGTACAGAAAGAAAGGTGTAATCCTTAAGGGGCATACCCCGAGGACTTTCAAAAAGGCAACTCTCAACTCACTCCTGTACAAGTGTCCTCATGCTCACAACTCACACTGCTGGCAACGCACGGCATAACAAACCACCACCACAATCGTCCAACAATGAGCAGAAGGAACTCCAACGAGCGAGTCCCTACCTGAAGAATGTATGGGGGGTGAGCCTCACGAACAAGGCTTAGTAGGAATAACCAGTCTCTTACCAGCCAGAGCTGCAGGAACTCCAAAGAAAAGCGGAAGCAAACTACTCTAGAAAGTAGTAAAGCGAGAAAGACATACTGCAGAGTACTACAAAGCAGTGGAACAAAGTAACGCCATGACCCACAACCATGGTCGGGCCACACACGACTCCTGCAGAACCAGCGGAGTCAGACACGATGCGGAAGCAACCCTCGGTACGCACCCACCGAGACAAGAAGCTCACAGAACACCGGAGCAACCACGTGAGACCAGAGTCTCACGACACAAGCACCGCAATCCCAGACCTCCACGAGGTAAGGAAGGCACGCAGACAGGTGTTTCTATGAACAACACCAAGCAGCCACTTGAGAAGGACATCTCACTACAACACAGGCACCTCAAACCTCCACATGGTCGAGGGCCCAAAAGCAGAATCACTCTGGACCTCAGACACGCCACGAGGTCATGGAACTACGCACGCTGGTGCCACCCCGTACGGTACCAAGGAATGGATTACGGAAACAGCAGTTGGGTGCCTGCACAAGGCACCCCGAGAGAACACCCGTGGGAGCTAGACACGGCTAGCCTACAACCACCATGCAGGCTAGGGCAACGAGGCACACTTGGAAACAACATGAGAAATGCCGTCACAACAAGAGCAACCAAGCCACCGCCACTGACAGCTACGAGGAGGACACACCGTCCACACCTCTAGCTCGCCAGCCGCTGACTCCTGCCTACAACCTCCCTGGTAGAGTTGGCAAGTGAGCCATCGTAGACAACACACGCACCACTGCAGCCCGGCCGAGCTGCGGCCCCATGCCTGACACCACGACGTGGCTCCGGAACCAATGCCGAGAAAGGCAATGAGAACGGACTAGCTGATCCTCACCGGCAAGAACGCCTCAACCACCTCAGCGACATAGACTTAGCTAAGGGAGCTCCGCAAGCGACTCTATGCCACTGCCCACCACCGTTTTCCCCTCAGCTCTGGAGTCTGCCAACACGGCTGCCAACTCGAGCACTCTCGTATCCCAGAGAACTCCCACAATAGGCTCCCGAGGATGGGGGTCCTAGGAAAATGGAGACAACCTCTGAACGGGAAAATCCCTCAAGTGCCAAGCACTGTATGAAAGAGAATAGGAGGGGCAACCACCACAAGCAAATGGCACAGCTGACTTGTAACTAAGACAAGTCAGCCGGTACAGGCTCACACGACACACCTCCCGGAGACCCCCAGGATGGCCGTCGGCCAACCAAGGCACAAAGCACCGCCAAAAACCCGGCAACTAGAAAACGACCATAGGGGCGTCGCCTTCTGAACAAGAAGGCGACGACCAACCTGTCGCCACTAAGTCGCGACGACCAGGGTGCCGCCTTCTAACCTGAATGCGACATATCAACCCATCGCATTCAGCATCAAAATGCTGAACCCAAAAGCAAGTCAACAGACCCGTAGCCAACAAACAACCAAAGCCAGAAGGTGACGAGAACCCAGTCGCAACCCGAAGGCAGAACGCGACATGGATCCTGTCGCAACCACAAAGCGACATACCGGGTGTCGCCTTCAGATTCAAAACGCGACATATCGAACCGTCGCATTCCTCATCTGAAAGCAGGGCCCTTGGGGCAGAACCACCACTAGTCCCACACCCCAAAGGGTCACAAGGCCATGGCCCACATAGGAGGACTGGCTTCGTGCCATGTTGGAGAGGCCTCCCTCTAGGCAACTTGGACACGAGCCATCCTCCGCCACGATCGGAACCCGGAAACTAAAGAGCAGAGGGGAACTCGATGGCCAACCTGTCACCACTAGAATGTGACAGCTTGCACGTCACCTTCTGTTTGGTGTCGCGACAGCTAACCTGTCGCGACCTCAGACAGAAGCACGAACCGAGCATTGGGGCCATGCCATGGTCCCACAACCTACACCACCACCTCCAAACAAGAGAGGCAGGGGAGCACACATCGAAAGCAACTAAGAGAGGGCTTGAGGGGCAACAATGCCACCTCTCCTCACCCACGAACCACAAGAACTAAGTTAAACACGAGGAAGGAGCAACACCGGCAAGCTTTCTCCCGGTCAAAAACCACAACAAACCTCGTGCACAGGGAGGATAGCTTAAAACCAAGCCCCATCGACACTAACAACTAAGAGAGTAAGGAAAACCCTATAGGCAATGACGAACCGAACCCAAAAAGGGCCTTCACGAAGGCTTGGCCACCTCCTCCTCGCTCCACGACGCCGCTCCACTGCTCCGCCACGAGCTCGCCGGCACCTCCACACTCCATGACGCCTGAGAGGGAAAAGGGGATGCTCCCCCACCTCGGAGAAGACGAGGGAAGGGAGAAATGAGAAGAAAAGTGAAGAAAGAGGTGCCTGCCTGCCTTAAGGCTTCAGAACTGAGGTCACGAGAAGATGCTTGTCGGTTCTCAACCAGAACGCGACGCCTATCACGTCGCCTTCTCAAAAGTTCCGATAGGTCTTCTGACAGACGGACAGCCTCCATACCACGTGTCACACATGCAGGCGTCTCAGGTGAACGCGACAACAGGCACGTCGCCTTCACACACACACTGTGGACATGTGGCAAATAGCCACAGAAGACCACCAGAACGCGACACAGGGGCCGTTGCCTTCTGAACCAGAAGGCGACATGGAACGCGATGCGTTCAGATCGTGACAGCCCTATACGTCGCGATCGCAATGACAACTCCAAGGGAACCAAAACCCGGGATGTTACATGCTATGTCCTAAGTGATAAGTGCTAAAGTGTGTGTTTCCTCAAGTTGGTAGTTAGGACTATGTGTCACGACAACTTAAGTGATAAAATGTGAATGAAGTGTAAGTGTAACATGTGAATGTGACTTGTGATAAGTGGAAGTGCAAGAGAAACATATGTGAAAAGTGTGTGAAACCCTATGTAAGGGAAAGTGAATATAAGTAAGAGAGTGAATGCATGTGAGAAACTAAGGTAAAAATGTGTATATTTGTATTCTTCATGTGTTAATATATTGATATAACATCATGTTTAGTAACATGTTATATAGGTTAATAATCTCCATATAGTAGTGTATGTGAATATGTGTATGTAAACATGTAAATTGTGCAATGTGAAGGATAGCATGTGAACAAATGAAAACCCATGTAATTGTGTTTAATTCATGTCAAAACAGCAACTAAAGTGTGATTATGATTGTGATAATATATGAAGAATGTCTAAGTTCCATGATAGATATGTTATTCACTTAGTACATAGTTCCATGCTTAAAGTGTATATA
This sequence comes from Colocasia esculenta, assembly GCA_014218235.1. Taxonomy (NCBI): domain Eukaryota; kingdom Viridiplantae; phylum Streptophyta; class Magnoliopsida; order Alismatales; family Araceae; genus Colocasia; species Colocasia esculenta. The sequence goes on along the minus strand of CM024761.1, from coordinate 98,341,813 downwards.
GTTGCTAACCGACTTGAATATCTTTTAAACCTTCAAATCATGTTATAAAATGTGGTTATCATGTGTAATTGTGATTTATATACACTAAACAGCAAATGAAATGCGTAATTAAATGTGAAAAGTGCATGTGAAATATGAATAGATATCATGCTAGGTTGTGATTACTTTGTGCTTAACTCCATGCTCTAGTGGGTAGAGTTGTACCATAATATGGATAATGTTTAGATGTTAAATCATGTTACATGTTAGGTGTAGGAAGTATGTATAGGTGTATGTTATCATCCACAATTTAACATGAGCATGTGTTAGTTAAAATGTATTCGGGTGATTATGTGTAGTTAAATTATATAAATCATGTGCCATGTAATTTGTTATGGTTTAAATAATAGCATGTGTTTTTATTGTTTGATAGCTTCGCATGTATATGATATGTGCAAGGTTGAGTCTTTAGATTGCTTGCTGAGTCTTTTAGACTCATACTTGCTTCAGCGTACAGGTGAGACAGGAGTTTCCGCACTTGAGGAGGACGTAGCGAGGAGCGACGTCGAACTCGGGGAGTAGTTACTCGTGGAATATTATTAAGACTTGTACTTTTCATTCATAGTTCGAAAAATGTTACTCATATGGAAAATGTAGTTTTTTGGAAATTGTAATAATGTGGACATTGTCATTTCTTTCTCTTCCTATATAGACTGTGGAATATGTGATGATGATGGAATGAAGTTGAGTTATTTCTTTTATTCCCGCTGTACTAATTATATTCATGTTCATATCAACCTATCATTTAGTGTTGGGTTATTATCCCACTGTGACGACACTTTTTGTACCGATGAGGGTTGGTATAATCGTACCGGTATAAAGAGGGTCATTACAGAGATGGTATCAAAGCCCAAGGTTGAGTGTGACGGCCCTCATTATACCGGTACGGTTATACCAACCCACGTCGGTATAGCAAGAGTCCTCACAGTGGGACATTTACCCAAACGATACATACAGCTGAGATACACGCGAATATACAACAGAGTAGCGGAAGTAAAAGACAACTGTCTCATCATTCATCATCCACATTTAACATACATGAAGTTTGAAATTAACAATAAGGAACTAAAAGTCACATAATTTAAATTGCTGAAATGAAAATACATAATGTCCACACTATACATTCTTGTCATGATAATTCTAATACAATGTTCAAAGTACATACTATGAAATACACAAATCACAAAGAAGCTCCAAAACTAGCTAATCTCCGCGCTCGGAGTCCGTCTCCACTGTCTCCTCCAAAGGTGCCACGTCACCAACTACACCTGTACGCCGAAGCAAGGAGTGAGTCCAAAGACTCACCAAGAAACACTACTCATAACATACGTATAAGTCATAGGGGTTTCTACATGTACATTCAACATTTACAACACATGGCATGCAATCATTTGAAGGTTTCAACCTATCTGAAAGTTTTACAAGTTTACATGGATCATGCTTTCAGATTTCTAAGAATAAAACTTACCTATCACATGCTCTCTATTCAATTTACTCATGAACTTTGTCTTTAAAGAACCAGGACATAAGAGCTACCAACATGAACATTGCGCAAACATGAAAGAAAACACGACTAGCATGGATCCTACATGTTTTAAACACAATACATAGACTTTTCACATGCTTTAAGTTGCTGGTTTCACATGGTTTAATGGCTGTAAACCTACACATGAGAGCTACAATGTTGCTTAAAACAAATCATGGTGAATAACCAATCATGCTATTTGCACACGTGCTCATTAATTATCCTAACATGGATTCTAGGCATTTTTACACACTACACATAATAACAACATGAATTACTGATTTCACATGGTTTCAGATTTGTCTCACATGGATTTCAACAACATATTTTCACATTTAGAATTTCACATTTTCCTTACACGTTTTTCTCTTTCACATGGTTACTTTTGCACATACACATTCACATTGTTCACTTACACATTTACACATGGACACATACACATTACACATTTCACATTACACATTTTAGGTGCCGTGACACATAGTCCAAACCACCAAAGAAGGACATATACACATCACATTACACATAGACGCATCTAGGCATTCCAATGGCGACTCTTGGACTGCGCAGACCGGGAGAACAAGTCTCCACCCTAACCAGTGGTACTTGTCCACCTCCAGGATTTCCCCCTAATGCCCTTAGGGTCACTTACACACTGAACTTTCTCAGGGGACTTTCCCCGATACAGTTCCACTGCCCTCTGTGGAAGCATGTCACACTTGGCACAATTTACACATTTACCATTTTACCGTTTTTTTACACATGGTTTCCACATATCACTTTCATCTCATTCACTTTCTCACTCACATGCACTCTCTATTTTTCCTAACATGGCACTACAGATTCAGGAGCTTAACACACAGAAATTTCATCATTCAAGTTAGGTTTAAGCACTATCTAATCACATTACGATATCATACGTAGATTACTAAATTCACATGGAAATACATAACTTATTATATACTGGTCCAAATGACCTGAAATTTTAACCACATGCTATTTTCGGGTTCTAGATCATACACCCAATTTTTCAGATTTTTCTGAGCTAAATGGAATTTACAGTAAATAAAAACATATTTAGCATGTTATTCACAACTTAAGTTAACATGGGGTTTAACATATCATGCGATTTTGCCCACTTGCTGTTTTAACAGAGATTACTATCATATACATGATCTGAGAATACAGAACTATCCTAAATCATACAATCACAAATCGATCACCACAACCATTCTTGCATGTCTTTCTAGTTACCGAACCGAATTTATTGGCAATTTATACAAGCATGGACAAATTATCAAAATTGAGAATACATATACTGATCTACAAATCTTCATGCTCTGACAAAACTAAGGCATTCAGACTAATCCTAACCATGAAACATGGATTGGTAAGAATTTCAACATTTCATGCTTACACATTCACGGTATAAAATTTCCTACATTCACCATCATACATCACACTCATCCACACACCACAATTGACAATATACATAGTGTATAGGGTTACCATATATCCTCATCACGGAAACCATACCGAAAATAGTCGATAGGAAGGGCAGAACAGGTCACTGTTCTGTCCAGAGGAACTTGCGGCAGTCTCTGGCCGCTGACTCATGGTCAGCGGCATGGTCGATGGACGCCAAGCATGTATCGGCGTCCATTGACCTTGCCGTCAATGCAGGTCTGTGCAGAAACACAGACCCAGCTCTCAAACTTGGGTGAATGGGAGGGTCTAGGACTCGAGGAAAATCCATAAAAATAATAGAAACGACCTAGACACATACGGGAACATCATGGATAGGTCACTTGCCTTTTAAAAATTGCAACAAGGGATCTAGGGCTCGGTGAAGCTCTCCTTGGGCTGTCCAAGAAGCCTCCAAGAACTCTCCTCCGGTTCTTGAGCGAGATCCACAGCAAGCCGAGGTCGGGAAGCCTTCCTCGATGATCCTTCTAGCCTCCAGTTGCAGTGGAACGCCGGATCAAGCTTCAGAAGTTCGGATTTTTGGGTGAAAAGGTGGGGTTTTCCTCAGTTTCTCTCTAGGGTTTTTCTTTTCTCTTTTCTCCTCTTGCAAGGGTGAAGAGAGGAGTGGGAAGAGGCCATTTCGGGTTCAGACATAAGGAGAGCCTCTCTCCCACTCATAGGGTGACTTGACAGCCTCAGAGCCGTTGGGGACAGCCCCCAATGGCTGGCTTTCTTGTTTCAGAAGTTTGCAGCTCTGCTGCGCATGCAGGCCAGAGAGATTGGCGTCCATATCGCTGGACGCCCATTAGTGTTGGCGTCCATGTCTGGACGCTGACACCACCTCAACGGCCTGGGGTTGACGCCAAGATGGCCTTCGGCCAGAACTCTAAAATATGCAGAAAACATGCATACCATGCGTATATACATGCAATATGTATATGGTATTATATCCATACTATCACCATGCAATACATACATTATTTATATTTAATATAAACACATGCACACGTACTTGTACTAATTAATCGTACGTAAATATGTACATACATACACAAGCACAAATACACAAATACAATTAATGCGACGGAAATTCGAGGGCCTTACACCCTCTCCCCTTAAAGAAACTTCGTCCTCGAAGTTAGAACGACACTACTCAAACAAAAGGGGATATTTCTTCTTCATCGCATCCTCAAGCTCCCACGTAGCCTCCTCACGCGAGAAGTTCCGCCATAGAACTTTCACCGACGCAATACTCTTGGTCCGAGATGCTGAACCTTCCGGTCAAGAATGGCTACTGGTGCTCGACATACGAAAGATCTGGCTGGATCTCCACTGCTCATGACTAATCACATGAGACGGATCTCGGACATACTTCCTGAGCATAGATACGTGGAATACCGGTGAACGCTAGCCAAAGCTAGGGGTAAAGCTAGCTCATACGCCACGCTGCCCAAACGTCTGAGAATCTATATGGGCCAATGAATCTAGGGCTTAGCTTGCTATGCTGCCAAATCTGACAACTCCACGAGTAGGCGATATCTTCAAGAAGACATGATCGCCAACCTCGAACTCCAAATCCTTCCTCCTGCTGTCGGCATAACTCTTCTGCCTATCCTGTGCCGCAACAAGCCTTTTCCTGATAAGCTGAATCTTATCCGAGGTTTTCTGAACTACTCCGGTCAGATCAATTGCCTATCACCAGTCTCCTCCCAACATAAAGGAGATCTGCAGGCCTACCATACAACGCCTCGAATGGAGCCATACGAATACTAGCATGAAAGCTGTTGTTGTATGCGAACTCCACGAGAGGTAAATGACGCTCCCAATCATCCTTCCAATCCAGAACACACGCTCTCAACATATCCTCGAGCGTCTGGATAGTCCTCTCGGACTGTCCATCGGTCTGGGGATGAAACGCCGAACTGAGCATAAGCTCCGAACCTAACGCATCCTGAAGACCTTTCCACAATCTCGAAGTAAATCTCGGATCTCGATCGAAATGATCGACTTCGGCACACCATGCAATCTAATGATACTGCTAACATACAATCTAGCTAACTCTCTACTGACTGCTTCTTCTTCATAAGCAAGAAATGAGCAGTCTTCGAGAATCTATCTACAACTACCCAAATCGAGTCGTTGCCCCTTCTAGATCGAGGCAAACCCGATACGAAGTCCATAGTGACAGCTTCCCACTTCCTACTGGGATATCCATCCTCTGTATAAGGCCGGATGGTCGCTGCGCTCGGCTTTCACTTGCTGACATACTAGACATCTAGACACATAATCCGCAACATCCTTTTTCATGCCGGACCACCAAAATGATCTCTTCAGGTCTTGATACATCTAGTGTTACCCATGAATAGAGAATCGCGATCTATGAGCCTCCGCTAACACATGCTCACGGACATCTACTACATCAGGGACACAAACACGGTGCTGAAATCTATCACACCGTCCTCATCACGAGCAATGCCCGCCTACCCACTAACTCTAACAATCTAGGTCGGCTTTCTGCTGCTCAATCACCTCATCCAAGACTGAGGATCTAAGGATAGCTGAGCTACAAAAGCCTGACACAACGATGGCTCTAACTCGGTCATAGAGCACGCTGCATCCTCCAACATCTTCCAATCCTGCTGGAGCGAAGACCTCTTTCTACTAAGAGCATCCGCTACGACGTTCTCCTTTCCAGGATGATACTGAAGGTCGAAGTCATAGTCCTTCAAGAACTCAATCCATCTCCTTTGCCTCAGGTTTAATTCCTTTTGGGAGAAAAGATACTTCAAGCTCTTGTGGTCGGTAAACACCTCAAATCTGACACCATAAAGATAGTGCCTCCAGATCTTTAGTGCATGAACCACAGCTGCGAGCTCTAAATCATGAGTCAGATAGTTCCTCTCATGCTCCTTCAACTGACGAGAAGCATAAGCCACTACCCTCTCTCGCTGCATGAGTACACAGCCTAAACCAATCTGAGATGCATCCGTATAAATGGCAAAGCCCTCTAGACCACTAGGCAATACCAATACCGGAGCAGAAGTAAGTTAGCCTTCAATAGCTGAAAGCTACGCTCACATGTCAGACCATACGAACTTCTCTCCTTTCTGGTCAGCTTTGTCAAAGGGGCGGCGATGGATGAGAAACCCTCAATGAATCGCCGATAATAACCAGCTAACCCAATGAAACTACGAATCTCCGAAGGAGTATGGGAATCTCCAATCATAACTGCTTGGACCTTTGCTGGATCACTGCAACACCAGCGCGGAGATAACGCCCGAAGAAAGTGACCTCGCGCAACCAGAACTCGCACTTGCTGAACTTGCATACAGCTTGTGCTCACGGAGAACCTCTAAGACTAACTCAAATGCTGACGATGTGTGGCCCATCCGGAGAATAGACCAACACGTCATCAAAACACAACAACAGCTATCTAAGTACGACTAAACACCGGTTCATGAGATCCATGAACGCTGCAGGGGCGTTGGTCAATCCGAAAGGGGCCCAAGAAACCATAATGTCCATAACGGGATCTAAATGTGTCTTGGACACATCTCACTCCTAATCCTCAACTGATGATAACCAGATCGCAAGTCAATCTTAGAGAAGATTGATGCATCTGCAACTGGTCAACAGATCATCAATCGAGGTAAGGGATACCTGTTCTTCACAGTCACTTGGTTCAACTTCTATAATCGTGCACAACCGAAGTGACCCGTCTTCTCTTGACGAACAATACAGGTGCGCCCCAAGGGGAAACACTAGGGAAATGAATCCCTTATCAAGCAATTCTTGCAATTGCTTCCTTAACTCGCTAACTCTGCAGGTGCCATCCGATATGGGGCTTCGAGATAGGAGAGGTGCCTGGAAGCAACTCTATGGTGAACTCTATCTCCCTATCCGGTGGCATCCAGACAAGTCATCGGGAAAGACATCTGGAAATTCCTGTACCACATGATCTTGCAGAGTCAGTGACGAACCAGCATCGGTACTAGCATAACGCTGGCAAGAAATGCGTCACATCCCTGGTCACCATGCGCATCGCCTTCATGGCAGAGATAACTAATTCCCGCTAATTCTTTGGCAAGGGATGAGAGAACTCGTCCTCACCAGGAATGCGGAAAACAATCCTCTTCGAAGACAATCCACTAACGCATAGTGCTCCTCTAGCCAATCCAGAGAAAAGAATACATCATAGTCCTTCATCTTTAGCAAGAAGAAACACCATCTAGGAATCTATCCTCAATGCACACAGTAACGACGGAATGCACTTCCTAGTCGATACCGTACCCGCAGGGGTGTGCACAGACAAAGGAACTCTAACTCCTCAGACTCTATGCCTGACTCTCGGGCTAACTGCCTAGCGAACCGCTCGGAAATGAACGAGTGAGTAGCACCCGTATCAAACAAAACCGAGCGTGCACCACCGAAAGCAAAACCGTACCTTCGGTGACATGCTCCGCCTGCAGAGCTGGGGCTCGAGGCCTTCCTGGTCTTCCTGTAGCTGGTGCGGCTGCGCTATTGCGTGCTGGCGTTCCACGCTGAGCTCCTTGTAGAAGTCTTGGGCACTCTTTGATCTTGTGGTCGCTGCTCCCACACTTCAAGCATCTTACGCTATTAACCAACACTCGGAACCACGTGTGTCTTCCGCAGTGGGACACTCTTTCTCACACTAGGGGAACGTACAGAAGGTACCGAGAGTTGCTGAATGTCATTGGTTTCTGCGGGTCTGGTACACCGTTTTCTTCTTATCCTGCCGCTGGAAGTCGCTGCCGGCCTTTTCTGCGAAGCCTTCTTTCCTCCAGATACTGCTCCATTTCTCTCTGCTGCAGGCAGCGCTGAGGGCCTCGTCTAGCGTGCGGTGGTCAAACCGCCACGAGTCTCGTCCGCAGTGATGGCTTGAGTCCCTCACGAACTTCTTGGTCTTCCTGCGCTCATCCTCTACGATATGTGGTGCATACTTAGAAATTCAGAAAATCTTGCCTCATATTCCAGCACGGTCATGGAGCCTTGCGTCAGGGATAGAAATTCTTGCTCCATCTTGTCCTGGATATGCTCTGGGACGAACTTGGCTCGGAAGAGCCTCACGAACGCGCCCACGTCACGTCTACTGCTCCGTCCTCAAAGCGTGTACGAAGTAGGGAGGACCACCAACATCCGCTCTCTCCTGTAATACACCTTATAAGTTCCATCCAAACCAATCTAACTCAGCAAAACATACAAACATATAAATTAACACATATGTAGCATGTAGGTGGCTAATGGCACCTTATCCTCATCAGGGCACCTATAGCATGTAGGTGGCTAATGCCACCAGCTTTCTGCCATTAAGGGATCACTCTCCCCTTAAAGAGGGTGGGGTCATCCTCTTGAATCGCTCCATGATGGATGGTCCACCATGGTCCTGAGCTGGTGCCTGAAGCCTGCTACATTAAACAGTAACAATACACAATAAACACAATATCATGCAATTTAAATAGCAAACTACTAGTGTTAAATTATTACCTGGGCCTCCAACTGGGGCTGGAGTGCTGCTAGGTATGAGCCTGCGTCTGAATGGCTTGCACCAGACCTGCATGAATACTCCGTAGTCCACAGGCGGCGGTGGGGAAAGTACAGGGCCTCGCGGTGCCGGGGCCTGTTGCTCCGCCTGATCATCACGTCGCGGCTCGTCCTCACGGGCCGACGCTCCACCACGCCTACCTCTCGAAGCCATGGCTGTAATAGAATTTCAGCCAGCATTAGAGCTAGGTTATTAAGTTTTTAACCATTTCTTATCTATCTTTCACTTTATTAGTTGTTTTCTACACATGTGGACATACTTAGCATGCAATGGGGATGATGACTTAGGTTATTCATGTGCAATCTCAACCGGTCTCTCTGATACCAATCTCTGTGACGGCCCTCATTATACCGGTACGGTTATACCAACCCACGTCGGTATAGCAAGAGTCCTCATAGTGGGACATTACCCAAACGATACATACAGCTGAGATACACGCGAATATACAACAGAGTAGCGGAAGTAAAAGACAACTGTCTCCATTCATTCATCATCCACATTTAACATACATGAAGTTTGAAATTAACAATAAGGAACTAAAAGTTCACATAATTTAAATGCTGAAATGAAAATACATATGTCCACACTTATACATTCTTTTTCATGATAATTCTAATGCAAGTTCAAAGTACATACTATGAAATACACAAATCACAAAGAAGCTCAAAACTAGCTAATCTCCGCGCTCGGAGTCCGTCTCCACTGTCTCCTCCAAAGGTGCCACGTCACCAACTACCACCTGTACGCCGAAGCAAGGAGTGAGTCCAAAGACTCACAAGAAACACTACTCATAACATACAGTATAAGTCATAGGGGTTTCTACATTTACATTCAACATTTACAAAACATGGCATGCAATCATTGAAGGTTTCAACCTATCATGAAAGTTTTACAAGTTTATACATGGATCATGCTTTCAGATTTCTAAGAATATAACTTTACCTATCACATGCTCTCTATTCAATTTACTCATGAAACTTTGTCTTTAAAGAACCAGACAGTGAGAGCTACCAACATGAACATTGCGCAAACATGGAAAGAAAACACGACTAGCATGACCTACATGTTTTAAACACATACATAGACATGTTTTCACATGCTTAAGTTGCTGGTTTCACATGGTTAATGGCTGTAAACCTACACAGAGAGCTACAATGTTGCTTAAAACAAATCATGTGAATAACCAATCATGCTATTGCACCGTGACGTGCTCATTTTATCCCTAACATGGATTCTAGGCTTTTACAAACTACACATGATAATAACAACATGAATTTATGATTCACATGGTTTCAGATTGTCTCACATGGATTTCAACAACATATTTTCACATTTAGAATTTCACATTTTCCTTACACAAGTTTTCTCTTTCACATGGTTACTCTTTGCACATACACATTCACATTGTTCACTACACATTTACACATGGACACATACACATTACATTTCACATTACACATTTTAGGTGCCGTGACACATAGTCCAACCACCAAAGAAGGACATATACACACACATTACACATAGACGCCATCTAGGCATTCCAATGGCGACTCTTGGACTGCGTAGACCGGGAGACAAGTCTCCACCCTAACAGTGGTACTTGTCCACCTCCAGGATTTCCCCTAATGCCCTTAGGGTCACTTACACACTGAACTTTCTCAGGGGGACTTTTCCCGATACAGTTCCACTGCCCTCTGTGGAAGCAATGTCACACTTGGCACAATTTACACATTTACACATTTTACCGATTTTTTTACACATGGTTTACACATATCACTTTTCATCTCATTCACTTTTCACTCACATGCACATCTCGTTTTTCCTAACATGGCACTACAGATTTCAGGAGCTTAACACACAGAAATTTCATCATTCAAGTTAGGTTTAAGCACTATCTAATCACATACGATATCATACGTAGATTACTAATTTCACTTGGAAAATACTAACTTATTATATATTGGTCCAAATGACCTGAAATTTTAACCACATGCTATTTTGGGTTCTAGATCATACACCCAGTTTTCAGATTTTTATGAGCTAAATGGAATTTACAGTAAATAAAACACCTATTAGCATGCTATTCACAACTTAAGTTAACATGGGGTAACATATCATGCGATTTTGCCACTTGCTGTTTTAATAGAGATTACTATCATATACATGATCTGAGAATATAGAACTATCCTAAATCATACAATCACAAATCGACACCACAACCATTCTTGCATGTCTTTCTAGTTACCGAACCGAATTTATGGCAATTTATACAAGCATGGACAAATTATCAAAATTGAGAATACATATACTGATCTACAAATCTTATGCTCTGACAAAACTAAGGCATTCAGACTAATCCTAACCATGAAACATGGATTGGGAAGAATTTCAACATTCATGCTTACACATTCACGGTATAAAATTTCCTACATTCACCATCATACATCACACTCATACACACACCACAATTGACAATATACATAGTGTATAGGGTTACCATATATCCTCATCACGGAAACCATACCGAAAAGTCGATAGGAAGTGCAGAACAGGTCACTGTTCTATCTAGAGGAACTTTGGCAGCAGTCTCTGGCCGCTGACTCATGGTCTGCGGCATGGTCGATGGACGCCAAGCATGATATCGGCGTCCATTGACCTTGCCGTCAATGCAGGTCTGTGCAGAAACACAGACCCGAGCTCTCAAACTTGGGTGAATGGGAGGGTCTAGGACTCGAGGAAAAATCCATAAAAATAATAGAAACGACCTAGACACACGGGAACATCATGGATAGGTCACTTGCCTTTTAAAAATTGCACCAAGGGATCTAGGGCTCGGTGAAGCTCTCCTTGGGCTGTCCCAAGAAGCCTCCAAATGAACTCTCCTCCGGGTTCTTGAGCGAGATCCACAGCAAGCCGAGGTCGGGGAAGCCTTCCTCGATGATCCTTCTAGCCTCGCGTTGCAGTGGAACGCCGGATCAAGCTTCAGAAGTTCGGATTTTTGGGTGAAAGGTGGGGTTTTCCTCAGTTTCTCTCTAGGGTTTTTCTTTTCTCTTTTCTCTCTTGCAAGGGTGAAGAGAGGAGTGGGAAGAGGCCATTTCGGGTTCAGACATAAGGAGAGCCTCTCTCACTCATAGGGTGACTTGACAGCCCTCAGAGCCGTTGGGGACAGCCCCCCAATGGCTGGCTTTCTTGTTTCAGAAGTTTGCAGCTCTGCTGCGCATGCAGGCCAGAGAGATTGGCGTCCATATCGCTGGACGCCCGGATTAGTGTTGGCGTCTATGTCTGGACGCTGACACCACCTCAACGGCCTGGGGTTGACGCCAAGATGGCCTTCGGCCAGAACTCTAAAATATGCAGAAAACATGCATACCATGTGTATATACATGCAATATGTATATGGTATTATATCCATACTGTCACCATGCAATACATACATTATTTATATTTAATATAAACACATGCACACGTACTTGTACTAATTAATACGTACGTAAATATGTACATACATACACAAGCACAAATACACAAATACAATTAATGCGACAGAAATTCGAGGGCCTTACATTGAGATTGCACATGGATAAACCATCATCTTCACAATATTGCAAAGTCTTTATAGAGATTGTCCATATACGTAGAAAGTACTAATAATGAAAGGAAGATAGTTAAGGAAATAGTTAGGATTTAGTAGCTTAGATTCTAAATTGATTAATGTTTTGTAGGTTATGGCGGGTTAGGGTATGCGTAGTGATCGGGCTAGAGAGCATGCGCAGAGGCATGAGGTGAGGAGGTTTGTGCTAAGGCTTCACCCATCATTGAGAGCTAGACTCTTAGAGGCCGACCCCCGCACTTTGGATGAGGCTCTCAACGCAGCAAAAAGGCAAGGGTGTAGGATGGAATCATATCAGAGAGAGAAGCCCGAGTGTGTGCAATGCGGAAAGCGTCATGGTGGAGACGTGTGCTGGTTAAAGGAAGGAAGATGTCTCAAGTGTGGCGGCAAGGACCATCGGATCAAGGAATGTCCAAGGCTGGGGAAGTTCGCTCCACGAGCTGCTCCAGCAACTACAACAACGAGGCTATCAACATCAGCTAAAGAAAAAGTGTTAACCAGAGATGCCGACGACGTCACCACAGGTACTCGATGCGATCTTTGAGGATGAAGATCTTTTTAAGGGGGGGAGGGTGTGAGACCCCCGAATTTCATTCATTTTATAATCTATGTATGTGATGTTTACTTGTTCTTGTATATATGGTGTGTAATAAATTTATGCATATTAAAATTATTAAATTACTCATGTGCATGTGTATGCATACATGTTATTTTCCGTGAAAATAAATAGTTAGCTATTTTTGTACATGTTATACTTATTTAGACCTTATGCATATTGTATTTGAGAAATGTTGTGCATACAATATGAGATTATTGCCATGCATCTTGTAAGTACATATGAGTTTATCTTATACATGTAATATATTTAAATGTGCATGCATTATCTAATTATTAATGTACATGTTGCATTTGTTTAAATCCATGCATGTTGTATGTAATTACGCTGTGTATAGTGCATGTAATATCTACTTATTTCCATAACCATTAAATTGTTTATGATGTGTTGGTACATCTATTTTAATGTATACCTATTTTTTGGCTGAGATGCACAGTCGGCGGCAACATGAAGGCCGCTGACTGCATGGCCAGAGGGATTGGCGTCCAGATCGATGGACGCCAACAACCCCTGTTGGCGGCACCATAGGTAGATGCCAAGTTCCGTGCAGTGTGACAGATTTAGATTTGGTAACGCCTGCGTTTCTCCCGGTTCCAGTTTAGGAAACCCATCCCAAACTATAGGAGACCTACCCTAATGTGTACCCAACCTACCTAGCTCTATAAAATCTCCCTATTTCGGATGAGTCAAATCTTTTTGGTCCTTGGAAGAGCTAGGGTTTTTCTGTGGAGAAAAGCTGATCTTTGGAGAGCTGGATCTGGCGACTAGAGGAGTTTTCTGGAGATCTGCACTATCTGGAGGATAGTCCTTACATAGAAGAAGCATCCCCAACTCCGAGGGTCAATCTACATCAACAGAAGAACCAGATATGAATAGGTTTTGAGCACCTTCTTGGCTTGGCCGAGGAGGGCTTCTTCAAAAAGATTTTATCCTCTATAGATTTATCTTGAGGCATGTAACCTATGGATGTCAACCCTACTCATGTTCCCTTAGGTCCCAGTATTTTTCTAGATTTTTCCTCGTGTCTTGGAACCTCCAAATTTCCCTTGCATTTGTGTGCTGCCTGCATGGTCTGCTAATAGGAAGTTGGCAGCCACATACTATGCCGTCAAGTTTCTATGTTGGCGGCATGATCCTGTGCCGTTAACACAGTTGTGCCAAGTTCTTCAGGGTTCTAATGGTGCACTGTTTGATCTATAAAATTTGTTATTTGGACTTTGACATATGTATGCATGCTGTAAAATTTTTTTGTGCTCAGGAACGGTCATTAGGTCACACCATGAGGGCATGTTGATTATCTATAATTAATTATATTTATTAAAATTTTGGTAACGGGACAGCGAGCATGAAATGACCATGATATTTACTGACTAATTAGATCCAGTGCATGTTAGGGTTTTGTAAATTTTCCATGTTCATATGATGAATGTTATGTCCTAAAACTATTAGATCCTACTGTTTTACTGTGAACCATGTGATAACGAGTTTCTTGATTAATACATCTGAAATCTATTTTAATTATAAAAATTAGAATTACTGTTTCAAAAAATTTGAGAAATGAACCAGGTGATATGTAATCTGTGTGAAACCTATGATAAAAGTTTCATACTATTTTGATAATATTAAGTACTGTTATTAGTTTAACAATGATAATTAACAAAATAAGCATGTTTAGATTTAATCATTTACAATTCTGTAAGTAGCAGCATCATTAGGTTGTTTTTATGAGTTAATGATCACTGTAAATAGAAGCATCAAGTACTGTGAAATAAAACATGTGGAATTATGTTAAAGTGCATGTAATGAGTTAGAAATGTGTATGTGAATTAATGGAACATATGATAATGTGTTAATATGTGCTAATTGGGCCGAGATTGACACTGCTACCTTAGAGGCCTGAGAGCCTACTGTAGAAAAATCCCTATGGGATGGCTCAACGTTTAAGTGATATCCTAAGGGAATTAGGATGAAATCCTGGAGGTGGACAAGTACCACTGGATAGGGTGGAGAGGGCTTCTCCCCGTCTGTGCAGTAACCAAGACTCGTCACTAGCTTGCCCAAGTGACTAGTGTATGTTAATTGAAGTGCTATGTGCTAAGTGATAAGTGATAAGTGCTAAGTGCTAAAGTGTGTGTTTCCTCTAGTTGGTAGTTAGGACTATATGTCATGGCAACTTAAGTGATACAATGTGAATAAAGTGTAAAGTGTAACATGTGAATATGACATGTGATATGTGGAAGTGGAAGTGAAACATATGGCAACTTTAATGCTGATCCTACTGTTATCCCTATTTGGATTGGTTTGCCGATGTTGCCAGTTAACTATTATTATGAGGATTTCTTGAAGTCGATTGCCAGTAATATTGGTCACGTTCTGAGAATATACGAACCTACCATGGCTCTTACGCAGACAAAGGAAGCATATGTTTGTATAGAACTTGACATCCTTAAGCCCAGGCCAGAGAGAATATGGATAGGTTGTGGTGCTGAGGGTTTCTGGCAGATTATCATATACTATGGCATCCCTGCAATCTGCTTCTTTTGTCACAAGCTGGGTCACGAAGTTTCTGATTGTCACAAGAAGAATAAGTCTTCGAAGGGGCACGACCATGAGATTCCATTAGTGCAGCCGATTCAGAATAATGTCCCCATGCAAGCGTCTACAAAGAGGTCTTGGAGATAGAAGATCTCTCAGGAGAAACCTATACATCCGACATCCGGAAATAAGTTCTCCTTCCTTAAAGAGGGTGACGAAGAATCTGAGGTGAACCAGGCCTTCAATAAGGAGTCACCATCTCAAGAAGTTCCTGATACTGTCGAGGGTTTGCATGGTGATGTTACATTACATGGACAGCACTCTATCATGGAGGATAATGCCCAGGGTGAGGTAACAGGTTTGCATGCTCAGGATTCGCAATGTGGACATCAGAGCATTGAGGCCTGCAATGCTCTTGATCCTATCGTGAGCCATACTCCGGTGACTGAGAAGGAGTTCCGGCCTTCCTCTCCGGTGACGGCGGTGGGAGAAGGAAATGAAATTTTAGCAGGTATTGATTCTTCTGTCTTGTTTCCTATTCATCCAGACGAACAGCTGCACAAGACCTCAATTATCACTGCAAGGGAGAATATTTACATGACTCATATTGAGAATATGGAAAATACTCAGAGCAAAAGGAAGATAGGGGTGAATACTAGGTCTAAGACCAAAGCTGCGGGTGGGCAACATGGCTATGATTCCTCATGAAGAGTCCTATTATTTACTGGAACATTAGGGCCATCTCAAATAATGCCTATAGGCGATCTCTGCGCAGAATTGTGAATCTTAATAAAGCTGATATTGTTGCTATTGCTGAGCCAATGATTCCTTTGAGCCGGGCCAGCTCATTATGTAGGTCCCTCCGTATGCAGTCTTTTGTTGGAAACTCTGGGGAAGATTCTAAGTTGTGGGTTTTCTGGCGTAATGCTTGTCTGCAGATTTTCTGTTCTTCTGATCAACAAGTCACTCTATCGGTTATCCAGGAAAAGCAGGTTATTATGATGGTCACTTTTGTGTATGCTAGCTGCAATGCCTCTTCTAGACGCTGCCTCTTTGATGATCTTATTGCTATATCTGATAATGTTACTGTTCCCTAGATCATTGGAGGAGATTTTAATTGCATCTCCACTCCCTCTGAAAAGTCTGGAGGCCAGTTGGTAACCTGCAATCCATGGTTGATTTCAATGCTTTTATGCAGGCATCTATCAAAGCTAGACTTGATCGATTTCTGATTAATAGTGCTTTCGTCAATACCTTCCAAGGGTTTAATGTGAAGCACCTTATTAGATGTAACTCGGATCACTCTCCTTTACTGGCTTCCATTGTGGCTGATCTCCGTTCCCCTGCTCGCTTTGTCTTTCAGGCCATGTGGACTTATCATGAGTCTTTCCTTGATACTCATGAGTCTTTCCTTGATACTATTAAGTTGACATGGAATGAGTATACTACTTGGCATCCGAACCCCTTTACTACTTTCTTCATGAACCTAAAAGTGGTTAAGAAAGCTCTGCGTGATTAGAACAAAAATATTTTTGGCAATGTTGAAGAGAACGTCAAGCTTATGGAGATTGAAGTTGGCTTTAATCAGGACAAGTTTGATTGCTTACCTTCACAGGAGAACCGAGCTGCTCTCAACAAGGCTACTGCAAACTATAAAAAGCTTTGTTATCCATGGATACTTTTTGGGCTCAGAAAGCTAGGATGAACTAGCTGGAAAATGGGGATAGAAATTCAGGTTTTTATCATGCTGTGGTGCAAGGCAATCGGCGAAGGAACAGAATTCACAGAATCCAGGTTGATGGAGAATGGACAGAAAACTAGGAAATTATTCAACAGGAGGGTGCCTGGTATTATCAAAATCTGATGCAGTCTTCTATACACTCAATTGATCAATCCCTTCTAGATGTTATACCCCAATTGATTTCTGATGAGCAGAACATTTCTCTCTGTGCTCCTCCCACTATGGAGGAAGTTAAAAATTCTGTTTGGAGTATGAATGGTAACAGTTCCCCTGGGATGGCTTCTCAGGTATATTTTTACCTCTTGTTGGGATATCATCAAAGAAGATCTTTTTAATGTTGTTTCTGGATTCTTCAAGGGGTATGCTTTTCCTAGAGGGGTGACTTCTACCCTTATTGCCTTGATTCCGAAGAAAGCAAATCCTGCCTCCTTTAATGACTTTAGACCTGTCAGCCTCTGTAATTTCTGCTATAAGATTGTGTCTAGGATTCTTTGTGAAAGATGTAGAATATTCTCCCTGGTTTTATTTCTGAGGAACAAGGAGCTTTTGTGAAAGGGAGGTTCATTCTTTATAATGTGTCCCTTGCTCGTCAGCTGGTGCGAGATGTGGATCGCAAAATCAGAGGAGGAAATGCCAATTTTAAGCTGGATATTCAGAAAGCCTATGATAGTGTGGAGTGGGACTTTTTATTTGCTATTCTGAAGAAATTTGGTTTTGCGTCCAGATTCATCTCTTATATTGGTATGCTTGTCTCAAATTGTTGGTTTTCTGTCTTGATCAATGGAATGCATGTTGGTTTCTTTAAGTCCACTAGAGGCCTTCGTCAAGGTGATCCCATAGCCCCTACTCTTTTCATAATTATGGAAGAAGTGCTCAGCCGTGGTTTGAGGAATATGGTCTCCAATGGTCTTCTAATTCCTTATGCCGGTCCTCAGGGATGTCCGCCCCCTTCACATTTTCTCTATGCGGATGATAGTCTAATTTTTACCAATGGCAGTGTCAACAATGTGAAGCGGCTGATGAGGTTCTTGGAGGTTTATTCTTTGTCTTCAAGTCAACTTATAAATGCAGAAAAAAGCTCCTTCATGCTTTCCAGGAAAGCGACTACTGTGTCCATCCAGAGGATCAAAAGTCTGACTGGATATACTAATATGACTGGTCCGCCCAAATCTTGGTGTTCCCCTCCGATCTGGTAAGGTCCTTACCTCTGACTACAAAATGCTGGTTAACAGAATCAACTCTACTTTGAGCGGTTGGAGGGCAAAACTTATATCTTAAGCTGGTCGAATTATTCTCATAAATTCGGTTTTAGCTTCTCTTCCAATTTATCTGGCTGTTGCTTCCTATCTCCCTAAAAGTATCATTTCTTATGTTGAGAAATGCTCTGCGGCCTTTTTCTGGAATGGCACTGACGGTTCTCGCCGACGTCATTGGGTTGCATGGAATAAGATCTAGTGTCCAAAGGTGGAGGGGGGCTTAGGTATCCGGAATATTAATCATGTTCAAACCTCCCTTGCTGTGAAACAGATTTGGAATATGCATCATGGGAATTCTCTTTGGGCTAATTATGCTAGAAGGCGCTTTGCTGCCAATCACTTCTCGCAAATTCCTGGCATGCCCAATCACCTTACTCTGGCTGCTAATTCTATCATTCATTCTAATTCCAGGTGGATTTATGGTAAAGGTGATAGAATTGACATTCTCAATGATATTTGGTATGGGGAACAATCTCTAGCGGAGAGCGTCCAGGGGCCGCCGCCATCCAGTACCTCTTTGCAGGAAGTTGTTATGGATCCATCTCATCCTTTTCGTTCTATACATCCCCCTCAGGTGTTTCTTGATTTATCCTTAACTCAGGATGAGGATAAATGCATTTGGAAGCCCTCCTCTTCTGGTGAGTTTTCTACCAAATCCACCTATGATTTGGTCAGGCATAATGGAGTTCGTAGGCTTGCTATCCTCAAAATCTGGCATCACCTATTTAATCCTAGAGCTTCTCTCTTCTGCTGGAAACTCCTTAATAGTGTTGTGGTTGTGGATGGCCGTGTCTCCGATTGTGGTATCCTGCTGGCTTCCAAGTGCAACTGCTGTGCTACTCCTCAGTGTGAAGACTTAAATCATGTTTTTATTGGCAGCGATCTTGCAGCTTGTATGTGGAGATGGCTCCTCCATTTGGTCCCGAATAATATTCATCTCCACGCTCAACTCACTACCAGGATATGGAATTTTATTTATAACACCAATGTACATACTCCTCTTGGGTTTATTTCCATCTACTGCCTTATTACCATGCTTTGGGAGCTCTGGAAGTCCTGTTGTGCAGCGAGGTTTGATCAGCAAAGAAGACGGCCTGCAGACATCATTTGGAGTATTAAACTTCATGTTGGCTTTGTTCTTGGGAAGATGGTTTTTAAAATGGAGCAGCCTCCGGTAACCAATCAGATCCTCCACTCTTACGGCTTCACTTATCATACCTTGGCAAAAAGGACAAAGCTGGTTCACTGGATACCCCACTGGTGGATTTTTGTTTAAATGTAGATGGCGTCCAAAGGAAATCCTGGTCTATGTGGCCGTGGGGGATACATTCGTGATAAGCATGGTACTATATTACTGGCTTTTGCAAATTTTTATGGTGCTGGAAATAGTATTATTGCAGAGACAAGTGCCTTATGTGATGGCCTACGCTTAGCTCATTTTGTGGGAGTTCGTCTTTCAGCTATCTATTCGGATTCATCTACTCTTGTTCAATCCGTGCAGCAAGGGAAATGTCCAAGTTGGTATACTCATCGGTGGTGGCGCTCTACTGGATCTGCTTCAGGGAAATGGCTCCATTCTTTCTCATGTCTTCCGGGAAACTAATCAAGTTGTAGATCGGCTCTCAAATCATGCTATTTCTTCCATGTGTGAGGAGTTTGGGGCTTTAATCGTTTGCCCTATTCTTGTAAAGGGCGGCTTCTGATTGATAAAACAGGCCTCATGAATATTAGGCTGAGCTAGCCTCACCATATGTATTCTGGTTAATTTTTCAATATATATTTTGGCCCAGAGTTCCCTTCTGGTGGAGTGGGTCCATTCTCCCCCTCTGGGGGAGGGTGCACTCTCCTAGACAGGCCTCTGAGGACCGTTTATTTCAAAAAAAAAAAAAAGAAGTGAAGCATATGTGAAAAGTGTGTGAAACCCTGTGTAAGTGAAAGTGAATGTAAGTGAGAGAGTGAATGCATGTGAGAAAATAAGGTCAAAATGTGTATATTTATATTCTTCATGTGTTAATATATTGATATAACATCATGTTTAGTATCATGTTATATAGGTTAATAATCTCCATGTAGTAGTGTATGTGAATATGTGTATGTAAACATGTAAATTGTGCAATGTGAAAGATAGCATGTGAACAAATGTAAACCCATCTAATTGTGTTTAATTCATGTCAAAACAACAATTAAAGTGTGATTAAGATTGTGATAAATATATAAAAGAATGTCTAAGTTCCATGATAGGTACACTATTCACTTAGTACATAGTTCCATGCTTAAAGTGTATATAGTTGCTAACCGACTTGAATATGTTTTAAACCTTCAAATCATGTTAATAAAATGTGTTATCATGTGTAATTGAGATTTATATATACTAAAACAGAAAATGAAATGCGTAAAATGTGAAAAGTGCATGTGAAATATGAATAGATATCATGCTAGGTTGTGATTTACTTTGTGCTTAACTCCATGCTCTAATGGGTAGAGTTGTACCATAATATGGATAATGTTTAGATTGTTAAATCATGTTACATGTTAGGTGTAGGAAGTATGTATAGGTGTATGTTTATCATCCACAATTTAACATGAGCATGTGTTAATTAAAATGTATTCGGGTGATTTATGTGTAGTTAAATTATATAAAGCATGTGCCATGTAATTTGTTATGATTTAAATGATAGCATGTGTTTCTTTATTGTTTGATAGCTTCGCATGTATGTGATATGTCTAAGGTTGAGTCTTTAGATTGCTAGCTGAGTCTTTTAGACTCATACTTGCTTCGGCGTATAGGTGAGACAAGAGTTTCCGCACTTGAGGAGGGCGTAGCGAGGAGCGACGCCAAACTCAGGGAGTAGTTACTCGTGTAAGATTTATTAAGACTTGTACTTTTCAGTCATAGTTCAAAAAATGTTACTCATATAGACAATGATATGGACAATGTAGTTCTTTTGAAATTGTAATAATGTGGACATTGCCATTTCTTTCTCTTGCTATATAGATTGTGGAATATGTGACGATGATGGAATGAAGTTGACTTATTTCTTTTATTCCCACTGTACTCATTATATCCATGTTCATATTAACCTATCGTTTAGTGTTGGGTTATTATCCCACTGTGACGGCACTTTTGTACCGATGAGGATTGGTATAATCTTACCGGTATAAAGAGGGTCGTTACAATTTGTGTACATCTCTAGCTACTGTGTTGTGTTAGATAACAAGAAAGCACTAGCCTTCCTATTCCAAAGATCATTCAATAGTCCTGCATTAGAGTGGTTCTACTCTTTAGAGCCAGCAGATGCAGAATATTTTGACATAGTACAGAGGAGGTTTGTGCAGAAGTGCAAAGATCGTGTTGGTCCATCTTTATCTATAATAGATCTGATAGCTGAAAGGATGAGGGTTGATGAGGATTTCCTACAACATGCTAATAAATGGAGGTCAATGGCTGAAAAGTTGAAGGACCCTTTGTTTGAGTCTAAAAAAGTGAAGATGATCATTGCAAATGCTACCCCATAGTTCAGACCCAATTCCGCCCTCCACCCAACAACCAAAGACCACCACAAAACCATACCATCAACAACCAAGTCCTAAGAATCCACCACAAATGCTCCATACACCCTCCACACAATTCTAGAAGCCCCAACAGCCTCCTCCCTATCAGGCTTAACAGCAACACACCCCTCAACAACCTCCCCAGTACAACCAAGTACCCCCACCAAATAATTATGATCCCCAGTAGTCAAGGATGGCACCCGGTGTAGCGGTCCTCACCGTTCAAACCCGTTAACCTAATAACGAGCTTCACCTGACTCTGCCTCCAGCGAATGAGTCGTAGCCTCGCAAGGGATATCATTCACATGTTCGTGGAAATAGAAAAGAAGCAACTAAAATATATATAAGATTTCACATCTCATAAATATTTACATGAAATATACATAGCCAGTTCTCAACTAGGGTCAAGTACATAGTACAACAACCTGGGGCATAAATCGAGGTGAACAGAAAGTAAATATTACACTGCTGGAGGTGCAAACCCAACTCTGCTGCGGTGTGGCTCTGAACTAGACAAAGGACGGGAAGCCTCCTACTCTCTCTAACTTGAAAGGAGTAGGGGTGAGTCTCACAAGTCACTGGCTCAATAGGGAAACTCCCCCAAAATCCATACAAAACCAAACTCACAAGGTGCTGAAAAAGAAGCTACTCTAGGCAGTTTAATACTATCTACACATGATGTTAAAGCTGTAAATAAAAATTATTACAAGCTATTAACAGAAACCAACTGTTAATAAATAAACGTGAAACCTCATCCAAGAGTATGATTTGGAGTAGGGAACGCCACACTCGGGTCATGAAAACTGGTTTGCGACACCAGCAACTAACATGGACAAACCACACAGGACTATCTCTCAGTCTTACAGCCAAGGACGAAAGGTCCAGCTGGCGCTCCACCAAAACAAAACCAAGAAACTATGGAGATCAGACAACACCACACCTGCAGACCACACTACTGTAGGCCCATGATTGACACCATTAGGGACTCCGGCCCGAGCTCCCTAAAGTGAGGCACTAGAAACAGGACTAGATGGGGCCCAGTACGTTTACTGGTGTCTGTGCCCCCAACTACGAGCACATTTCTAGCGACTAAACACAACTTTCACCAGTCACTATCCCTTATTCGGATGTGCAACTCTACACAAGAGTAAGGGTGTCCAAGAAAACGACACAAACCTCGACGGAACACAAGTACCGAGACAAACCCCGAGCACTAATGTGCCTGGCTCACACAACACCTGGGGTACCCGACTAAAGAGGTAACCACGGTAGGTGTATTACTACTCGCCACGTACTCACAAACGATGCTAACATGATAGTCCTCAACTTCGATGTGTGTCATTGCACCGCTTACCAACATTACAAATAAGAAATAAATCCCAATGATAATCAAGTAACCATGCACAAACTCATAGGGTTCGGAAGCCAGAAGGCGACAGGGTGCTCCGTCGCCTTTAGAACATGACGCCTCTATACGACACGTTCTAAAGTATAACGCGATGGGTGGGGCTGTCGTGTTCTGAACGTGAAACCCTGGGCCGTCGCCTTCACCGACAGAGCCCCAACTCTGGTCCATCTTCAGAAACCTCATGCAAACCATGCAAACGTCTATGTAAAGTAGTTATAATTGTTCTAACCATTACACTAGCATGCCATCTAACATCTATAACTCATTCCATGGATTAAACATGCTAAACACACAATCTATAACTAGAAACAAGGCAGAATCTCCCTACCTACGCAAAGTACGTGAAGAACGACAATAGGCCGACATTTCCCCCACTCCGTACCACGTCCTTGTGATGAGAATACGCCGAAACTAGCTCCAAAACTTCAAATCGCTAAAGAACCACCGCAAAGACCCCTCTCCTAGCCGAGCAGAGCTTTCTGAGCTCTGTTTAGTCGACCTAGGTTCTTAACCCTTCATAGTTAAGAACAGGAACCACCTGGCCGTCACGACAAGAACACGACGGCATCGTCCGTCACCTTCTCGCCACTAACGCCAGCTGACTGCCTTGCGTGCACCACGCGTTGGACATGCAGCTGAACAACCCCAAACAGCGGCAACATGAACGAGACGCCCTGAACCGTCACGTTAACAATGCGACGTTCACCCCCGTCGTGTTCACAAACAGAGAACCAGTGGGCATTCCGAGCCTGAATTCTTTGCCCATAATTCCCAAACAACCTACGAAACACTTCAAACACAAACCAAAGGCCACACACTAGCCACCTGAAACGATAAACCTCGATCCGGACGACCACTATGCTACATTACTATCACCTAAAAGAAATTTCATCCTCGAAATTTTAAGAAGAAACTTCAACATAAAACTTTTCAATTAAATATGCATGGTAGTATCACCTAAAAGAATTTAAAAGCTTACTCAAACAAGAATGGATATGTGAGGCCCCCGACCATTGTGTATATTATAAGTATTTACTTACTTATGTGCATGCGTATAAATATATGTTATTCCTGTGAGTATATTATATTTAATTATTTCTGTGCATAGTATATTTAAATAATGTAGTGCATGTTGTATGTATTTATATTGTGCATATGTGTTTATTTAATTATTTTTGTGTTCTGGCTGAAACTCTTTTTAACGTCAATATCTCTTGACGTTAAGAGTGAGTAGATGGCCATAATTGTGCCGTTTACTGTCTCCTGGCATCAACATCGATGGACATTGACCTTTGTCAACGGCAGTATGTTGGCCGTTTACTTCTCTGGATGCGTTATGGATTTCAGATCTGGAAACGGTGGCATTTTTTCTGGGTTCTTGATTAGGAAACCTGTCCAACAGGAGGATGACTTAACCTAATGCGTACCCGACCCCTTTAGCCTATAAAATACCCATATTTAGTTTAGATTGGGTCTTTCTAGACTTTGGAGAAACCCTAAGACCTTCTGTGAGAAAACCCAACTTTGGTAAGCTTTGATCTGGCAATTGGGAGTACCTACCGGCAATCTTCTTCGACTAGGAGCTGCACCTTGGATAGTGGAATCATCCCCAACTCCGGTGTGCGGCCTACATCAACAGGAGGATCGGATTTGGGTGGATTTTGGGCGTCTTCTTGGCTTGGCCGAGGAGAGCTTCTCCGACAAAATAGTCTCATTATACAATTTTTCACAGGCAAGTGACTTAATGGTTCAATCCATAGACTCATCCTATAGGGTTTCTATAATTTTCAGATTTCTATTTCATGCCTGGACCCCCAAGATTCTATGTTTTATGTGGTTCGGTCTGCACTGTGTGTATACAGGAGGCTGATGACCACATTGTTGCCGTCAAGATCCTAGGTAAACAGCAGTCAATCATGCGTCTGCCACTGTTTGCGTCCAGAACCAGGACATTAAGTTCCTCTGATTTTCCAGAACAAGTGTTTGACTGCATGTGATGTGATTTTTTGGGAAACTTGTGAATACATGCATGTGTTTCGACATTGTGGTCTTGTCTGATATGTTTCTTGATCATACCATGAAATATTGATAATTTTCCAATGATATTTGCTATTTATAAAATTTCTATCATGATAAAATATACATGATTTGATAGAGTTTAATTCAGAGTAATTAGAATTGATGCATTTTATGATCTTATAAAATTTCCATGAACTCAGTACTACTGTGTGCACGTATTAGAACTGTTAAAACAGATGGTTTACTGTCAATCATGTCTCATTGAAATATCTTGTTAAATAGCATGAAATTTTTGGTAAATATGAAAAATAGTTACACTATTCCTAAAACTCTAAGAAATTACAGATGTGTCCCATGTACTAAATCTACCTCGTGGTTAAAATTTGATGTTATTTTGAATATTGTACAATTGGTTGTTATTTTCTTAAGTTTTTATAACATGTTTATTTATCAAGTCCCAATTATGATTAAAGATGTGAATAGCTTCCTGAATAGATTGTATTCCTTATTGTATTGTTTGAGTCGAGTATCCAGAAGTGATCAGTCTATATATTTCTTGTTGTCTATGTTTGTGCATGTGCATGTAAGTGAGAGAACATGTGGCATGTATGTGTAAAGACGTTAATGTGACAAGATAATAATATGTGCCCATAAGACACTACCACCCTAGATTGCTTGGAGCTGTACTGTAGTAGTGCCCCTACAAGAGAGCTCAAACGTGTTATGTGATACCCGAGGCAAGGGTCTTGTAAAATCCTGGAGGTGGACAAGTTCCAATGGTAATGGTGGGGAGGGCTTCCCACAGTTCTACAGTGACCAAGACTTGATCACTTTGCCTGGTGATTAAGTACGTGCATGTGTACGTGTATGTGATAAGTGATCTCTCTAGTGGTGGTTTGGGCTATGTCTTGGCAACGTGTAAAATGAACATGAGTATAACGTGTAAAGTGACATGTGAACGTGGCACGTGGTATGTGCAAGTGAAGTGATAAGTGATATGTGAATATGCAACTTGAAAACCATGTAAAAACATGTGTTTATGAATGTGTGATAATGTGAGAGTAAATACATGTGAAAGCCAAGACAAAAGTGCATGTGTGCATGTCATGAGAAATTACTACATGTGTCAATATGAATTTTGATTGTGATATCATGTCTAATACTATGTGTAGGTGTATGTTACTATGTCCATGAGATAGAAATTGCTTGATGAATATGCGGTTAGTATCATGTAATAAATTGAATAGAAGTCATTTATTAGTATTATGTGGAAATAAGGAATGAAAGCATGTACGTGTATGAATGTTTCCATGTTAGTGATTCCATGTTATAAGTATCCATGTTAGAATTATTGTCTTACATGTGTTAGTATAATTTGTTTACTATGATTCCACGTTTAATCATTTATGTTATAGCTTGAGCATGTATGAATTTAACTGTTGAATTCTAGTAAGTTTAATAGTGTTAAATTGTTAGAAAGCATGTTAGATAAGTGTATGGTTTGAAGTTTTAAGTTACTTGCTGAGTCTATTGTGTAGACTCACCGTTGCTAAACATTTCAGGAGATTTAGAAGCCGAGGAGTTAGTAAGATCCGACGCAGAGTTTGGAGTAGATTGAAGACTTGTAATTTATTTCCTAGTATGTAATACATTGTAATTTGAACATTGGTTTATGTACTTCGAATTGGCTATATGTTAGTGGACATTGTGATTATGTTATTTCTTCATTGGACTATATAGACTATGGTATGTGGATTAAAATGTTGATGGAATCAGATTTATTTAAATTTTGTTGCAATATTATTTTCTATTCGTGTATATCTCAGCTCATATGAATATCGTTGGGGTTTTCTCCCCTGTAGCAACTTGCTCTCATCCGATGTGGGTTGGTATAACAGTACCGGGTGGAAGTGGGTCGTTACAGGATACGCTTTCATCATTTCCTCTGCCAATTCCCATGTGTCTTCTCCACCTTGTATGTTTTCCCATTTTATTTTTACTTGATCAATCACTTTATTTCTCAGCTTTTGGGTTCTACGTCCTGTAATCATAATCGGATACTTTGGCATTTACATGTTTGGTTTCAAATCATCTCAGGTATAGCTGACTATCTAGGAGGGATCTCGAGCGTAGCTTCTGAGCATAGAAACTTGGACTACATCATGTGCATCTATAAAGTCTGCTGGGAGATCTATTATGTAAGTTGTTTCACCAATTCTTTATAAAATATGAAATGGACCAACATATCTTAGACTCAATTTACCTTTTCTACTAAACCTTGGCACACTTTTCGTAGGAGAAACTTTTAGAAACACATAATCACCAACTTCAAACTGCAATGGTCTGCGCCTGGTATCTACATAGCTCTTCTAATGACTCTGGGCTGTTTGAAGCTTTTCCTTAATAAATTTGACCATTTCTGAGCACTATTGTATTAATTCTAGTCCCATGACTTGCCTTTCGCCTACCTAATGCTAGTTCAATGGTGTCCTGCACGGTCTTCCATATAGGGTTTCATAAGGTGCCATCCCGATACTTGCATCATAATTGTTGTTATAGGCAAATTCTACCATGCCTAAGTGGTGCTCCCAAGTACCTCCCCATACTAAACAGTAAGCTCTCAACATGTCTTCTATGGTTTGAATTGTCCTCTATGTTTGTCCATCTATCTATAGATGATAGGCTGAGTTGTACCTTAATTTAGTTCCAATTACTCTCTGTAAACTTCTCCAGAAACCTGATGTAAACCTAGGATCTCTATCTGAAACAATTGTCACAGGAATTCCATGCAATGGTACTATTCTATCCACATATAATCTTGCTAATTTGTCCACAGTCCATAACAAGCTCACAGCCAACAATCTGCATACCTTAGCCAATCTATCGATAAAACCCAAATTCCATTGTGACCTGTTGCTGTTCTAGGTAACCCTACTACAAAATCCATAGCTATGTCATCCCAATTCCATTGTGGATTAGGCAATGGCGGCAATAATCCCCCTGGCCTCTGATGCTCTACTTTTACCTGCTGATATACCAAACATCTTGATATAACTCTGCTATTTCCATCTTCATGTTCAGCCACAAAAAGTGCCTTTTCAAGTCATGATACATTTTTGTGCTGCCTAGATGAATGATATACTTGGGCTTGTGAGCCTCCTCCAATACCTTCTACCTCACCTCAGCTTCTGCTGGAACATACAATCGGTCTTTATGTCTAACCACATTGTCATCATCAAGTGTAACTTCTTCCATTCTTACAATATCTACCAAATTCTCATTTGTTTTCTATGCCTCTACTATTTTCCAATATAATGAAGGTTCCACTGCACTGTTTGCTAGCACTGCTCGCTACTGATTTTTGTGTACAAATAGTGAATTCTCTACTACATCTTCATATAATTTTCATTCTTTAATCATCATCTGGCTCAAAATTGCCTTTTCTGCTCAGTGCATCTACAACAACATTGGATTTACCCGGGTGATATGCTAAACTGAAATCATAATTTTTCAAATACTCCATCCATCTATACTGCCTCAAATTCTAATCTTTCTATGAGAAAATGTACTTTAAATTTTTATAATCTGTAAAGATTTCAAATCTCTCTCCATACAAGTAGTGCCTCTACAATTTCAATGCAAAAACCACTGCTACCAACTCTAAATTATGTGTGGGGTAATTCTCTTCATGCCGCTTCAATTGTCTTGATGCATATGCTGCTACCTTTCCATGCTGCATTAATACCGCTCCTAATCCTCTTCTAGACGCATTTGTATATAATACAAAACCTCCGCTGCTTGATCGTATTTCCAATATGGCTACTGTAGCAAGCCTTTTCTTCAATTATGCAAGGTTTCGCCGACAATCTGAAAACCACACAAATGGTACTCCTTTCCTGGTCATTGGTGCTGCAATCTTCGAAAAATCCTGGATGAATCGCCTACAGTATCCTGTCAAGCCAAGGAAACTTCTGATTTCTGATACTTTTTTCGGCTCTTCCCACTTCATAATAGCTTCAACCTTTGTTGGATCTACCGCTACACCTTCTCCTGAGATTACATGGCCCAAAAATTGAATTTCCTTTAACCAGAACTCACATTTACTGAACATAGCATACAACTGGTGATTCTGTAAAGTCTGCAATGTAATCCTCAAATGTGCTGCATGCTCTTCCTCTGATGCTGAATACACTAATATATCTTATATGAATACCACAATGAACTGATCCAAATAATGGTAAAATTTTCTATTCATCAAATTCATAAATGTTGCTGGTGCATTGGCCAGTCCAAATAGCATAACCACAAACTCATAGTCCCCATATCTAGTCCTGAAAGCTATCTTGTCAATATCTTCTTCCTTAATCCTCAACTGAAGATATCCTAATCTCAAATTAATCTTAGAGAATACCCTGGTTGATTGTAACTGATTAAACAAATCATCATTTCTGGGAAGTGGATACTTATTCTTGATGGTGACCTTGTTCAATTGTTGGTAATCTATACACATTCTCAAGCTGCCATCTTTCTTCCTGACAAACAATGCTGGTGCTCCCCATGGTGAGTGACTGGGTCTCATAAAACCTTTCTCTAATATTCCTGCAGCTACTTTTTCAATTCCTTCAACTCTGTTGGTGCCATCCTTTAAGGTGCTTTTGAAATTGGCATATTGCCTGGCTACAATTCCACTGTGAAGTCCACCTACCTATGTTGAGCTAACTCTGATAATTTTTCTGAAAACACACCTGCAAAATTCTTAAGCACAGGTACCATTTCTACAGACTTGCCTGACTCAATTAAACTGACTGAAGTAAGATAAGCTACACACCCAACATTGATCAACCTTCCAGCTCTAAGTGCAGAAATAATAAACTTAGGAGTGCAAAACGACATACCTTGGAATTCAAACACAACTCCACTGGGTCGACAGAATTTAACTCTCTTCTTCCCACAGTCCACCACTGCCCCATAAGCTTCTAGCCAATCCATTCTCAAAATCACATCATATTCTTTTAACTGTAATGCATACAACCTTGCTGGCAAATGATTCCCTTATACTATTATCAGAACATCATCTAAATAGAAAGAGGCGAGCATAAAACCACCAGAAGGAATCTCCATACCTAACTCACACTGCCTCTCCTCTAAAGAGTGAACCATACTATCCATGAAATCTTTAGAAATAAATAAATGCGATGCACCTAGATCAATCAATACTTTAGCAGAAAATTCAAAGAGAGGTAACATACCTTCAATCAGTTGGATGCCTCCGCCTGTGCTCTGGTAACAGCCATAACTCATCCCCTCTGGAAAGGTGGACATCTACCTCGCTCTGCTGCTGGCTCATGGAATGGTTGTTGTTGCTGTTGTGCCCCTCTGCCATAGATGTATTCTTGAGGATGTAGACAATTTCTGGCTAAATGCCCTGGCTCCCCACAATTATAGCACCTGAAACTTGAAAAAGCTGCAGGCTGCTCTGCTGTACTCTGCTGTGACTCCTCTGAAGCTGGCCTAAAACCTCGGCCCTACGGAAAACCCAGCTGGAAACCTACTGCCTACCACCACCTCATTCTCTGAATATCCTCTTGAATTTGTTACCCCACTTAGCAATTCCATATGATGATGATGCTCCCGAAGGTGCCTTACCCTTGCTGACCTGTGGATTGTTGTGGAAGCCGGAAGCTACTTGTCCCTCCTGACTGTCTAGCCTGCATAGTCCTCTCATGAATAGTCACCCTCTGCACTGCTTCCTCCACCATCCTGCACATAAGGGGAATCAGTGCATTTTATAGCTCTGGTCACAATCCTCGAATAAAATATTCCACCATCATAGCATTATCTATAATCACATAGGGTGCATATCTGCTCAATGTCATAAACCTCATCTGATATTTAATACTGACATATTTTCTTGCTACAATGTTCTGAACTGCTCTCTCTTTGCCTGTTGTATCTAGACTGGAAAGCATGTATCATTAAATACCCTCAAGAACTCTGGCTAGATGATGGTGTCCTCTGTTCTTCTAGAAAACATGTCTGCATCTTTAACCTCCACCATTTCCATGCAAATCCCCGCAACTAGTACGTAGCTAGAATCACCCTACTATCCTGTGCACATCTTATGGTAACAAAAACTCTCTCTATCTCATGTACCCAGTGCTCTGTCGTATCTGGATTTGGGCCTCCAGAATATGTAGGTGGCTGCAACTGCAAAAACATCTCCACTAGTGCCATAGACTCTTCTACACTGGCTGGTCATGCTAGTACTGCTGGAAGTACAGGTACAACAGGTGGTACCTCGACTCCTGGTAGTAGTGGGGGTGGTGCCATTGTTATTGCCTCCTCAATGATCTAGGGTGCCACAGCTGCTGGCTGCACCGGTGCCTGCTGGTCTAATCTCGTTCGAATCTCTGTAATGCTCTCCCATAACCTCTCAATTAACTGGTGTAGTCTCCTCCGGCTCATCTCCACCACCTCCCATAACCTGTCAATTTATGATCCTGCACATACATCATTCCAACCACATAACATGCAAACACATCAATACAAAAACTAAGGCCAACTACCAGAAGTGGACTAAAGTAGAGACTAGGCTACGTAAATTTTTGATTCCTTTATATTCACATGGACCTTGCTATGATACCAACTGTAGCGGTCCTCGCCATTCAAACCCGTTAACCTAATAACGAGCTTGACTCGACTCTGCCTCCCGCAAACGAGTCATAGCCTCGCAAGGGATATCATTCACATGTTCGTGGAAATATAAAGAAACAACTCAAATATATATCAGATTTCACATCTCACAAATATTTACATGAAATATACATAGCCAGTTCTCAACTAGAGTCAAGTACATAGTACAACAACCTGGGGCATACCATGAGGTGAACATAAAGTAAAGATTACACTACTGGAGGTGCAGACTCAACTCCGCTATGGTGCGGCTCTAAACTAGATGAAGGACGGGAAGGCTTCTTCTCTCCCTCACCTGAAATGAATAGGGGTGAGCCTTACAAGTCACTGGCTCAGTAGGGAAACTCCCCCAAAAGGCGTACAAAATCAAACTCACAAGGTGCTGAACAAGAAGCTACTCTAGGTAGTTTATAATACTATCTACACATGATGTTAAAGCCGTACATAACAATTATCACAAGCTATTAACAGAAACCAACCGTTAATAAACAAACGAGAAACCTCGTCCAAGTGTACGAGCTAGAGTAGGGAATGCCACACTAGGGTCACGAAAACTGGTTTGCGACACAAACCACACAAGCCACTTATGTCTTTGTTAGACATATATGATAAGTAGCAAGGCCCAGTAAGTCCACAACGAGTGGCACCATCACATTCAAACACTAAACAGAAAAGGGGCAAGTTCATGAATACCAAAGGGTAGCAGATCATGCTGAAAATGGGGTACCATCTAGGCAAAGGACTTGAGGCATATTTATAGGGTAGGACCAAGCCAATGCATGACAGAAAGCTGATGCCAAAAGGGAGGATTGGGATGTAAGCTAAGTCGGCAAGATTCTGAGAGAAAGGTGGTATCACCTAAGCCTTGGGGCATAATGATTTCCATAATGAAGACTGACAGATAACTACTCACATGGTCTTTATATTTTCACTTCCAGAAAGGGCTTGTTCAGCTAGGGGAAGAGCAAACAATCATTATCATTTCGGAACTATCTTGTCAAGATGTACATGCTCGCCAGTTTGTACGACACATTGCTCCTCTGGCCACCTACAAAGCCCTAGAATCTTTTAGACCATGGAAGGTGAGAAAGATGGGAGATCTTCAATGCAAGTGGTACCATTGGTTCAACATGAATGTCATTGTTATATCTTTGAGTAGATTGTTCTTTCCAATAGACCCATAATGGCCCCCTTTTTGGTGGTGACAAAATTAACCGAAATCATACTACTCAAAAATAATACTACCCAAAAGGAAGGTCTGTGGAATAGGAATGATGAACCCCAAAAAAAATATGGAGAAAGAATAATGAAGTCTCCGCTTTAGTCCAAGGCTCCCCCTTAACTTAAACCAATTTAAGGTGATAAAGGAGTTAAATGTAGGGAACTTGGTCAAAAGGAGTAGAGCAAGAAAGATGACCCACAAAATAAAAGTGAGAATTAAGTGTTACATCAAATAAAGAGTGTAGATAAATCAAGTAATGAAGAGGATTCTGACGATAGAACATGATGAATGTGTCAACCTGAGTGAAGGGTGTGTCGACACAATCATTAATAGAAGAAAATTTGAACAATGATTAGGAGTCATGCAATTTCAAGGTACTATAAAAGATCACTTTCTTCAGTTATTGCAGAAACACATCTTTTGCAAATTGCACATGCCCAACTCTCTTTAGAGAGAGGTAAACCTCTTTTTTAGGAAGGGCTTTTGTAAAGATGTCTTTCAACTGATTTTCAGTTTCTATGAATGAAATGCTAATATTACCATTTGCTACATGATCTCTAATGAAATGATACCTAACCTCAATATATTTAGTTCTTGAATGTTTTACTGGATTCTTTGTGAGATTGACTGCACTAGGTACAAGTTTGATGTTTAGTCCATAGTCCTCAAGTTTTTGTTTGATCCATAGTAGTTGAGTGCTGCAACTCCCAACAGTAACATATCCAGCTTCAGTTGTTGACAAAGCCACAGACTTCTGCTTTCTTGAGGACCATGAGATCAAACACCTAACAAGAAACTGATAGGAACCACTAGTACTTTTTCCATCTACTTTGTATCCAACATAATCAGCATTAATATAACCAATTAAATTCATCTTACATGATCTTGGATACTATAGACCTAATTCACATGTATGTGCTAGATATCTAAAAAACCTTTTGACTGAAATTAAATAGGATTCTTTAGAATATGCTTGGTACCTAGTACACATACATACACTAAATAAAATGTCTTTACTAGTAGTAGTTAAGTATAGTAGAGAACCAATCATACCCCTATAGGATTTCTAATCTATTGTCTTACCTTGAGGATCACTGTCTAACCAAGTGGAAGTGCTCAGAGAAGTGGTTAGATGCTTTCCTTGTTCAAAACCAAACTTCTTTAGCAAGTTCTTGATGTATTTGGTTTGATTGATGTGAGTTCCATCCTTGTCTTGTATGATTTGCAGTCCAAGGAGGTATGTCAATTCCCCGATCAAATTTGTTTTGAATTTTCCCTACATTAATTCTTCAAAGTACTTGCAAAGAGATTCTTTAGTAGCTCCGAAAATGATGTCATCAACATAAATTTGCACAATTAAGGTATCATGAGAGCATGATTTAATTAACAAAGTGTTATCTACTTTGCCCCTGTAAAACCATGTTTAAAAAGAAATACATTTAGTCTTTCATACCATGCCCTAGGTACTTGTTTCACATCATATAGTGCCTTATGCAATTTGAAAACATGATTAGGATGGTCTATGTCTTCAAAGCATAGACTTCCTCTTTTATAAAACCATTTAAAAATGTAGATTTCACATCTATTTGAAATAATTTTAAATCAAATGAAGATATATATGCTAATAAAATCTGAATAGCCTCAAGTCTAGCTATCGTTGGATAGGTTTTATCATAATCTATACCCTCCTTTTGGGAATAGTCTTGAGCTGCTAGTCTAGCCTTGTTTAATTTCTAGTAATGACACCAGCTTCATCCATTTTGTTTCTGAACACCCATTTGGTGCCCATAACAGAATGATCTAATGGCCGACGCACAAAGGATAAAACCTGATTTCTCTTGAACTGAATCAGTTCATCTTACATGGCTAAAATCCAAGATTCATCAGTCAGTGCCTCATTGACTGTCTTGAGCCCAATTGGAGAAACAAAAGCTAAATAATCACGAGGAATAACATTACCTCTAGTTCTTACCTTACATTTGGATCTCCAATGATATTTTCTTTTGGATGATCCTTCTTACATCTCCATTCCCTAGGAAGATCTTCATGAATTAGATCATTTTGTTGCAGTTCTTCCACGGGTGCGGTGGATCCTTATATCCTTGATAGATATATCCTACATTTTCTTGGATAGGTCCTCGGTACCTTCATCATCATTAACAATTTCCTTTCTCAATGAAGGGTTAGATAATCAAATATAACATGTATGGTTTGCTCAATTAGCAAATTTCTTTTATTAAAACTCTGTATCGTTTAGGTTTAGAAGTATAACCCAAAAAAATACCTTCATCGAATTTTGGTTCTAAATTACCAATGTTTGTCTTACCATTGTTGTGAATGAAGAAAGGACATCCAAATATCTTGAGAGGACTGATCTTGGGCTTATTTTGCTTGTACAAATCATATGTTGTCTTCTTCAATATAGGTCTTATCATGGCTCTATTGATTATGTAGTATGCTACATTAACTGCTTCTGCCAATAAATATCTTGGCAAGTTGTATTCAGATAGCATGGTTCTTGCCATATCCAATAATATTCTATTTTTCCTCTCAGCTATTCTATTTTTTTGTGGTGTTCTTGGTACTGAGAAATTATGCTTGATTCCTAAATCATCATAGAATTTAGCAAACTTGTCATTCTGAAATTCTCCTCCATGATCTGATCGTAGACTAATAATGTTGAATTTCTTATCTTTTTAAACTAACTTACTAAACTTGACAAATGCTTCAAAAGTGTCATCCTTGTGTTCTAGAAATGAGACCCATGTATATCATGTGAAATCGTCAACAATAACAAATCTAAAATTCTTGCCACCTAGACTGGCAATCGTCATAGGTCTAAATAAATCCATATGAGGTAGCTCTAGAGGCTTAGATATTGTGACAATTATCTTTGATATGAAAGATGCTTTAGCATGTTTTCCCTTGGCACACTGTCCACAAACATTATCAATTCTTGAATATATATTTGGTAAACCTTCTACTAAGTTGTCCTTAATGAGCTCTCTGATTCCATCAAAACTAGCATGACCTAGTTTCCTATGCCAGAGTTCTGCATTTTGCTCTTTACTTGCTTCTAGGCATACATCTTAACCTTTCAGATCTTCTAAGCATAAAACATAGAGATTCCTTTTTCTATAGGCTTCAAAAACTGTTACTCCTTCTTTGATGATTAGACACTTGGATTCTTGGAACTTAATATGATGTCCCTTGTCACATAACTGACTTATGCTAATTAGGTTGTGTTTGAGACCATCAACACAAAGCACTTCTTCTATGAGAGTCTTTTCTTTGCTTCCAACTAATCCACAACCAATTACTAACCTTTTTCCATTGTCTCTATATGTCATTGTTCCTTTTCTAGTCTTGATTGATGAAAACAACTTCTTGTTGCTTGTCATATGCCTTGAGCACTCGCTGTCCAAGTACCACTTTGATGCTCTAAAGCTTTCCTGCAATCAGATCAATGAGATTTGGGTACCCAAGTTCTTTTGGGTCTTGATTAGTTAGTTTCGATGGACTTACTTTTTGTTATCTATTTTAATGTTTGGTTGTACAATGTTGTTAGTATGACCAAGTTGTTACAATATGTACAACAAGCAATATTATTTAATGCATTACTTATCTTATTGTGCTTCTCTCCTCTTGTTTTGTAGGTAGGGTTTTGCTCAGCTACAAGTTTTGGTAGAGGGTATTTTTCAGGATATATAATTGTTTCTTCATTTTTTGGAGGTTTATACGCAATTCCATATTTCGTCTTACCCGATCTTCTTACACCTTTTAGTATTAATGAGGATCTTCCATTCGTTAGTTTTTCAATTGTAGCTATTAAATATTCATTATCTTTTCTTAATGTTTCTATTTCCCTTTTGACTCAATTTTAGTTTCTTGATTTTCTAACATTAGTATTGTATTGTGAGACCCCGAATTTTCTATCATTTTATATTGTGCATGCGATATTTACCTGTCATAAATATAGTGCATGTATTAAATCTTGCATACTATAATTATTAAATTGTTCATGTGCTTATGCATGTATATATATTATTTTTCATGCAAATAAGTAATTAGCTAATTTTTATATGATGTACTTATTTAAATGCTATCCATGTTGTATTTAAGTAATACTGCGCATATAATATGAAGTACTACCATGCATCTTGTAAGTACATGTCAGTTTACTTTTGTACATGTAATATATTTAAATATGTATGTATTATCTAATGGTTGAGGTGCATATTCTATTTATATATATTCCATGCATATTTTACGTAACTATGATGCATAAAGGTATATATATATTCGTCTTGTGCAAATAATATTGGTCCATTCTATGCATGTCTAATTGTTTATAGTGTATATGATACTTAGATAATAATGAGCATATTGTGTTTATATATATGGATGCATAATGCATGTAACTATGTTGTGTATGTATACGAATGAATGTTATTTCATGCATATATCTTTACTAAGATTAGTACAATTTATTTTAAGAAATAGGGTGTAATTCATGTAGTTTATGTGGTGAATGTATATTTATTTATTTCAGAGCACATTTAGTTGATTGTGATGTAATCTTACATTTATTTTATTGCATGTTGATTGCTGGCCGAGGGAGATAGTTGGCGGCCACACAGTGTGTCACTGACTGCATTGCTTGGTTGGCATCCAGATCTATGGACGCCAACCACAGTGTTGGCGGCAACAAATCTTGACGCCAACTGCATGTTGACTACACCAGATGCTGACGTCAAGTTCTCTCTTGTGTAACGGTTCCAAATTTGGTAATGCTCGTGTCTTGCCCGGTTCCAGTATAGGAACCCTTCTAAATCATAGGCAACCTACCCTATTGCGTACCCAACCTGCCCAGCATTAAAAAACACAGTATTCTGGTCGTGCCAAGTCTTTTGGGTGATGGGAAAAGCTAGGGTTCTTGTGGAGAAAAGTTGAACTTCCAAGGCTTCGATCCGACGACTGGAGGAGTTTCCTGGAGATCTACACCGACTGGAGGATAGTCCAACCATCAAGGAGGCATCCCCAACCCCGAGGATCAACCTACAATGACTGAAGGACCGGATTTAAGGAGTTTCTGAGCACCTTCTTGGCAAGGCTGAGGAGGGCTTCATCGGAGAAGTTTGATCTTCTAGGATTTATGTAGAGGCAAGTAACCTATGTATATCAATCCTATACATGTCCCCTTAGGTCCCAAATTTTTTTCAGATTTTTCCTCGTGCCCTGGAACATCCAATTTCCCTTTGTATGTGAGTGTTGTCTGTGTAGTCTACTGTCTGGAGGTTGGCGGCGACATCTTGTGCCGCTAAGCTCATGTGTTGGCGCACGGATGGTGCAGTTGATTCAATAGGCGGCCAGCACTATGCCGCCAAGTTCCTCAATGATATGAAGACTGTTGTTTGATCTTCTTTAAGATATTTAATTGATTTTCGGGTATGAGTGTATGCTGTAAATTTTATGTGGGGTCAAAGGTGATCACTACGTCATGTCATAAGGCTTTAGTGAATTTTCATGATTTGTGTTAATTACTAAAATTATGATAATTGGACTATGAGCCTAAAATAACTGTGTTTAATCTGTGTAAATAAGTCAGTTATGAATTAGGGTTTCATGAATTTTTTGCAAGCATGCGATCACTATATCTACACATTGACACTGTTAGATTTGACTGTTATACTGTGATTCCTACTTTAGAGGAATTAGTGAGAAATGCACCTGTAATTTGCTTTAATTATTATAAATATATTTCTTATTCAGAAAAATCTGTAAAATTGAGTATGTGTTATGTTTACTGTTTTAAACTTGTTATAGAAATTTCATACTGTTCTAATGACAGTAGGCACTGTTACAATTTTAAATGAATAAATAACCATATTGAGCATGTAAGGTTTAATTATGTGTAATGCAAGGGTTATTAGCATGTTAATATCATGTTTTAAGTTGTTTATCATTGTTAAATAGTAAGAATGAATTCTGCAAACTGAAAGATAATTGTTATGTAAAGTGTATGTAAAAAGAGAGTAAAAAGTGTATATAAGCGTGAGAAAATGTGGCGAAGTATGATAATGTGATTAATGTAAAATTTGGCCAAGATTAACACTGCTACCATAGGGATGTGAGAGCCGTACCATTGAAAAGTCCCTATGGAAAGCTCAACATATGCAAAATAAATCCTAAGGGCATTCGGATGAAATCTTGAATGTGGACATTCCACTGTTTAGGGTGGAGAGGGCTTCTCCCGGTTCTGTGCAATTATCTAGATTTGTCACCGCATTGCCTAGGTGATGAATAAGTGATAAGTGAGTGTGAATTATGCTATGTGCTAAATTCTCCTCTAGTTGGTAGTTAGGACTATGTGTCATGGCAACTTAAGTAATAAAATGTGAATAAAGTAATGTGACATGTGAATATGGTACGTGGTAAGTGCCCATGATGTACGTGGTAAGTGCAATGATGTGACATGTGATAAATGAAAGTGCAAGAGAAAATATGTGAAAAAGTGTAAAAGAATATGTAAGGAAGAGTAAATGTTAATGAGAGTGTAAATGTTGTGAAAACAAGGTAAAACGTATGTATTCATTTTATTTATGTGTTGATTTGTTGGATATAATGTCATGTTGGTATCATGTCATTTAGATTAATATCATCCATATGGTAGAGTAAGTGAATAGGTGTATGTAAACATGTAAGTAATGCAGTGAAAAAATGAGCATGTTAGAATTGTTAATGAATAAGATGCATGTAAACAAGTGTAATCCATGTAATTATGTTTGATTAATGTCAAAACAGCAAGCAAAATGAGAATATGATTATGATAAATACTTGAAATAATGTTTAAGTTCCATGATAAAGTTACTATTCATTTAATATATATATTTCATGCTTAAATTGTAGATAATTGCCAACCGATTTGAATATGTTTTAAATCTTCAAACCATGATAAATAAAGATGATGTCATTGTGATTTATTCATATTAAAACATCAAATGAAATCTGTAAATAAATGAGAAAAGTGCATGTGAAACATGAATAGATATCATGTTAGGTTGCAATCTACTTTATGCTTAACTCCGTGTTCTAATTGGTAGAATTGTTCCATGATAAGGATAATGTTTAGATTAATAAATCATGTTACATGATAGGCGTTTAAGAGTGCATATGTTCACATCATGTATGTATTAATATGATCATGCTTCATTATGATAGAATATTTAGTATCATGTTATGTAGTTTATTAA
This sequence comes from Colocasia esculenta, assembly GCA_014218235.1. Taxonomy (NCBI): domain Eukaryota; kingdom Viridiplantae; phylum Streptophyta; class Magnoliopsida; order Alismatales; family Araceae; genus Colocasia; species Colocasia esculenta. The sequence continues at coordinate 98,301,317 of CM024761.1, read as the reverse complement.
AATGCATGTGCAAGTGTCAAGAGAGTATGAAAATTTTACATTAAAAACAGCAAGTTAAATGTGTGATAAAATGATATAATTGCAAGAGAAATGGGTTAGATGCCATGCTAGGAGTGTTCATTATCTTGTACATAACATTATGTCTTAAATTGGTAAAAATTGTGCAATGATATGATAAAGATTTGAACCATGTATCATAGGACATTCCATGTGTAGAGAACTTGCTTAGGTGTATGTTATCTTCCATGTTTTAGTATGAGCATGTGTTAATTAGAAATGTGTTTGGGTGAATTATGTGTAATTGAACATAAGAAGCATATGCCATGTAAATTGTTAATGTTAGAATGATAGCATGTGTTCATTATTGTTAGTAGCTTATTGTGTATGTGATATGTATAAGGTTGATGTTTTAGATTACTTGCTGAGTCTTGTAAGACTCATACTTGCTTCAGCGTACAATGTGACAGGTTTCCCATAGCTGAGGAGAGAATAGTGAAGGTCGACGTCGCATTCAAGGAGTAGTTATGGAGATTTTCTTTTGTAGTTGCTATTAGGGATTGGATAGGTGACTTTGTTCGATGGACTAAGAGATTGAGTGAATAGCAGTGGAATTAAAAAGTAAAACACAAAATTCGATCAGACTCAAGTGTGGTGTGTGAGAATAGTGAATGAGAACAGCAAACCACACAACAAACCACAGTGCACAGAAGTTTTTAAGGTGGTTCGGAGAACACAACTTGTGTCTCCTACGTCCACCTCCTCACAACGGAGGAACCACTAACACAAGTGCAGTACAAACTAGACCATGACAACTCTAACCTCTTTGAGTTCAACAACTCAAAGAAACCCAGGAGATAGGCACGACAACCTACTCCACAGACCACTTGTGAATTCAGCAAATTCACAGCCCTTGAGCCCATGGCTCAAGCACCAGAGCACATGGCTCCACCCAGAGCACTAGGGCTCCAAACAGAGTACACGTACTCAACCCTCTGGATCACAATGGATCCAAGTTCTGCTATACCAAGCACACTTAGAGAATAGACCCTCTAGTACGATCTATCTCAATACAATGAAAATGGTAGAGACAAATAGAATTGGGAGATCTATGTAGAACACATACACAGATTCCCAGAGAATTCAAGACTCTGACCAATTACAGACTCGGCTTGATCTCCCTCTTGATCAGCACTGCTACAATCACGAGCTCCTCCTCTTCTTCTCCTTCTTCTTCCCTTGGCGGCGCTTCTCTGCTCCTCTGGATGCAGATGCCCTTTTCCCGCTCAAATCTCCTTTTTCCAGAATGGTCTTGGCTTGCTCTTTCGTCGATCTTTGAAGTGCCAAAGACATGGTATTTATACCCCCATATGTCCATAAAAGGCCTTAGGGTACGTGGGCACAAAAACCTAGGCAGATCCCCTTGAATTCTAAGCAGCCACGTGTCCAGATGGAATTCCCGATTTCAAGTTTTAGCCAGAGTGTGTCAACACTACTTCAGAGTGTGTCGACACACTGTCCCAAACTGGCATAATTGGTTCTCTGGAAGAGTCACTAGTGTCGACACTACTTCAGGCAGTGTCGACACACTGTCCAGACTGCTAACAGTCTTCTGGGAACTGGATCTAGTGTCGACACTACTTGAGGCTGTGTCGACACCACTTGACCATTTCTTCATCATTTTGCCTTGGGTATGAAGCATTGTGTCGACACCAGTAGAGGGTGTGTCGACACCACCATGACAAAATCTGCATACACAATCATTAGTACAATATTATCATTAAATAGAAATATTAAACAACAAGAACATATCATCATTAAAATCACAATGTGTCATCATCAAAATCAAAGTATGAGTGGTGTTCATTGGTTATCATTGAAATACAACTTGAGAAATTCCAAAACACTCAACCCAACAATCTCCCCCTTTTTGATGATGACAAAACATATGCACAATCTCCCAATAACCTGACTTCCTTAACTGCAACAACTCCCTTGACCATTATGTACACCTTTGAACCTTTGAACTTACTCCCCATAAAGACTTTCTCCCTCTAGAGACTTCTCCCCCTTTTTGACAACATAAAAAAGATAGATAAGAGAGAGAGACAAAGATTGTAAGAAATGAAATGAGGAAATGAATGGACAGAAATGATCAAAATAAATGAGGCAAAGTGATATTGACATATGAGAGAATTATTGTGTTTTTGTTATTGTGCAACAAAGTTTAATCACAAAGACACACTCAACACAAAGTATATCAAAGAATAATGATCTGAATGTGGTTAAAATAATGAGACAATTATGAAATGAAGTGACCTATATGAGTGAGCAGAATATTTTAACAAGGATGTTAGGAGCTTTAAGTTTAACACAATGTAAAATAATAGGTCTAAACTCAGTAAACATGAACTTTATGAAGGTCTTAAGCTTTTTCATCCTGTCAATTTGATTTTCTTTCATTTTTAACACAGAAAGAATACAATAAATTATTTAAATCTCACTTTTCAGTGCAAGAGATCATATTGATTAGATGCAAGATCTCCTGATTACTCAGTGGTTTAACTTTCATTATCTTATACAGAGTTGAAAACATTTCTTTCCACTTTTTGACGCGAAACAAATCACTTTTTAGGTGAAATGGCCTGGTTACTCAGTGGTTCAAGAATTTGCATTGCTTTGTTTGTATCTTTCCAGATTCTTCATTTTTCTTTTGATGTTTTGCAGGAATTTGATTGCTTTGACCAGAAAAGACATGACTATGAATTTAGAGAAATTATTCTTAATATGTTGTAAAATTGAAGCTTAAACATGCACATGTTGAATAGTAAATACACTCAGGTGCCTACAAGTGTTTTGCAAATCATTTTAAAAATTTCAGTATTAAGATTGCTTAACCTTGAAATGATAATGAATCTTGAAATTAAACTAAGTGCGCAATGAGTTTAGGTTCACTGCTTTAATTCTCTCATAAGAAAATAGCACAATGACTAAAAATTCTTATGATTGGGGCTCAATATAGACAACAAATGTCAACAGAAAATGAGTGAAGAATAGACAATACTTTCCCTCAACAAATACTCCCCCTCAACAATTGCATAAAGGAATCTTGATACTTGGCGGAGACATATACTCACACATAGTGAGAGTGTCCAGACAAGCTTACTTGCCTTTCTTAAAATCACTATTTGATATACCAAGAATTCCAATGCAACTGAGAAGTAGGATTAATTTGTTTGCAAGAGACTGGCTTTTATTTGCACAAAGAGATGAGATGAAGATATCAGATATGAGAAAACTTGCATAAACCAAGTTCCTTTCTAAGAGAAGTGAATCTAGGTTTTGCAAGAGGCTTAGTGAAGATGTCTGCAATTTATTTTTTTGTGTCAATGAAGTGGAGTTCAAAAGAATTCTTTGAGACTTTATCTCGAAGGAAATGATGCCGAATGTCAATGTGTTTTGTACGGGAATGCAGAATAGGATTTTTTGACAGATTGATAGCACTTGTGTTGTCACAAAGAATGGGAATGCAACCTAATGTGTGATTATAATCTAGAAGTTGATAGTTGACCCAAAGGACTTGGGTACCACAGCTACCAGCGGCAACATACTCAGCTTCTGCAGTTAAAAGAGCTAAAGAATGTTGCTTTTTGGAAGCCCAAGAAATAAGACACCCTCCTAGATATAAACACAACCCACTAGTACTTTATATATCAAGTTTGCACCCTGCATAATCAGCATCCCTATATGCAATTAAGTCCAATTTATACCCAGCAGGATACCAAAGACCCAAATCACATGAAGAAAGAAGATATTTGAAAATCCTTTTAACAGCAGACATGTGACTGTATTTAGGATTAGCTTGAAATCTGGCGCACATGCAGAAACTGAATTGAATATCTGGCCTAGAGGTAGTTAGATAGAGAAGATATCCAATCATACCTCTGTAAAGTTTAGCATTAACAGGCTTACCAGAAGCATCACTCTCAAGTCATACACTTATGGCCATTGGTGTGTTGGATGGCTTGATATTCTAGAAGTCAAACCTCTTGAGCAACTCCTTGACATATTTTGTTTGACTCAGAAAAATTTCTTCAGCAGTTTGGTGTACTTGAAGATCTAAAAAGAATGTAAGTTCACCCATTAGACTCATTTCAAATTCAGATTGCATAAGATGGGCAAACTCATTGCACAAATTATTATCTGTGGAGCCAAAAATGATATCATCAACATAAACCTGAATAGCAATAAAATGATTGTTTGCAGTTTTTGTAAACAAAGTTTGATCAATTTTTCCTCTTATGTAGCCTTTATTTACAAGAAAGGAGCTCAACCGGTCATACCAAGCTCTTGAAGCTTGCTTAAGACCATATAGAGCCTTATTGAGTTTAAAAACATGATTGGGAAATTTGTCATTTTCAAAGCCAGGGGGTTGTTTGACAATGACATTTTCTTTTATGTAACTATTCAAGAAAACACTCTTGACATCCATTTGAAAGACTTTGAATTTCAAAGAAGTAGCAATGCAAGGAAAATTATAACAGCTTCAAGTCTTGCTATAGGGTCATAAGATTCTTCAAAATCAATACCAAGTTTTTGGTTATACCCTTGAGCAACAAGTCTAGCTTTATTTCTAACAATTTGACCAGATTCATTCAATTTATTTCTAAAAATCCATCTAGTTCCTATAACATAAGTTAAATCTGAAGGTTTTGGTACTAAATCTCAAACTTGATTTCATTCAAATTGATGAAGCTCTTCATGCATAATATTTATCCAGTTTTCACAAGATAAAGCTTCATCAACATTTTTGGGTTCAATTTGGGAAAGTAGAGCCAAAGAATCTTCAACTAAGATAGAATGAAAAGATGATCTGGTTTTTATTCCATCTTGCAAATTACCAACAATGTTTTAAAGTGGATGATCTCTTAAAAATCTGGGTTCCGAAATTACCTTAGAGTTTGCATGATTTTCAGGAACATAATTACCTGAATTACTTGAAGTTGGCATTTCAAGAACCTCATGAACATTTGGTACTTCTTGATCTTCAAGATTTGTAGACAGATGTTCAAGAAGATCATCTTCATCATCACATTTTTTAGTTCTGCACAAATCAGAAATGTCAATTTTTTGTAAATTTTCATCAAAAATGACATGTGGAGATTCTTCCACAGTCTTATTTTTCAAGATGTAAACTCTGTAAGCTATGGAAGTTTCAGAATAACCTAATAAGATTGATTCAAAACTTTTTGCATCAAATTTATCAAGATTTTCTTTGTTGTTATTGTGAACAAAACATTTGCAACCAAAAATTTTGAAATATGACACACTTGGTTTTTATTCTTGAACAATTCATAAGGGCTTTTTCTGATCTTTGGTCTTACTAATGCTCTATTCAAAATGAAATTAGCTGTATTTACAGCTTCTGCCCAAAAAGATTTAGACAATTTACTTTCAATGAGCATAGTTCTGGCGATTTCCACAAGAGTTCTATTTTTCTTTCTACAACTTCATTTTGTTCTGGAGTTCTAGGGGAAGAAAACTTATGGAGAATTTTCAGTTCAGTACAGAGATCAGAAAATGATTTGTTTTCAAATTCACACCCCATGATTGTCAGATGGAATTTAGTTTAAAAGATAAACCCACTAAGGCAGAATTGTAAAATCTCTGAATTCTGAACATGCATCACTTTTAGGGATAGGAATAAGACCCAAGTATATCTTGTAAAGTCCTCAATGATCACAAATCCATATCTATTACCAATGAGACTTTGAGTTCTGGTTGGACCAAAAAGATCCATATGAAGAAACTCAAGTGGTTTAGATGTAAGTACTTCATTGATACTTTAAAAGATTTTCTTGTTTGTTTTCCTTGAGCACATATCCAACAAATAGATTGTCAATGACTAGGAGAGATTCAGGAAGACCTTTTACAAGATTCATTCTTATGAGTTTACTAATGGTTGTGAAACATGCATGACCCAACCTTTTGTGCCACAACCAAGCTGTGTCATTTTTATTTGCAATCAAGCAACATTTAAGGAGGAAGTATCACACAAATCAATCATGTAGACATTATTTTCTCTTTTTCCAATCAATTAATTTTCTCAGAAGAGGAGTCAATTATTTTGCATGAGTCATGTTCAAAAAGAATCTTGTGACCATTGTCACACAATTGACTAATGCTAAGCAAGTTGTAATTCAAACCCTCAACTAAACAAACATCATCACATAGGTAATGCAAGACTTACCAATTTTTCCTTTGCCAATTATTTTTCTTATTATTACCTCCAAAGATGACTGATCCACCTTCCTTTTCAATCAAGCATGAAAATTTATCTCTGTCTCCTGTCATGTGCCGTGAACATCCACTGTCAAGAATCCAGATGTTGTTGGAATTGGATGCACGGCTTTCCTGCACATAACAAATTAGACAAGAAATGTTTTTGGTACCCACATGAGATTGGTACCAACATCCTGAGTGAGAAGAGATAACAAATCCTTTCTAACCCAAATTTGTGTATTTTTCTTCACAGTGTTTTTTGAACAGAAGATTCAACTTTTTGTTTTTCAATTTTCTAAACATTATGCCTCTTAGTTGGTTTGTTCCATTTTGAAAAGCTTGGCATGTATTGTTGTGGTATGCAGGAAGAGATGAATGATAGAAATAAGGATTGAACCATTGGTTACCATTGTACCTTTGGTTCCAAGAGTTATTCCATCTTGAATTGTAAGAGGAGAAACATTCCAATTTCCATGAGAAAGATGATTATTGATTGGTTTGAAATTTTTGTGATTTTTATAAGAAGGGTAGGTCGACCTTTGACTGGATAGGTCGACCTGTGCATAGAGTGTGTCGACCTAGGTAAGGTATGTGTCGACCTCTCAGGTTCTTTTTGTTTTTGTATTTTTCCTTATTTTCAGATGAACTTGCCTTGACAAATTTTATTAAAGGAGTTTTGATGATTTTGTTTTCTTTGGAGATGATTCAGTTTTCTTTGAATTTTGTGGTTCAAAACGTAAACCAAATTTGTTTGAATTCATCTTAACTCCAAGTAGTGCATTCAAATTGTCTTACCTTAAGTGAAGTTCTTGATGATTTCTTCTTTCTCTTTAAGACAAGATTTTTTTTTCAATTTGATTCAAGTTTTCTTGATTTTCATATTCTTTTTCTTCAAATTTTTTAACAGAGGTATAAGTTCTTTGTTCAATTTTTGAATTTTCAATTTGAGATTATCAACAAAGATCAACTGTTCATCATTTTCTTTGAGTTGATCTGTAACTTGAGCTTCCAATTCATAGATCTTTTCAGATGATGAATTATCATGAAGAATGCTTTCAATTTTTCTTTTCAAATATTTATTTTCATTTCTAACATCAGAAAAATTTTCAACTAAATTACCATATGCTTCTTGCTAATCTTCAATGGTAAATTGTTCAAAGGACATATTTACCAGTTCTTCACTGCTTCCAGCCATGAAGCAGATTTCATTCCCTTCTGAACTTGAGGATTCTTCATTGCAGTCTAAGCTTTCATCATCTGACCATGTAGCCACCATGGCCTTGTTCTTATTTTTGTGAAACTCCTTGTGGGTTTTGTGCTTTTCCTTCTTACCTTCTGGACAATCAGCCTTCATATGTCCAGATTTATTGCACCTGTAACACACTGGAATTTCATCAATTTTATTATGATCAACATGAGAGAAATGTTTCTTTTTACTAGACATGGCATTTTGCTTATTACCAAAATTCTTCTTGTTTGATTTCAGAAATGTCTTAAATTGTCTAGTGATGAAAGCAAGATTATCATTATCAGATTCAGATTTCTCAGACTCAGAATTTTCTTTAGATTTTCCTTTATTACTAGATGAAGCTTTAAGAGCAATGGTTTTTGTTTTGAGCATGTGTTCTTCTGATCTCTTAAGATTTACTCATATGTCATTAATGATCCAATGAGTTCATCCAATGTTATTTTGGATAAATCCTTTGAATCTTCAATGACAGTTGCTTTAGTGTGCCATACAGGAGATAATGAACGCAAGATTTTTCTTACCAATTTTTCATTTGAGTATTCCTTACCCAAGGCTCGAAGTCCATTTATAATGACCATGAACCTAGCAACCATCTCAGATATAGTTTCATTGGATTTCATGATAAACAACTCATAATCAGAAACTAACATGTTAGCCTTAGTCTCCCTGACTTGAGATGTGCCCTCATATAGCAGTTCTAATTTATCCCACATTTCCTTGGAAGACATACACATAGAGATTCTGGAATACTCACTTGGATGGATGGCACATTGCAACATGTTCATGGTGCTATAGTTCAGGGTGACCCTTCTGATCTGCTCCCTGGTCCATTGGTCTTCATCTCAAGTGACTTCATTTGGTCCTTTTTCAACAATTCTCCATACTTCATAGTTCTGTGCTCTAAGAAAAACTATCATCCTATTCTTCCAATAAGGATAGTCAGTACCATCAAAAAATGGAGGCCTATTGATTGAATGACCCTTAGCAACAAAACCTCAAGAGTCCATGATAGAAACAGTCAAACTAAAGCACACAGCAAATTGAGCAAGTAATTGAGTGATCAAAATCTGAATACAGAAAGTTCACCAAAACACCTCAGAGTATAGAATTGACTCTGACCTGCTTTGATACCAGGAATTCCATCTGGACACGTGGCTGCTTGGGGTTCAAGGGGATCTGCCTAGTTTTTGTGCCCACATACCCTAAGGCCTTTTATGGACATATGGGGGTATAATACCCATGTCCTTGGCACTTCAAAGATCGACGAAAGAGCAGCCAAGACCATTCTGGAAAAGGAGATTTGAGCGAGAAAACGACATCTGCATCCAGAGGAGCAAAGCAGCGCCGCCAGGGAAGAAGAGGAGAAGAAGAGGAGGAGCTCGTGATTGCAGCATGCTAATCAAGAGGAGATCTAGCCGAGTCTGTAATTGGTCAGAGTCTTGAATTCTCTGGGAATCTGTGTATGTGTTCTACATAGATCTCCCAATTCTATTTGTCTCTACCATTTTCATTGTTTTGAGATAGATCGTGCCAGAGGATCTATTCTCTAAGTGTGCTTGGTCTAGCAGAACTTGGATCCATTGTGATTCAGAGGGTTGAGTACGTTGTACTCTGTTTTGGAGCCCTAGTGCTCTGGGTTGGAGCCGTTGTGCTCTGGTGCTTGAGCCGTGGTGCTCAAGGGCTTGTGAATTTGCTGAATTCGCAAGTGGTCTGTGGAGTAGGTTGTCGTGCCTATCTCCTGGGTTTCTTTGAGTTGTTGAACTCAAAGAGGTTAGAGTCGTCGTGCTCTAGTTTGTACTGCACTTGTGTTAGTGGTTCCTCCGTTGTGAGTAGGTGGACATAGGAGACACAAGTTGTGTTCTCCGAACCACCTTAAAAACTTTTGTGCATTGTGGTTTGTTGGGTGGTTTGCTGTTCTCATTCACTATTCTCACACACCACACTTGAGTCTGATCGAATTGTGTGTTTTACTTTTTAATTCTGCTGCTATTCACTCAATCTCTTAGTTCATCTACCAAAGTCACCTATCTGATCCCTAACAGTTGCTTTATTTTATAGTTGAATAATGTTATTCATGTTGCCCTGTTGACAAGCCCAGAGGGGGGGGTGAATGGGTTTTTATAAATTCAATCTAGGAGATACCTGTAACCAAAAACAATCACACAAACGATCTTCGAACTGCGTTAGTTGCTTTTAGTTTAAATAACAATTACGCAATGAAGACAATCACACAACACAAGGATTATCCTGGTTCGGACTTCCTTGACTTAGGAGTCCTACGTCCAGTCCCTGAGCAACAACTCAGGATGCACTAACTAAGGTACAGTCCCCTTAAGGACGCTACAACACCTAGCTCAGCTGGTCTTCCTTCACACACACAAGGGGAACAACACCCTGGATGCCACCAGGTCTTCCTTTACAACCAAAGGGAGCAACACCCTGGATACCACCAGGTCTTCCTTCACACCCGAAGGGAACAGCACAGAGAAGAATAAAAAAGACTTTCACGCCCCTAGATCCAGCTTTTGATAAGAGAGGATCTGAAGCAACTAGAACTGAGAGCGAAGAGATTATGAACTATTCACACTCTCAGAACAGTACATGCTCTCTCAAGATTTTCACAAGAACTGGAGGAGAGCAAGAGAGCAAAAAAACGGAGTGAAGGATCTTGGCTCTTATTTTCTTCAGAAGAATTTGAAAAATGGTCTCTCGATCATCTGTCTTCTCTTCTTCTGTCTTGTATATATATTCTTCAATTTGAAATCTAGTCGTTGAGGAGATCGTTGTCTCTCGATTGAGTAGCCGTTACTGAATGACATCTGGAGTCTTGGAAGCTTCCTGTCAAGTCTTTTGATCACTTGAGCACGTAATGAGATGAGATCTTCACAGGATCCTTGGCTTTTATTTGTCTAACGTTGTACCATGAAGCTACATCAAAGGTCTGCACAGATGTCAAGCTCAAACAGCAGACAGATAGGCTGTCTCTGATATCAGTCAACGTCAGTAGCAATAGTCAAGAAAATAGTAATGCCAACTGGCTTGAGTCTAAAGGACGTTATCAGAATAAGCACGATAAGGAAGATATAGTCTGCATGCATGCAGAGATACGTACAGATCTCATAAATGCAGAAGCGTCAGAGAGATGTCTACGTGGAGTTTGACTGGTCAATGCTTAAGATGAATAAGATATTAAGATATGAAATTGAAGACTATATAACTTATGAAATCGTTATGAAATACAAGTCGTTATGACGATACAGAAATCGTTGTGAATCATGAGCACTTATCAAGTCGTTATGAACTCTAAAGAAATCGTTGGATCATGAACACTTATCAAGTCGTTATGAACTCTAAAGAACCGTTGTGAATCATGAACACTTATCAAGTCGTTATGAACTCTAAAGAAATCGTTGTGAATCATGAACACTTATCAAGTCGTTATGAACTCTAAAGAAATCGTTATGATAACTTATGAAGTCGTTACAACAAGCAAGTCGTTGCGAGTTCTAAAGAAATCGTTATGATAACTTATGAAGTCGTTACAACAAGCAAGTCGTTGCGAGTTCTAAAGAAATCGTTTGATCACTTATGAAGTCGTTACAACAAGCAAGTCGTTGCGAGTTCTAAAGAAATCGTTATGATAACTTATGAAGTCGTTACAACAAGCAGTCGTTGCGAGTTCTAAAGAAATCGTTATGATCACTTATGAAGTCGTTACAACAAGCAAGTCGTTGCGAGTTCTAAAAATCGTTGATCACTTATGAAGTCGTTATGACATCGACTTGATTGAAACAACATGACTTTTCAGTCTTATAAGAGAATCGTTATGAACTTCAACAGAAATCGATATGGATTTAGAGAAATCTCATGTTGAAAAGATTAAAGCTTCAGAGCAGTAATGCATACCTTTATTGGCTTGTTGACTTTGGTAATTTCCCTGTACTTAAGACTTATGAAATATTCAGCAGATATAATTGATAAATTGTTGTTTGGTTTTGTTAATCATCAAAATATGTATATATATACAATTAATTAAAATTGCATGGGAACAGGACTGATCATCAATTCATATGGACAATGTAGTTCTTTTAAAGTTGTAATAATGTGGACTCTAGCATTTATTTTACTATATAGACTGTGGAATGCATGATGATGATGGAATGAAGTTTATATTTCTTTTATTTATGTTGTACTCAATTAATATTCATGGACATATCAACCTTATCGTATAGTGTTGGGTTACTATCCCACTGTGACGACGCTCTTTGTACCGATGGGGATTGGTATAATCGTACAGGTTTGAGGAGGGTCGTTACATTTATCATTTTTGCTTTCTACATCTTCACATAACAACTCATTTATGTGTTTTAATTCGTGAATTTATTTTTCTAATTGTTCCATTTCAGATTTTAAGTTTGCGTTGGTTATTTCAAGACATGCAAAGTTTTTCTTGATGAATTTTAATTGTTTGCACACATCTTTATATTTTTCATATAAATCATTAAAAGCATCAACTATATCATCATTAGAATTCAAAAAGGAATCAAAGGAGGTGTCAGAATTTACCTTATCATCAAGATTTGTCATAAAGGCAAGATGAGTCCTTTCTTGTTGTTGTTCATCTGATCTTGAGACTTTAGATGAGCTATCTTCATTACTCAAAGTAGTTGCCATAACCTTCTTCTTGTGCTTCTTAATTTTCATTGAAGGCTCCTTCTTTTTGTATTCATTTTTCTTTAGCTTGGGATAGTCTATCTTCAAATCCCCGGGCTACTTGCATTCATAACATATAGGTTCAGTTTACTTGACTGTTTTATCCCTTTTGAAATACCTTCTACCTGGCTGATGTTTCTTCTTAGCCAAAATCTTTTTGCAGACTTCTTGATAGAAAAGCTTCTTCTTCACTGTTTGCATCACTGCTCTTACTAGCTATAGCTTCATCTGTGTTTGGGTCTTCTATATAAAATTTTGTCTTTGAAGTTTTTTCTCCTAGTCTTTCCATATTTATCTCATGAGCTATGAGAGACCTAATGAGCTTTTCCAATGACATTGAGGAGAGGTCATTGCCTAACTCTATAGTAGTGACTTTGGGAGTCCATAGTGTTCGTAAGGATCTTAGTATTTTCCTTACCATGTTTCCTGTCTCATATACTTTCCTAAGTCAAGCTATACCATTTGTGATATCTGTGAATCGACTATACATTTGAGAGATAGATTCACCTGAGATTATCTAAAACTTTTCATACTGAGTCACCAATATGTCTATCCTTGTCTCTTTTACCTTGTCTGTCCCTTTGTAGGTGATGTTGAACCACTCCTATATTTTATCTTTTTATTTTGGTGATAACAAAACCCATGTTTACCGTAAAATATCATTATTATATTTTATATCATGTTTCTCCCATTAATACATTATATTCTTGCATTATCACTTTGGATTTATACTGAGTTTCAACTTCGTCATGCATGTTTTGATCATGTTCAGTCGAAGCTAGCTTCGTCATATCCGAATCTACACTTCGTCATATCCAAAGTCAACTTCATCATATACGAAACTAGCACTTCATCATGCATGTTTTGGTCATGATCAGTCGAAGTCCAACTTCATCATATACGAAGTTAACTTTGTCATATCTGAAACTATATATGAAGTTCACTTCAACTGACAACATTATTTTTTGAACATCTAAAGTAACACTTCGTCACATCTAAAGTTACTTAATTATATCCGAAGTTTCAGCTTCAACTGACAACATTGATTTGTATACAGCTGAAGTCACACTTTGTCATATCCGAAGTTATATACGAAATTCACATCGACCGACAGCATTACGATTTGTTTTATACAAAGTTCCACTTCGTCATATGCAAAGTTTAACTTCGACAAACCACATTGAATTTTGTCCAGTTGAGGTTACACATCGATTGATGTTTTAATATCACATCAATTACTGAACATTAGAACATTGACTGCTTCATTTAAACATCAATTGCATTAGAACATCGATTGCTTCACTTAAACACCGATTACCTTAAAACATCGATTGTCTTTTAAACTTAAACATCGATTACCTTAAAACATCGATTGTCTTTTAAATTTAATCATTGATTGCCTTCAAACATCGATTGCATCATTTAAACATCGATTGCTACACTTAAACATTGATTACCTTAAAACATCGATTGTCTTAAACGTCGATTACTATTATAGTTAAGCATGGATTGCTTTACTTAAATATCGATTACCTTAAAACATCAATTGTCTCAAACATCGATTACTCTTATATTTAAACATTGTTTGTCTTTTATATCGATTACCCTTATTAAACATCGATTACCTTTATGAAACATTGATTGTCTTTGAAATAGTTGTCTTGACAAGTTTTGATTTCGTTCATTCATGAAGAACACAGAACAATATACAGTGATGGAAAAAGAATTAATTCAAGTGTTATACTAAATGAAAATTGGGGAAAACAGTGGCAAATGATTCCTGACAACGAGAAATATGTCCAGTAAAAATTTCATGGCATGAGATCAAGTGTACATGGAGATCTAAATTAAATATGAGGGTTCGGGGACAAGAAGATAGAAGAACTTCAAAAATAAAGATCTAAAGATAGGGTCGCTGAAAATTAGAGAAACTAGAGGGCTTTTGTTCCTGATATTAGGAACATCCTACATACGAGATTAATTAGATTTAGCTTGTGAGAATACCTACCTTTGGGTTGATTTGTCTCCTAGGGCTTACAACTCGAAGCACAAGTGGTAGATCTTAAGGAAGCCTTCTCCCCACGAATTCAGATCTGAAACTATCCCTATTTCTCCGAGAGTCGGATTGGGAAACATCCCAACAGTCGGGTTTCTTAACTCCTAACCTGACTATGACTCCTATTGTCTATATAGCTGGTTCATCTCTCCAAAGAGAGGGCTTTTTCTCAGCTTAGGTTATTAGGTTCGGACAGAGAAAAAGGGAGAGAGTTTGAGAGGGTAGATCGGTCGAGTTGTTGCATGTTCGAGGTTGGTGCTTTGAAGACAAATCTTCCACAACTTGAGGGGAAGGCTCTGGACAAGGTGATCGTGGCCGGATCGAGCTCAACACAGAGGATTGGATCGTGGTTGAAGGTCACCTCTTTGGGTGCAAAAGAGGGCTTCATCGGAAAAATTATCTTGTTGAAGAATTTTATAGAGGCAAGTAACTTAGGGTTTCTCTTTAAGGACTTGTCCTTTAGGGTTTTATAAATTTTAAGGATTTTTATTTCATGCCCTGGACCCCAAAAATCTCTATTTTCTGTGTTCGGTCTGCATCTTCTGCAAATAGGAGGTTCACGGCAACAACCTTGGCGTCAAGTTCTTGGGTCGACAACAGTCGATCATGCCGTTAACCCGTGTTGACGTCCAAGCCCTTGACGTCAAATTCTTCTGTACTTTTCCAAAATAGTGTTTTATTTCATGTGATGGGATTTTCCGGGAAAAAAATTGAATATATGCATATGTTTAGAAAATGTTCTTCCGTCAGATGTGTTTAGTAGGTCAAACCATGAAATCCTAATAATTTTTCGATGATAATTATTCTTTATAGAATTTCTGTTATAAGTAAATAAGCATGTTATGTTAGATTTAAAGTCAGAATAATGTGTATGATGAATGTTATAATCTCATAAATTTTCCATGAATGTAGGACTACTGTATGCATGTTTCAGGACTATGAGAACCGTTAGTTCACTGTCTACCATATGTAATTGAATTATTTTGTTAAATTACATATAATTTCTGTTAAATATTAAAAATAGTTGTACTATTCAAAAACTTCTGAAAAATTATAGATTTGTTCCTTGTGCTATATCCACCCCGTGGTTAAAATTTGATATTATTCTGAGTACTGTGCAATTAGTTATTAATTTCTGAAGCTTTTTGTACCATGTTTTAAAAATAGATCTCAAATATGTTTAAAATTGTGATTAGCATCATGATTAGGTTCTGTTAATTTCTGTTCTTGATTAAATTGAATATCCATAAGTGATTAGTAATTGTTTCATGATATATATGTGCATGTGCATGGAAAGTGAGATAGTGCCCCTACAGGAAAGCTCAAATGTGTTATGTGATACCCGGGGCAGCGGGTCATGTGAAATCCTGGAGATGGACAAGTTCCACTGGTAATGGTGGGGAGGACTTCCCCCGGTTCTGCGCAGTAACCAAGCCTTAGTCACTTTGCCTGGTGATTAAGTATGTGTATGTGTTATGTGATCTTTCTAGTGGTGGTTTGGGCTGTGTCTTGGCAATGTCACTAGTAGAGACTATGGAATAGACGACCATTAGTTAAGAACGGTCGGCGGTTCTGCATAAAGCCAACGGTCTTAACCATCGATTTTTTATGGGAGAATGGACGACACATTAAGTGTGGTTTAATATATATAATTTATTTTCTAATTTATACCTTCTATTTTAATTGTCGTTTAAGCGCACCTTAATTCCTTAATTCTCCAACCCCCTGCAAAATTTGGATTTGGATCGCCCCACGTATCTTCCCCGCCTACTGAAGAGAAGAGAAACTGTGCGCCCTCGCCTCGCCCCTCCCAGTGCGCAGAAGAGGATGAGCCCTCTCCCCGCTGGCCGCGCGCCCTCTCCCCATCGCCCGGACGCCCTCGTCTTTGCCCTTCCCCGCCCGCTGAAGAGAAGAGAAACCGTGCCGGCCTTCGCCCCTCCCAGCACGCAGAAGAGGTAGAGCTAGTGACACGCCCTCGCCTCACCCCTCCCAGTGTGCAGAAGAGGTAGAGCAAGCGACGCGTCCTCTCCCCGCTGGCCGCACGCCCTCTCCCCATCGCCCAGACGCCTTTGCAGTTGCCTTGTCCCACCCGCGGAAGGGGAAGAGTGGGGATTTGGTTTTTCATCGCTCGCCTCACCCCGTCGCTGAAGGGGAGAGCAGGCAGAAACCGTCGGACGCCCTCGCCTCGCCCCGCCCTCGCCTTGCCCCACCCAGCCCGCGGGCAGAGCCGACAGAAAACCACCTGCCGCTCACCCTCTCCCCACCGCTCGGACACCCTCACCGTCACCTTGCCCTGCCCTTGGAAGAGGAAGAGCAAGCAGACCACCCGCCGCCCAGATGCCCTCCCTCTCCCCACTGCCACGGAAGCCCACATGACGAGTTCTCTCCTCCCCCTGTGACATCCCGCCTCCTCCTCTTTCTCTCGTTGACACCGGTCCACTCCTCCTCCTGCAGTCTCCATCTCCAACACCTCGGACTGACCTCAGACCCTGCAGTCTCTGGCTCCAACACCTCGGACAGACATTCCTCATAATTGAAGCAGCAAGCAATAGATGCGCCTCCTCCCTGTCGCCTCGCCTCCTCCATGTCGCCTTGGCATCACCACCAGTGAGACCCCTTGGCACGTTGTATGACTATTTTTACATTATAATATCTGTAGTTAATTTTTTTTCATGTTACAGTAACACATCAATAGTACTTGCAATCATCATTCATCATTCAAGATTTTTTTATTATTAGAGTTTGTCCTATAATGTTAGAATATTGTTTATTAATAGGATTGGACATAATATTGTTGTAATCATAATATTGTTCACTTGTGTGATTCTACTTGCATGTGCATTTGGTAAAAATCATCCCTTAGTTATAAAATGGAAGTTCAACAAACTTCAAACGTAGCAACCAGTCTAGAGGTTCTCTAATTTCTTTTCCTTTTTCTCTATCTATAAAATTAGAGGCCAAGACGATAACTCTCATGCAGGACTTACAAGAAGCACAAGTTTTGCTTTAAGTTATAAAATCTAGTACATCATTCAAGATGAAAGCATACAAATCCTAGAAGCATGGCATGCAAGCACCAGTGGTTGCATAACCCACATCACTGGTTTTAATTTAGTAACTGCCTAAAGGAAAATTTATTGATCCATATATGTGTAGTCATGCACATATCAAGATATATACAATTCCAATGAGACTTTTCCAGAATCCATTTTATGCGGGAGAAAAAGGTTTTATTTCAGTTCAATATTGTTATGATTTTTTTTTTTCTAAAACTTCAGGGAGTGTGTTATGAGGCAGATTCATGTTTAATTGCTGGTTAGTTGACAGTCTTTTTTCAGGGAGTGTGTGTTATGAGTGATTATGTGAATAATGTGTAAAGTGATATGTAAACCTGGAACGTGGTAAGTGCAAGTGATGTGACATGTGACACGTGAATGTGCAAAGTAAAAACTATGTGAAAACCATGTGAAATTATATGTAAGTGAAAGTGAATGATAATGTGAGAATAAGTGCATGTGAAAGACAAGGTAAAAGTGCATGTGAATATGTCATGAGAAGGTGAATGCATGTGTTAATATGATCCATGTTAAGTGATAATTGTAATATAATGTTTAGTACCATATGTAGAATTATGTTAATTATGTCCATGAGTTACAAATTACTTGATGCGCATGTGTTTAGTATCATGATATAAATTTTAATATAAGCCTTGTGTTAGTATCATGTGAAAGTAGGATTTGTAAGTATGTGATTATATGAAGGCTTTCATGTTAGTGACACCATGATATAAGTGACCATGTTTAGAATTCTTATTTTACGTTTTAGTATAGTTTTGTTTAATAAATTTCATGTTTTATAATCCATGTTATAGTGTGAGCATGTGTTAGTTTAATTGTTAAATTGCAAATAGTTAATGATAATGTGATAGC
The DNA here is from genome assembly GCA_014218235.1 of Colocasia esculenta. Lineage (NCBI taxonomy): Eukaryota > Viridiplantae > Streptophyta > Magnoliopsida > Alismatales > Araceae > Colocasia > Colocasia esculenta. The sequence goes on along the minus strand of CM024761.1, from coordinate 98,283,091 downwards.
TAATAAAGTGTTAAATTGTTAGAAAGCATGTGTGGTAAGTGCGTGGTTTGAAATTTTAAGTTGATTGTTGAGTCTATTGCATAGACTCATCCTTGCTAAACATTTCATGAGATTTAGAAGTTGAGGAGTTAGCAAGATCCGACGTGGAGCATGCGGAGTTATTTCCTAGTATGTGATGTAATTGTAATTTGAACTTTGGCTACATTGTACTTGGAAACTGGCTATGTTAATGGATGTCATGCTTTGTTATTTTCTTTTCTTGGACTATATAGACAGTAGTATGTGGATTATAGGTTGATGGAATAAGAGTTATTTAATTTCTGTTGCAATATTTCTTTCTATTTGTATATATCTCAGCCCATGTGACTATCGTTGGGGTTTTCTCCTATGTAGCGACTTGCTCACATCGGATGTGGGTTGGTATAACCGTACCAGGTGGAATTGGGTCGTTACATGTCTTTACTGACCCGTCACGACCTTTGAAAGACTCTAGCGCATTCTGGATGTACCATGTCGCGTTCCTTACAGGGGTACGTCGCCTTCTGGACTTTTGCACCTAAACCCTAGATTTTTGGTGTTCTTGTCTTCCAACAGTGATTATACCTTCTATAAATAGTCTCAAACACAGTAAAGAAAGATGCTATAACATGAACATGTCTTAACTAATTAAAAGCCATACACATGATCTTTTCATATCTATGATTTTCTCAATCATATGCACATACTTGTAACCATCCATGATGACTTAACTTGACATGAAAATATCTCATAATATATTTGGTAATTTATTTCAATAATATATTTAAATTTCCCTATTTTAAATGGACTTGTCTTCGTTTCTTGCGATGTCTTGAAATACTGTTACCGACGCTCCACTGTTCTAGAATTCCTCTAGAACGTCGAGCACTTGTTTCTATATACACTTTCTCTTGACTTGGATAAACTCTCCGTCGGATATTCCTTCTGCCGGACTAGGGAATCCTTGTTCAAGGCCTACGTAAGTCTCCTCTATTCATGGATTCCCACATGGCCGACGAGTGGGTTGTACCCTCAATACCTATGATACCCGTTAGGGATCAGTAAGATCCAAATGGCTTTTAGAAGTTCTCTCTTGTCTTGAATCACGCTGGACCTCTGGACCTGTGCATAACATGGCCAGTGGAAGGTTAGTGAAATCCACCTGACTGCCAACACCAATTGCGCGTGTTGTACAACTGTTACTATCTCTTGTTTAATCGATGTTTATGTGCAATGACCTATAGTTCTCATCTTTACTCTACTCGCTCATCTACTCACACTCTCTCTACTATCTTGTCTATTCATCAAGTACTCTCCTATATTCTTGGTACTTCATATGGCCATTTGACTGATTGTCTAAACATAAACAATATAACTAAGGTCTGGCAATATAAAGGGCCCGGTCTAGTCCTAGGAGGTGCGCCCAAAAGTGCTAGTGCCCGCAGGAGTTAATTGACCAGAGTGTTTGGCGTTAGACTCAAGTGCTATCTATCCCGACTATATATATGACAATCAAAGTGCTATGCTATACTCGACTCGTTGTGCTATCATGAACTATATTGTGCTATTTGTGCTATGGCCATCCTGCTCTTTGTGCTATACTTGATGCTTGTGCTATATGAATCATGCTATCGTGCTATCGCTTGCTTGACAATACTTGACTCTCACTCTCTACTATTAGTTACTCTCCTCTTTAATACATTAATCATTTAAAGCATGCCTGATCATGAGATTTAAGTCCTGCTGAGCGTTATCGCTTACCCTGCGTTATTGTTGTGTGTTCTCAGGTGAGTCCGAGGATGAACCTTACACTCATGGGGACGGGAATGACCAAGAGTGAAGTCAAGAGTACCCTGGCGTCTTAGTATTTTGTTAGAGTCTTAGTTAGTCTTTACTTTCATTCAATGTAATTGGGCCCTATAGAATGGCTCTGATATTAGTGATTGTAATAGACATATGAGGAGTTAATAATGAAATGCATTTGTTTTAGTATTTATTCTTTGATCATTGGTTTGATGTCTATTATACGCTTTGTACCCATTTACTTGCAACTACCTCAGATTCTGATATTCTGCGTCGGGGCGTGACATACAGGTTGTGTCTTCCAGCAGAGTTGGTAGGCGTGCATAGTATCTTCCACGTTTCGCAGCTCAGGAGGTACATTGAAGATCCGTCGCATGTGTTGGACTACTCACAGCTTGAGGTAGCACCAGACTTGTCAATGCCAGAGTACTCGGTCAAAGTTGTGGACCGCAGAATGCAATAGTTGCGCCGGAGGCAGATTCCGTTGATCAAGGTTGTTTGGGAGAACCGCGTTGGTGGCGAGGCCACTTGGGAGCACGAAGATGAGATGAGAGAGCAGTTCTCATATTTGTTTGATTGATCAGTATGTTCTTTTCCCTTTTATGTTGCTTCCTGTTGAAATTGAGTTTTCTTTTAATTTCGAGGACAAAATTTCTTTAAGGGGTAGGTTGTAAGACTAGGCCCTCTTGGGCCCTTGGCCCTGTCGTCAAGGTTGCGAAAGACACCCTGGTCGCGACAAGGTCACACCAGGGGAGCCTTTCGTGACAGGCTTTTAGTCGAGGCACACCTGGCCATCGAGACATAGTCGCGACGGGGGTTGGCGTCGTGTTCCTGTCATGGCATCTAAAGGTGACGTGACTACTTTTCTGACCGATCTGACCACTATCCTTTCTGTCAGAATGGACTTGTCGGGTGTCAGGTGTGTACAGCGTTGACGCGACCTGGCAGGCCGTCGCGTTCTAGTTTCTCAGTCTTCGAGGTTTGACCGCCTTTTGGTGTCGCACCAGGGATGGCTATCGTGACATGGTCGTGATGCCCGGGGGCGTCGCAACATACTTGTTGTTGAGCCAGGCCGACCCATCGTGTCTGGGGCCCATCGGTTTAAAACCAAGGCCGGCGCCCCATTTCCCTCTCTCTCACTTTCCTTCCTCTTCTTCTTCCTTCTTCCTCTCCCGAGCTCTCTCATGTTCTCCGGTGATTCTTGGCATTCGTGGTGCTCACGGTGAGGAGGTGACGTCTCCTTCGTGTAGAGGATGTGCTCGTTGTGCTTGGAGCGAGGAGGAGGTGGCCATTCTGACGTGAAGGTCCCAACAGGTCGGCTCTACTCCTCGAGGTAGGGACCCTTGACTCATGTCGTTCTAGCATGCTCCCTTCCCCCTTGAGATCGTGGTTTCTCTGTGGTTTGGGGTTGTGGGCGTGTGAGAATCATGCTCGTGATGAGTGAGGTTTCCATCGAGCGTAGATTCCTTGTAATCCATGTTTTATGGGGTTTTAAGGGTGGCTTGGCTCGATTGGAAGTCTTCAAGGTGTTTCCCATGCTCCCCTCCCCCTATTGATGTGGTTTGTATCGATTTTGGGGTGGTCCTTGGGAGGACTGTAACCGGATGCCCCTCGGCTGAGATCGCGACCAGTATAGAGGTCGCGATGATGTCGCGATCGACTTGCCGCCGCGACATCGTCGTGGTGCTCTAAGACGTCGTGACAGTGTCGGATGGCCTATGGAGACAACACCAGAGACAGGTAAGTTCTTACGGAGTTCCGTTTCTTGGGGAGTCTTCGCCGTTTCCAGTTCTTTCTGTAGCTGTCACTATTGAACCACTCTTTTATATATCTCATGTTTTGGTGATAACTGAAACTAATGACTATTCTTTATCTTATGATTTGGTGATACCTAAAACTCATCATGCAATTCAGTTATAAGTATGAACATTCATTTAATGCATCTGCATAAATAATCTTCAAATGCACTATAGTAAGATCAAAAAAAAATTGTTATAAACATTGTTTGAATGGCGTATGTTCTAACTGCTCAGATTTTTTCTAAGTCCACAGCATATATATTGTTATCATACTGAATCCGACTATTGACTTCGACTCCTTCAGAAACGAAGTTAAACAACCTCCAAAATTTTCTAAGTCCACAACTTTATATGTAATTCGACTGATGACTCCGACTGCCACAGTCGAATGCCTCAGAAATCGATCTATATAGTATTCGACTGCTATAGTCGAATAGCCTTTTTTTTCTCAGAAGTCGAATTACCTTGTTAGAGTCGAATCACTTCTACTCCTTCAGTCGACTTGTATGTTCTTCTGAATTCGACTTCTGCATTTGACTTCTGAACTCCAACTTCTGAAATTCGAAGTTGCTATATCGACTGCTGTTAAAATTCAAAAATATCTTTTGGCGCCCAAACAAATACAAAGTTCAAATGAAAAATGTACTTCACATGATTATCTTTTTGTCTCTCTTCTAAATAAAGATTTCTTCTATCCTCTATCCTTCAATGTAGGAAAAGTGTTGTCAGACAAAAAGGTGTTTACCTACCACTTCTGAACTACAACAGGAAACATGGAAGAAAGAAAAGGTTTGGGCTTTATGACAGAAACACTTTTTTCAGTCTAACTTTGCCATCTATGCCTATAGATTTAGAAGCCCTTCTACACCAAATATCTGTTAGACAGAAAGAAAAGAAAAGAAAAAGAAGAACAGAAAGGCAACAGCTACAACAATTCCAATGGATCTAAAAGTTCCAACAGCTATCTCTAAACAGATCTGTTCAAAGATACTCTATAAAAGATGAAGCAAGGCTGAAGAACAATAAGAGAGCTTTTCTGAAGATCATTCAAAGAGTGTACATCCAGTGAGAAGTCTCAACTCCACATACACTCAAAGAAAGAGAGAAAGAGCTCAAGAAGAAGTGTGCAAGCAACCATCTGAAGTCTTCAAGTATCCAAGCTCCTTCCTCTCTTCACTCCCTTTGTTCTACATTAGAATTTTGGGGAGAGTCTTTTAGCTGAGAATTTTTTAGTTAGAGTCCATCCTTGTAAATCTCTCAGTCTGATTTTTCTTCTCTAAGAAACAATTATGTCCGGCTGTAGGACTGTTTACAATAAGCCTATTCTTGTGTGAAGAGAAGGCCAGTGGGGTACTGGCAGGTTGCGTCCAGCTGAGGGACTGTTCACAGTATAGCACCCAGCTGGGGGTTTAAGTCTAGCAGAACCATACTGCGGTTTGTTCCAGGAGGTTAGCTTCTTAACCAGTAATAGAAGTGAGTATCCTTCCTACTCAGAAAGGAAGAGGACCAGCAGGGAGCTGGGGGTTGTATATCCTTGGGGGGATTGTACCTCGGTTAGTGAAATCCCAAGATTTTGCTTGGGGACAGGATATAGGTCTTCCTTATGTGAAGTACCGAACCAGGGTAAAAATCCTTGTGTTCTTTATGTGATTGTCTATTTACTTCCGCACTGCTACTCTTTATCTCACACTATCACATAACTAACCAATGTTTCTTTTGAAGTAAATCTCTATGTTTTAGGTTTCTGTTTTGTGCAGAAAATCTATTCACCACCCCCCTCTAGATAGATTCCTGCCGTACCAAAAGGACCAACAGTCGCACCAATGCTAGTTCCTAATACGGTACTACACTAGTTCTTCGCCCGGTGCTCAGCACCTAAGGGCTTGTCCCGCCAAAGAGGTTGTTACTGTTTGCTTGGGACCCCCATCCTCGTGCGCCTTAGAGGGAGCGTTCGGGACAACGAGCATACTCGAGTCACGGACTCTGGAGTTGAGGGGAAAACGGTTGTTACATCCCGTTCGCGACAGGTTGACCCGTAGCGTTTTGAAGGCGACGTAGGTGACCATCGCGTTCTGGATGAGAATGCATCGGCCGCCCCTGTCATGACATGGCTCTGACAGCAGACAATCTTTTTGTCATTTTGCTGTCAGGCTGGTGGTGAGACCTGTGGTGTTGCATGCATGAACGCAACACTCTTGTCCGTCGCGATCAGATGTCAGCGTTGCATGCATGCCACATGGTGGCTTTGACCGTCAGGGTTGCAGACATTCCAGATCGCGACGTAGGTAGGTGTCATGTTAGCATTGCTAATGCTACGACCAGGGCCGTCGTGTTCTTAACGATTGTGTTTAAGTTGCTCTAGCCAAGAGCAGAACCCCCCATTTGGCCCTTTTACCTGTGTTCCTCCTCTCCGGCATCCTTCTGTGTGTTGAGCTCCGTTGGGAGCTTGGAGGGAGGATTTCTTGGCTTGGATTGGTAAATGTGTTTGTGGTTTGAATGTGTGGTTTCGATTGGATGTATGCTTTGTTCTTTCTCTGTCTCATTTCTCTTCCCCCTCCTCTGTGGCAGGCACCATGGTTCCTCTTCATCGGCGTGTGAAGGGCGTCCTCAGCTCGTGAGAGGCAGCTCATGGAGCGTTGGAGCTCGGAGGTGGAGGGGTGCTAGCCTACGAGAAGGCTCGAATTGGGTAGATCTTCATATTAAGGTAGGGAATCCAATCCTTCCCCCTAGTTCTATCAACCTAGGTCCAAACCCCCTTCTTTCTAAGACTAGGAATCATGCTAGGTGGTTGCATGCTTCATGTGGTTCCTCATGGAATGATATTTGTGTATTTCCATGCTCTAATTATGCTTGGGATGGGTGGTTTGTATTGAGGGCTTCTTGTTGCATGTGAGGTTGTAATGAGTGTAGATCACCTTTTCTTGCCATTCATGGAGTTCATGAGGGTGGTTTGCCTTTCATTGAGCTGTTTTCCACGTTGGTCTTGCTCCCCTTTCCCCATATTGTATCATGTGGTGTGGTTTTGGGGTAGAAGAGTTGCTCTGTTTGAGCACTCGGATGAGGTTGCGATGGGCTTCCCAGTCGCGACCTGGTCGCGACGTATCGTTGCGTCACGTTCTCTTTGAATGCGTCCCAGCACCCGTCGCGTCTAGGAAATGCGACGAGTACGTGGGTGGTGCTCAAGAGTTTGGGGTCTCGTCGGATCACGACCACCGTCTCCGCCATGATGAGATCGCGACAAGGTACGTGTCGCGTTCAGAATGACTCAGGTTTGTTGCAGCACTCTTAGCTGTCACGTTCTTATCACGACGGGCTCAAGGATCACCTTTCGGATTCTTGTCGCGACAGGCAGAGCCATCGTGTTCTGGTTGCGACATGTCGATACATCGCCTCTCTGTCCGAGAGCGATTGTCAGCAGGTTTTGATGTTTTGCTTCAACTGCGACTCGGTTTTCCTGGCACTTGTGCTGTTCCTAGTGCAGTGTTACTCTAGTCTCTTCGCCTGGTGCTAGGCACTTGAGGGCTTGTCTGCGAGACAGGTTGTTACCATTACCTGGGACCCCTATCCCCGCACACCTGTTAGAGGGAGTTCCCCGGGTGGCGTGCATGCTCGAGTCACTGACTTGGAGCGGAGGGGAAAATGGTTGGGACAGTGGCATAGAGTCATTTTAAGAGCTCTCTTAGTTGGTCTGTGTCTCCAAGGTGGTTGTGGTGCTCTTTCAGTGCGGACCAGCTAGTCCTTTCTAACTACCTCACTCTACGTGGTTCCGGAACCATTTAGAGGGGTCGGACATGGGACCATAGTCCGGCCAGACTACGGCGTTGTGTTTACTTTAGTTCCACATCCCACTCCGACGGGATGTGTTAGACATGGACCGTTGGTTGAGGGTAAGGCGCTTGGCGCACCTGATCGGCTGACTAGTGTAGTGTTCTGTAGCTAGTGTGTTTGTCCAGGCAGTGTTTAACTGTCTGTGTTACAGCCTTGGGTTTCCTTGGTGCCGTGTTTTACATGGGTTTTCCAGTCCCGACTTGTGTCCTAGACCGACGACCGTGTAGTCTCTTTCACACTTCCGCACATGACTCTGTTTAGTAGAATAGAATTTACTGCTTTATTTAATTACTGCCCTTAGTTCTATTCTGCTGTTAGAACCAGTGGGAGATTGGTAGTCCCTATTGGGCTACTTCGTGAAGCTCACTCCTTGTTTTGTATGTGAGACTTCATAGCAGCTCCCTCCGTGGCGGACTGAGGAGACGGGCTTGCAGTAGTCGGCGTCTCTAGTGAGCAGTGTTCCCTCAACAGTTGTACTTCACTCTCGGGGTATGCCCTAAGGGACGTGTTCTTTCCCTTTTATTTCAGCATTTTTACATTATTTACTTTGGGACTGTACTAGACTATTACTCAGTGTTGGACTCTTTTCCTTCACCTGTAGTACATTTTAGTGCGTTGTTGTTATTTATCTCTATTACATATCTCGTTAGACCGATCCGTTAGCCCTTCCTGGTCTCCGGACCTGTGGGCGGCGATGCCGATGTTTGGATTCTTGGTGGGAGCCGAGGGTCTGGGCATCGGGGCCGTTACAGTGGTATCAGAACAAGGGGTCTATCAAGACTTGTGATAGAAATAAGTAATAACGTAAAGTCCCTTAGGAAGTACAAGTAACATGGCTAAGCCGCTGGAGTTTTATTTGCTAACTTTTTATTGTGGTTGTTTTGCAGAGAGTTGGGTCCATGAGCTCGAGTGCACCTTCGAGACCAAGGACTGTGCAGAGCTGGATCAGGTTAGGTTGGCAGTATACCAGCTGAAGGGGTTAGCCCACGAGTGGTGGAGAGCAGTGAGGCATATCAGTTTTCAGGGCAGGAGGCTGGACCAGATCACTTGGCCGGAGTTCCTAGTGGTCATTCACGGCAAGTTCTTCCCCGACTACACTTGCCGTGAGAGGAGGGATTAGTTCCATGAGTTGGTACAGGGAGACTTGCCCGTGGCGCAGTACCACCATAGGTTCCTGCAGCTACTTTGACACGTTCCTCACGTGGCCGCTAGTGAGCAAGATCGTACCGAGTAGTTCATTAGCGGGCTATGCTCTGACTTGAGGTGGACCATGGCTGGTCACCTCTGTGACTCCTTGGCGGTGGCAGTGGTGAGAGCTACTGCCTTGGAGCGGGAGTGTCGGTTTCAGCTGCAGCAGAGTGGAGGCTCAGGGAGGTCTTCTCCGTACCAGCGCCCCTCGGGGTGTCAAGGGAGTGTTTCCTCTTCTTCTTGTTCGGGGACAGGAGGTGCTGGCCTGATCTCGAAGTTGAAGAAGTTGTTCACTCGTGGAGGCAGGCATCAATACAGGCAGCCGCAGCAACAGTGACGTTAGCCGGAGTAGCAGCCAGTGAAGCAATCTGTGCAGCATGGAGCAGAGTAGAGTCATCAGGGCACAGGTTGTTACCACTGTGGGCAGCAGGGGCACTATATTCGTGAGTGTATGTTCAGGCCACAGCAGCAGCAACAGCAGCAGCATCAGCAGTAGCAGACACCTCAAGAATAGTACCGTCCACCCCAGCCAGCACAGCGCCAGCAGCAGCACCAAGGTCAGTTCCAGCAGCCGCAGCAGCTCCAGCAGTAGCAGCCTCAGCGAGGATGTGGACGCGGTCGGGTGATGAACATCACGAGAGAGGAGGCAGAGGCCTCAAATCTAGTCGTCGGTACGGTTCACATCCTTGGTAGGACAACTAGAGTTTTGATTGATCCGAGTGCCATGCACTGTTTTGCTTCTGAGGAGTTCTTTGCTTCTTTGTCTGAGTTTTCTCCGGAGCAGACCTGTGACCTAGCTGTTGAGCTACCGACGGGTGACTTTGTACGTATCCTTGGTTACTTAGAGGGTGAAACCGTCAAGGTACAGGGCCACCAGCTACCAGTCAGACAGTTTGCCTTACACCACCACGACCTTGATGCCATCCTTGGCATGGACTGGTTAGAGGCACACTCTGCACTGGAGCACTTGTGCTTTGCTTCCGAGGAACCCGGTCTACCTGCCGACCCTTGTCTCTTTTTATAGAGCTCGGTGTCTTATCCGAGACGGTGGTGTCGCTTTATTGGCTTCTGTGTATGTCTCGAGTTCTGGTGAGATATCTGTTTTAGACGTGCCTGTGGTTTGTGAGTATTCCGACGTGTTTCCGGAGGATCTACCTGGCTTGCCGCCTGAGCGGGAGGTAGATTTCTCCATTGAGCTGCTTCCGGGGACGATGCCTGCGTCGAAGGCACTTTACCTGATGGCGCCGACGGAGCTACGGGAGTTGAAGTGCCAACTAGAGGGGTTGCTTGCGTTGGGCTTCATTCGTCCTAGCCGTTCGCCATGGGGAGTGCATGTTTTGTTTGTGAGAAAGAAAGATGATAGCCTCAGGATGTGTATTGATTATCGACAGTTGAATTAGGTGACCGTGAAGAACAAGTACCCTTTGCTCAGGATCGATGACCTGTTCGACAAGTTGTAGTCAGCTTTAGTGTTCTCGAAGATCGACTTGAGGTCGGGATACTACCAGTTGCGGATCCGTGAGTCAGACATCGCCAGATCAGCTTTTCGTACCCACTACGGTCACTTCGAGTTTGTTGTGATGCCTTTTGGGCTCACAAATGCACCTGCAGCGTTCATGGAGTTAATGCATAGTGTTTTTCGAGAGTACCTGTACAGGTTCGTGGTGGTGTTCATCGACGACATCTTGGTGTACTCAGTGACTGTAGAGGAGCATGAGGTTCACTTGAGGCTGGTGTTGCAGGCTTTGAGGAGTCACCAACTTTACGCCAAATTCAGCAAGTGTGAATTTTGGCTAAAGGAAGAACAGTTCCTCGGTCACGTTGTTTCTGCTGCAGGTGTGGCAGTGGATCCTGCCAAGGTTGAGGTCGTGGTTTCTTGGGGCCATCCCACTACAGTTGTGGTGGTGCGCAGTTTTCTGGGGCTGGCAGGCTACTACAGGAGGTTCGTGCAGGACTTCGGCATAGTTGCAGAGCGTTTCACCCAGTTGACCAGGTGGGAGACCAGGTTTGTGTGGACAGCAGAGTGCTAGCGCAGTTTTCAAGAGCTGAAGAGCCGGCTGACTTCGGCTCCGATCGTTCGCCGTGGGGAGCGCCTATTTTATTTGTGAGGAAGAAGGATGGCAGTCTTCGTTTGTGTGTCGATTATCGGCAGTTGAACCAGGTCACTGTGAAGAACAAGTACCATGTAATGACCCGACCTCCCGGACCCCTGCCAGGGACCCCGAAGATCGTGCCGCCACCCACAGATCTGAAGACCTAGAAGGGTTAGAATTTAGTCCAGTGAGATAAGCAATGAATTCAAATAACTATAACAAGAAAGTTCATACATTAATAAAGTAAATATGTACAACATGTCCCAAATAAAAGTATAGGTACAGAAAGAAAGGTGCAGTCCTTAAGAGCATACCACAAGGACATGCAAAAAGGCCACTTTGAACTCACGGTACAAGCGCTCATGCTTACAACTCCAGTTGCTGGCTACGCACGGTGAACAAGCCGCCACCATGACCGTCCGAAAATGAACTCATGCAACAGCGAGTCCCTACCTGAAGAGAGTATGGGGGTGAGCCTCGTGAACAAGGCTCAGTAGAGATTACCAGTCCCTTACCAGCCAGAGGAGCAGGAACTCCAACAATAGTTGAAGCAAAGCTACTCTATAAAGCAGTAAAGCGGGAAACAACTACTGCAGAGCACTAAAAAGCAGTGGAAATAGAGCAGCGCCCCAACCCACACCAAGGGTCGGGCCAAACACGACTCCCGTAGAACCAGCGGAGTCAAACACAATGTGGAAGCAAACCCTCGGCACACACCTGCCGAGACAAAGAAGCTCACGGAACGCCGGAGCAACCACTTGAGACCAGAGTCTCACGACATAAGCACCAACATCCCAGACCTCCACCAGGTTAGGAAGGAACAACTAGGTGTCACCCTTAGAGACACCAAGCAACCACGTGAGAACAACGTCTTACCACAAGCACGGCCAACTCTGACCTCCACGAGGTTGAGGGCCCACAAGCAGAACCACCCTTCACCTCGGACACGCCCCAAGGTCAGGGAACTACACACTCCAGTGCCACCACGGACGGCACCAAGGAACGGGTTACAGAAACAGCAGTCGGGTGTCTTCAACGAGACACCCCAAGAGAACCCGCAGAACGGAAGCCAATGAACACGGCCCACAAGGCCAACCCAACGGAGCCCACGGAAACTAGACACGGCTAGGCTACAACCACCGTGCAGGCTAGGGCAACCAGACTCACTTAGAAACAACGTGTGAAACTCCATTACAACAAGAACAACCAAGCTACCGCCACAGGCAGCTAAGAGGAGGACATCGTCCAACCTCCAACTCGCCAGCTACTGACTCCTGCCTACAACCTCCCCAGTAGAGTGAGGCTAGTGAGCCGCAGCAAAGAACACAACCACCACCACAGCCCGACCGAGCTGCGGCCCCACGCCTGACCTTCCTATGCGGCTCCGGAACCAACGCAGAGCGAGGCACTGAGAAGGACTAGCTGGTCCACACCGAAGGAGCACCTCAACAACCTCTGTGACCCAGACCCAGCTAAGAGAGCTCAACAAACGACTCTACGCCATTGTCCCCACCGTTTTCCCCTTCTGCTCCAAGTCCGAAACTTGAGCACACCCGCCGCCCGGAGAACATCCTTTAACAGACACGCGGTGCTGGGGGTCCCAAGTAACGGTAACAACTTGTCTCACGGACAAGCCCTCTAGTGCCTAGCACTGGGCGAAAGAGAACAGGCGGGGCAACCACCAACAGAAACTGGCACAGCTGGCTTGTAACCAAGACAAGCCCAACAGGCACAAGCATGCACTGCACCCCCCTCTGGGAACCCCTAGAAGGGCCGTCGGCCAACGTAGGCACACACAGCACGGCCCGAGAAATCGGAACACCACCAAACAGAACAAAAATCATCACTCTTCTAATAATCGATTGACAGTCAGACAATCGATTATTAGACGACGCGAGCCTCTTAGCGCCATTGCTTGGACACGGCTACGAAGGTGTCACCTTCAGTCACTGAATGCAGTGAGCCAACCTGCCGCGTTCCCTACCAGAAGGTCCTAAGTGCAACCCTGCCCTGGGGCATACGACGACATGCAAACCGCGGCTACAGAAAACACCCGAGGCAAAGCAGATCTTGTCGCGCCCTCCTAGCCTTTCGCGATCCCATCACGACAGGTATGGCAACCGCGACAGGAAGATCGCGTCGGGGAAGCGCGTCACGACAATACTCATGTTGCGATAGGAAACCAGGTCGCGACAACCTTGTCGCGACACGGCAGTGCATCGTGACAACAACCTTGTCGCGACGGGCAACCGGGTCGCGACACGACCCTTATTGCGACGGCCACCCGTGCCGCGATAAGGTCGCGTCCAACCAGGGCGACGCCTCCTCTAATGTCACGACGTGCTCTGCGGTCAAGACATCAGACGGAAGGTAGACCACCGGGAAGCTACATCCCAGGATCACCCACACATTAAAAAACACACAACCATGGGGAGGGCAGCATGGTGAAAGCTGTAAAAGCATGGATTAACCTAAAAGGACTCCCAATCCACCCAACAAGTATGGGCACAAAAAATCCCTATTGGAATGATGAACCAAACCCCTAAAGGGGTCTTCACGACACCACAGCCGTCACCTCCTCGCTTCCACGATGCCGTGCCACCCCTCCGCACGATCTGTCGCCGCTCCGCCAAGATCCACCACCAGAGAAGGAAGGAAGAAGACTTCCCTCCTCGGACAGGAGGAAGGGAAGGAGAAGGGAAAGAAATGGGAAAGGAAGAGCCGGCCAAGGCATTTAGCCTTCGGCCCCCAGATCGCGACGGAGCGGGGCGTCGCGTTACCAACCGTAACACGACGGCTGCCCACACCGCGACCTGAACGCGCCCATCCATGGTGCCGCGACAACCAGAAACGAGCACAACACAGTTCTGGGGAAACCTCACCTCCACCAGAACCAATAGAGAAGAACTCTAGGTGCACCTCACCAGAGTTCACAACTAGCCAACACAAAGCTGGCAATAACCACAGACAAGTGTCACAGTGCTCAACAAGCTGTGCAACATGGCACACAAGATCTGCCTTGCTCGAGCAAAGATGCCGACTGAGTAGAGCACAGCGCACAACGGCACATAGGCACACAAGGCCAAACACACAACCAAAACAACACACACCCCAACAACAAGGGGAACATCCAACATAGACTCACCCTAATAACAAGGGGACTGCCAGCAAGGCAAGGACACCTTCGACCGGTTCCGCAGGCTACTACCCTGCACCGGTGAAGGACACACCACACGTAGGCTCTCTCAGCCTTCGCGACACACCTACACGGATGCGCAGGCTGAGAATGAAGGCAACCGTAGCACGAGCAAAACAGCAACCACGCTCAAAGCACGCACACCCAGCAACAGCAGCAACACTCTCCTGCAGCTCACACTCGGACCCTGCTGGAAAGCTAGCCACCTGCAATAAAGAACCAATTGCTTACACCTAACAGCAACTCTACACGGACGGGCCAGCAACGCACGAGTACCTTTCTTTGGGACAGCCATAGTTAATAACCCATTACAAATCTCATTGGACCCCTGAGTCTCTGATACCAATGTAACGACTCAACCTCTCGGACCCCAGCCAGGGACCACGAAGATCGTGCCGCGACTCACGGATCCGAAGACCCGGAAGGGTTAGAATTTAGTCCAGTGAGATAAGCAATGAATTCAAATAACTATAACAAGAAAGTTCATACATTAATAAAGGAAATATGTACAACATGTCCCAAATAAAAGTACAGGTACAGAAAGAAATGTGCAGTCCTTAAGGGCATACCCCGAGGACTTAAAAAAATGCCACTCTCAACTCACGGTACAAGCGCTCACGCTCACAACTCACACTGCTAGCTACACACGGCGAACAAGCCGCCACCATGACTGTCCAGCAACGAACTCCAGAGACTCGTGGACAATGGCGTAGAGTCATTTGTAGAGCTCTCTTAGCTGGGTCTGGGTCATCGAGGTGGTTGAGGCGCTCTTCCGGTGCGGACCAGCTAGTCCTTCTCACTGCCTCGCTCTACGTTGGTTCGGGAGCCGCATAGGGAGGTCAGGCGTGGGGCCGCAGCTCGGCCGCGCTGTGGTGGTGGTTGTGTGCTTTGCTGCAGCTCACTAGCCTCACTCTACCCGGGAGGTTGTAGGCAGGAGTCAGCAGCTGGCGAGTTGGAGGTTGCACGATGTCCTCCTCTTAGCTGCCTGTGGCGGTGGCTTGGTTGTTCTTGCAGTGACGGAGTTTCACACGTTTTTTCTAAGCGAGTCTGGTTGCCCTAGCCTGTACATTGGTTGTAGCCTAGCCGTCTCTAGTTTCCGTGGGCTCCGTTGGGTTGGCCTTGTGGGCCGTGTTCAGTGGCTTCTGTTCTGTGGGTTCTCTCGGGGTGTCTCGTTGAAGACACCCGACTACTGTTTCTGTAACCCGTTCCTTGGTGCCGTCCGTGGTGGCACTGGAGTGTGTAGTTCACTGACCTTGTGGCATGTCCGAGGTGCAGGGTGGTTTTGCTTGTGGGCACTCAACCTCGTAGAGGTCTGAGGTGGCTTTGCCTATGGTGAGATGTCGTTCTCACGTGGTTGCTTGGTGTCTCTCGGGGTGACACCTGGTTGCTCCTTCCTGACCTCGTGGAGGTCTGGGATGTTGGTGCTTGTGCCGTGGAACTCTAGTCTCATGTGGTTGCTCCGGCGTTCCGTGAGCTTTTTCGTCTCGGCGGGTGTGTGCCGAGGGTTTGCTTCCGCATTGTGTTTGACTCCGCTGGTTCTGCGGGAGTCGTGTCTGGCCCGACCCTAGTTGTGGGTCGGGGCGTTGCTCTATATCCGCTGCTTTATACTGCTCTGCAGTAGGTGTTTCCCGCTTTACTGCTTTATAGAGTAGTTTTGCTTCAGCTATTGTTGGAGTTCCTGCTCCTCTGGCTGGTAAGGGACTAGTAATCTCTACTGAGCCATGCTCGCAAAGCTCACCCCCATAGTCTCTTTAGGTAGGGACTCGCTATCGTAAGAGTTCATTGCCGGAAGGTCGTGGTGGTGGCTTGTTCGCTGTGCGTAGATAGCAGTGTGAGTTGTGAGCGTGAGCGCTTGTACCGTGAGTTGAGAGTGACCTTTTTGCAAGTCCTCGGGGTATGCCCTTCAGGACTGCACCTTTCTTTCTGTACCTGTACTTTTATTTGGGACATGTTGTACATATTTCCTTTATTAATGTACGAACTTTCTTGTTATAGTTATTTGAATTTATTGCTTATCTCACTGGACTAAATTCTAACCCTTCCGGGTCTTCGGATCCGTAGGTGGCGGCACGATCTTCGGGGTCTCTGGTGGGGGTCCGGGAGGTCGGGTCGTTACAGACAAGAACGCAACGCTGAAAGCAGTCGCAACAGGGATGACTGTAGCGATAGGCAGCTCCATCGCGACACTAACGACTCGCCAAAGCCGGACGCATTAGTGGCCAGTCATCCAAACACACACAAACGGAGAAACCGGAAGCCCGAGATGTTACATACCCGTTGCCGAGGATCGATGATTTGTTTGACCAGTTGCAGTCAGCCAGAGGTTTCTAGAAGATTGACTTGAGATCCAGTTACTATCAGATGAGGAGCAGAGAGTCAAATGGTGGCTTGATAGCTTTCTGTTCCAGGTACGGTCACTTCGAGTTCGTCGTGATGCCGTTTGGGCTGACAAACGCACCTGCAGCATTCATGGATCTAATGCATAGGGTGTTCAGTGAGTACCTAGATCGTTTTGTGGTCATCATTGTTGATGATATTTTGGTCTACTCGGCTTTTAAGGAGGAGTACGAGGAGCACCTGAGGATCGTGCTAGAGAACCTACGAAGTCACCGCCTTTACGCCAAGTTTGACAAGTGCGAATTTTGGCTGAGGGAGGTGCACTTCCTCGGGCACATGATCTCGGGTGCTGGTATGGCAGTGGACCCTGCCAAGGTGGAGGCAGTGTTGTCATGGAAGCAGCCCACATCAGTGTCATAGGTTCGCAGCTTTCTGGGTCTTGCTGGCTACTATGGGACATTCATTCAGGACTTTGTCAGGATTGTTGAGCCGTTGACCAGGTTGACGAAGCAAAACGTCAGGTTCGTTTGGTCAGAGGACTGTGAGCAGAGCTTCCGAGAGCTGAAGATGAGGTTGACTTCAGAGCCAGTGTTGGTCTTGTCGTCAGGTAGTGGAGGTTTTGTAGTCTACACCGACGCATCGAGATCTGGTTTGGGTGCCGTGCTCATGCAGCATGGTGGGGTCGTTGCCTATGCTTCTCGGAAACTCAAGAAGCATGAGGAGAACCACCCCACCCACGACTTGGAGTTGGCAGCAGTGGTGTTCGCTCTCAAGTTGTGGAGGCACTATTTGTATGGAGAAGCATTTGAGATCTTCACCGACCATCAGAGTTTGCAATATATGTTCACCCAAAAGGATCTGAACTTGAGGCAGCGCAAATGGATGGAGTATTTGAAGGATTACGACCTTACCCTCTCCTATCACCTAGGAAAAGCTAATGTCGTAGCTGATGCTTTGAGTAGGCGTGTTCACTTGAGTTCACTGATGGTCAGAGAGTGGAGACTGTTTGAGGACTTGTCCCAGGGAGTGTTCTACCCGTCGAGGCATAGAGACCGTGTTGTAGCATCTAGTTTGTCAGATCGACCGTCAGTTTACAGGCAGGTGTTGCAGGCATAGCAGGTAAATATAGAGTTAGCAGACATTTTGCAGATGCCAGATGTTAAGATGGACAAGGGCAGCGAGGTCAGATTCAGAGGCCGCTTCTATGTTCCCGAAGAGGCGCACCAGGAGCTACTGATAGAGGCTCACAGATTGAGATATGCTGCTCATCCTGGCTCCACCAAGATGTACCATTGTTTGAGGAGGTTCTTCTAGTGGCCAAGGATGAAGAGGAGTGTGGCAGAGTTTGTCACTCGGTGCCTCACCTGTTAGCAGGTGAAGGCTGAGCATCAGCGTCCTGGTGGTGAGCTGTAGCCATTGCCCATTCCCGTGTGGAAGTGGGACGAAATCACCATGGACTTTGTGGTTGGTTTGCCCTATACCCCGCAGAGGCACGATGGCATTTTAGTGATCGTGGATCATTTGACCAAGTCAGCGCACTTTTTTCCAGTCAGGATGTCTTAGTCAGTGGACAGGTTGGCCAAGTTGTATGTGGACAGAGTTATTCCATTGCATGGCACTCCAGTTTCGATCGTCTCCGACAGAGATCAGAGGTTCACGTCAGGGTTTTGGCGCAGTCTGCAGAGAGCACATGGCACAGAGTTGAGGTTGAGCACCGCATATCATCCGCAGTCAGACGGGTAGTCAGAGAGGACCATTTAGATTTTGAAGGATATGCTGAGAGCGTGCTGCTTGGACTGGAGTGGCACTTGGGAGTCGCACCTTCCGATGGTAGAGTTCGCCTACAACAACAGCAATCACTCGAGCATCAGAATGGCGCCATACGAGGCTTTGTATGGTCGCCCGTGCAGAACACCCCTTCACTGGTTCGAGGTTGGAGAGAGGCAACTTTTGGGACCAGAGTTAGTACAGGAGTGTGTAGATACAATTAGGCTGATCAGGCAGAGGCTTTAGATAGCGCAGAGCCGGCAGAAGAGCTACGCAGATAGCTGTAGGAGACCTTGTTTTCTTGCGGGTCTTGCCGACCAAGGGTGTTATGAGGTTTGGCATGAAGGGAAAGCTCAGTCCGAGGTACATTGAGCCTTTCCCTATCTCAGAGAGGGTCGGCGAGGTGGCTTACAGGTTGAGTCTTCCTACAGAGTTAGCAGGCGTGCACAACATTTTCCACATTTCGCAGCTCAGGGAGTACGTCGTAGATCCTTCGCACGTGTTGGACTACTCACATCTTGAGATAGCTCCAGACTTGTCAGTGCCAGAGCACCCAGTTAGAGTTGTCGACCGCAAAGTGTAGCAGTTGCGCCGGAGGCAGATCCCACTGGTTAAGGTTGTTTGACATAACCGCGTTAGCGCCGAGGCCACCTGGGAGCGCGAGGATGAGATGTAGGAGCAGTTCCCCTATTTGTTTGATTGATTTGTATGTTACTTCTCCCTGCACTATTTTCTGGGTTGAGACCGAGTTGTTTTCATTTCGAGGATGAAATGTCTTAAGGAGGGTGGGATGTAAGACCCAGCCCCCCTGGGCCCTTTGGCCCCGTCCTCAGGGTCGCGACAGGCGCCCTGGTCTCGACGTGGTCGCGCCAGAGAGGCCTGCCGCGACAGGTTCGGGTCGCGACGAACCCCGCCGTCGTCTTCTTGTTGCGACGGGGGTGGCCGTTGCGTCCTTGTCGCCACGTCTGACGGCGTCGCAACTGCTTTTCTGATAGACGTGATCGGCATCCTTTCCATCAGAACGGCCTTGTCGAGTGTCAGCACGCGCAATGTTACGCGACCTGGTTAGCCGTCGCGATTGCCTTTCTGGTCTTCAAGGTTTGACCACCTTTTTTGGGGTCGCACCGGGGTCGGCCGTCGCGACATGGTCGCGACACATTGGTTGTCGCGTCGGGTCGGCCCGTCGCATTCTGGGGGCCGTCGGTTTGAAACCGATCGCCGCGCCCCATTCCCCCCCTCACCTCTTTCTCTCCTTCTTCTTCCCCTCTCTTTCCCTCCGAGCTCCCCTTGCGTTTTCTTGGTGGTTCTTCGAGCTCAAGGCGTTCGAGCTGAGAAGGGTGTCATCCCGTTCATGCAGGGGATGTGGTCATGTCACTTGGAGCAAGGAGGAGGCGGCCATTCCAACGAGAAGGCCCCAACGGGTTTGCTCTCCACGTATAGGTAGGGACCCTTGATCCTCTCGCTCTAAGCATGCTCCCTTCCCCCTTTAGATCATGTTTTCCCTGTGGTTTGGGGCTTGGGAGTGTGAGGAATCTATGCTCGAGGTTGAGTGAGGTTTTCCATCGAGTGTAGATTCATGTGAATCCATGTTTGTGGGGCTCTAAGGGTGGTTTTGAGGGATTTACAGCTTTCAATACATGTTGAGCATGCTCCCCCTCCCCCTGTGGAATGTTTATTTTGCGTTTTTTGGGTGATTCCCGAAGGGACTGCTCCGGAACCCCCCTCTGCTGAAGACGCGACCACTATAGAGGTCGCGATCTTGTCGTGACGGCCTGGATGGTCGCGACATGATCGCGACGCTCTTGAGTGTCGCGACCTGGTCGCGATGGCTAAGGCCGCCGTGACAATGTCGCGACAGGGAAGGGCATTCCGACAAGCTCGCGACGGCCCGATGCGTCGCGACTACAACTGAGAGACAGGTTTTAGACTTCGTCATTTTTGCTTCTTTTACTGTACTCGTGGCACCTGTGCTAGTTCCCTAGGCCAGTCCTACACTAGTCATTCGCCTGGTGCTCGGCACTTGAGGGCTTGTCCCATGTGAGAGGTTGTTACCGTTGCCTAAGACCCTCGTCCTCGGGAGCCTGTTGAGGGAGTACTCCGGGCTACGAGCGTGCTCAAGTTGGCAGCCAGCAGGAAGACTCTGGAGCTAAGGGGAAAATGGTGGTTAGGACAGAGGCGTTGAGTCATTTGCAGAGCTCTCGTGGTTGGTCTGGGACGCCGAGGACTGATGGGAGTTCTATCCGGCGTAGGCCAGCCAGTCCTTTTTCTCATTGCCTCGCTCCTTGTGGCCCCCGAAGCACTTTGAGAGGCCAGGCGTGGGACCGTAGTTCGGCCAGACTACGGCGGTTACTGTTGTGTACTTTGTGTCCTACCTCGCTCTGACAAGACGTGGCGGTCAGGACTTGGGTCGAGGGTAAGATGTCGGTGGGCGCACTTGACCTTTGACTAGTGGTAGTGCTTCCCGTAGCTAGTGTTCCTTGTCCAGGCGGAGTCTCCTCTGTCTATGTTTGCTAGCCTTGTGGTGGTCACGACGAGCAATCGTACGGAGTTTCCGACCGTGTTGTATTCCCGTACCGCGCTAGTTGTAGCTTCGCTTCCGCACTTCCGTTTGTAGGTAGAAGTTATAAACTGCTGTCATTTATTTGTTATATATATAGATATTCTTCTGCCTGTTAATGCCAGTAGGAGATTGGTAGTCCCTACTGAGTTTCTATTGTGAAGCTCATCCCTCCCTTTTTCCAGGCGAGACTTCTCATCAGCGGCAGGGTGCGCGCCGGGCGGAGGAGACGGGGCGGTAGGCAAGGAACCCGTAGCTAGCAGTGATTCTCCTTTCTTAGTGTACATCACCCTCGGGGTATGCCCCTAAGGTATTTGTTTTTCCCTTGCCTCTTACTTGTACTAGCATGCGTGCGTTGGGACTGTACTTAGAGCAGTACGCAGCGGTCTCGCTCTCTTTTCTGTTTCTGCTTGTATGCTTTTAGTTTAATAGTTGATGTTTACTACCGTTACATATCCTGTTAGATATATATTACAGCCCTTCCAGGTCGCCGGATCCATGGGCGGCAACTGCGAAAATCGGGTCCTCGGCGTGGGCCGAGGGACAGGTTCTCTGGGTCGTTACAGAAGATATAACTGTTGTTGTTTATTTATATATTCTTCTACATGTTAGAGCCAGTAGGAGATTGGTAGTCCCTACTGAGCTTCTGTTGTGAAGCTCATCCCTTCTTTTTCCAAGTGAGACTTCTCAGCAGTGGTAGGGTGCGTGTCGGGCGATGTAGGCAAGGCGGTAGTCGTCGTGCCCGCAGCTAGTGGTGATTTCCCCCTTTTAATTGTACCTCACCCTCGAGGTATGCTCCCAAGGGCTCTGTCCTTCCCCTTTTTACTTGTACTAGTTGTGCATGTGTTGGGACTGTACTTAGAGCGATACGATGTGGTCTCGCTCTTCTTTCTGCTTCCGCGTGTGTGATTCTAGTTCAACAGTTGACGTTTATTTCCATTACATATTCTGTTAGACTTGTGTTTATAGCCCTTCCGGGTCTCCGGATCCGCAGGCGGCGACCGTGAAAATCGGGTCCTCGGCTTGGGCCGAGGGTCGGGTTCTCGGGGTCATTATCGGGCTGATCTAGTATATTCAAGACAATTTGTACATTAGAGTCATGGAGGGTAGAAGGCTCTCTCCAAGTTATATTTGGAGTTAAATTTGAGGGAATATCAAGTTGGTTAGAACACAGTATGCACACGTAACCATAAGAAGTTGATGTATGTCCCTCACGGTGGTGAGATAGACGGGCATGAGATTGAAATGATTGACCATCTAAACTATCCTTATAGTCCTCATTAAAATAACCATGATGATGTGAGTTCATCTTCTAACAAGTAAGCAAGTAATCAATCAATGTTGAACAAAGATATAAATCAATCAATATGGTTCAAACAAGTTATGATGCTTAACACTTATCTTTTAGGAGTTTCAAGTTGATGAGATAGATTGAAAGAATTCATGTCACTCCACGTAAAATTCTAGTGAATGGATTGGGTATTTCGGTGTAAACTAGAATAACCCCTCACCACGTAATAGGATAGCTAACCTTGGTCAATAGTATGGTACAACCTGCTTGATCCATCGTGAGGGAATCCTTGGGGTACGGAGACTTACGGAGGTTCTAGGAGAAGGTTTGCTAGTCCATAGGGACAGAATGCCCAATGGAGAGCTTGCCTTCACTGGAAGGGTGTGTTGAGCCTAGGATGGAATGCCCTGTATTCCCTCACGATGGATCGCGGATTTGAGAGTCCACAGGGCAGGGATACAGGGCATTCCTCCAGAATGCCCTGCCCAAGATGGAATGCCCTGTATGCAGCAGACTTTAATACAAGTGTTTTGGATAGCACAAAAGTCATGTCCTATCTACAATAAGAATCGCGACAGACACATACGTTGCATAAATCAAGATGTGAATCACACCCAGTCACATGATCGCGGATTTGAGAGCCCTAGAAGGCTGTCAGAGCCGTGCCCGGTCCCTGTGGACGGACTGTAGACACAAGCGTGATGGACAAAGCTGTCGCAGAATAAGCAGAAAAATGCGACCGACTAACCAGCCACATATAAAATAGTGAATCGCAACCACTGTGTCAGTCGTGAATTCAGAAGGCAACCCGAGAACTAAAAATGAACGGAAATTAAGGAGATATGTATAAATCAACACACAAGCATGCTTTTCAGGGTATTGAACTAAGCAGAAAGGAAACACAATCTCACGTGGATATCATGGATCAACTCGTCATATTATTTCTTTTGATTTTCCCTCAAATTTTCTTTGGGATTCAACAAGTTGGCTAACCACAGGAGAAAAAGAAAAGGAGGAAAGGAAGGAGGGGCACATGAGGGTGCCAAGAAGAGAGTGCCACGCAGGGCATGGCGGAGGAGTAATCAAAATAAGAGGCAGAAAGATGTCCCACTGTGATCACCAATTTGTAGATTATACTTTTTCATTCTTCGAACTACAAAGTGTCCACAAGGAAAATAATAAAGAAAATAGGGAAAAAAGAATGATGGAGCACTACTCCTTAATGTGTATGTGATCGCCTGACACGCAAGGTTGTAGAAGGAGAAAAGTGCAGTAAATGCAAATATGGAAATTGATCACAAGAAGTACTTTTAAAGCAGAGAGATGATTGGGAGAGAGCAAGTTCGCTTCTTCTTTTACGAGCACCGCTAGCCGTGGTAGAAGGCATCTTCAATCTGATTACCCTTGCAAAACACACAAAGAAAAGGAGAGGATTATCCAAGAATGTGTAGTATTCAATTCTCAAAATAATGTAATAGGCATGCAAAGTATGAAAAAAAACACACCTTGTTGTGGCTTTTAAAACTTCTAGAGAAATAGGCATGTGTGTGCATGTATGAAAATATGTGTGTGTTGATTGGAGTGTTCATTAAAAAGTATATGTTTTGGATGAGAGGGAGAACAACCACGTTAGGGCTTGGAGGAGATGATGATGATGTGAATAAACAAATATGAATAAGAAGAGAAGGAGGTACTTCCCCTTCTGCTTGATGGTGCAGGGAGCTGCTTACTGGAGATTTTGAAGATGCAACGGATGCAGAGGCCTTGCTGCTTGATGATGGAGATGAGAGCCGTTGTTGAGGCGGCAGTCCAGCGGGGCGTCGCCTTGGAACTGCTCTCTCAAACTCACTAGACATGGTGGTTCTCTAGAGTCTCCCACTCTTCTTGGTTCCAACCTTTAGAACGACGAAGCATGGGTGTATATATAGCAGCAGAGGATCGAAGTCTGTGGTAGACAACAACTGGAATTCGCGACGGACACAGTGGTCGCATTTAAAGCTGAATCGCGATGGTTCTCTCGATCGCATTCATAAATTTCCAATTATAATCGGATTCTGACCTAAACAATAGTCTTAATCCCAATGGGAATGGTCGACGTGATTAGGAATTTCCAAATTTTGCTTATGGAAACTTTCCAAATGTCAGATATGGAAAGTGGAATCGCGACTGATGTTCTGGCCATGTTTCAAGAAAAGGCAACAAGTATTTCCAAAAATAAAATAAGGAAATCATTGAGAAATATAAAGGTTCAAAATCGCGGCTGACAGAACCGACACATTCAAGAATGTTCAGCAATTTATGGACAAATCGATGTTTGTTTAACAATCGATGGATAATTGTGACTGGGTACACCATCACATTCAAGGTGTTCAGCAATCGATGGACTAATCGATGTTTGTTCAGCAATCAATATGAATCGTGACGGTTTGACCCGACACATATAAATCAACAACAATCGATGGAGCAACTGATGTTTGGTCAGAAATCAATGTGAATCGCGACAGTTTGACCCGACGTTCTTAAGATCAATCGATTGTTGGCTTTGACAATCGTTGTTGTTTAGAAATTGATGAAGAATCATGACGGTTTAACCCGACGCATTTAAGATCAATTGGTTGTTGGTCACCAGCCGATGCATAATAGAGATGGTTGACCCAACGCGTGTTGTTTCCACTCCATCAGTCGATGTGAAACGCGACCATTGTAACCGTCGCGATTAAATATTTTTGCCAAAACCTCCAACAAACTAGGAAAATATGGGGGAAGCACCAGGAAATGGGGGAAAAATACTCTCACAAGGCAAAAATGGAGTCCTTTGTGCCATTATAGCGTAATTCTATATTTGCCCACGATAGTGTCAAATTTAACGTGTCTACACCACCAACCACCCTTAACGGCAGCTACCTTGCCGTTAAGTTCTTGCTTTGCCAAAAAACTCTATTGTTATGGATGTGATGTGTTTTCGTGGATTTTGAGTGTGGATTGGAGTTTAGGGTTTTAATAGGGCGTGTTATATATCATGGAAGACTTTGTGAAATATTCATATTTTCTGAATAACCCTGATAATTTTTGTAATGTCTGTTAGGAGTTAATAATGCATACTATGATGGATTTAATTCGGGAAAAGTAGTTATATCTTGATTTTATGGTTCATTATTTTTCCTTGGATTTAGGGTCCCTATCAGTATGTTTTTAGAAGAAAGATTCATTAATTTTCTGTTTAGATTATTTTTAAAAGTGTTATCATGTTACTTGTCTGAAATCTATTTTAAATGTTAAAAATAGCTAGACTGTTCAAAAAAATTTGAAAAATTAGATATATGATATGTTCCATTTATATGACCTGTGGTAACAATTTGAGCATGTTTTGATATTCAGAGTTAGTGTTTCTAGTTATGAGGCCATAATGATCATCATAAGCTTGATTAAATGAAATTCATGATTTCCTAATGATTAGCACAAATTTTAGGCTCTTTTAAGCATGTTCTATCATTGTTAGACAGTAAATGATATTTCTTTGACATAAAGTAGGTCTTTATGTCATAAACATGTGAATATGTCATTAAGTGCATGAGAGATGTGTTAAATATGTGGTTAGTGTGATAAAGTGATTAATGTGCAGATTATGACACTACTACCATAGAAGACTATGGAGCCGCACTATAAAAAAGTCTTTATCGGAAGGTTCAATGTGTATGTGATATCCTGTGGGCATCAGAATGAAATCCTGGAGGTGGACAAGTACCACTATCCATGGTGGAGAGTGCTTCTCCCGGATCTATGCAGTTTACCAAGATTTGTCACTATTTGGTTTAGATGACGGGTATGTGCTATGTGAGTGATAGTGTCCTTCTTTATGGTGGTTTTGACTATGTGTCACGGCAATATGCAAAACAATGTGTAAATAAGTGTGAATGTGCAAAGTGACCATGTGAAAGATATGTGCAATGTGAAAGAATGTAAAAATATATGAATGTGTTACAATTATGTTAAAACAGCAAGTTGAGAGTAAGTATTTGTGATTCATGAATGAGTAGAATGCTTACAAGTATCATGCTAGTAGATTTATGCCATGTTAGTATCATGTGAAGGTAAGTGTATGTGTTAAAGTGTTAAAGCATGTTATAAATGTGTAGTTTATGTTAGAATACCATGTGTCATTAGTAATCCATGTGTAGTTGAATAATTCTAAGCATGTTTACATAGTAGTTTAATTGTCATGTGAACCATGTAATAGTTTACTTGATGTATTGCACCTATGTAGAGTGTACGTGGTAAGTGTATGGATGTGGCTAATAGGTTGCTTGCTGAGTCTATTGCATAGACTCATTCTCGTTAATCATATAGGTGAGAGAAGCTTTAAAGACTCAGGAGATAGTGAGGAGCGACTCCGAGGGTGAGGAGTAGCTTGCGACTGAAAGAGATATTGCAATAGCTTGTACTTTACTTTTTACTTAGTACATGAGACATTATTGTATTATGGATTTATGAACATGGTTATATGTTTACTTCGATATATTTACCTTGTTGATATATAGGCTATAGCACCCCAAAATTTTAGTAATTTAAAATTTTGATATAAATCAAAAATGATAAATTCAATATTTTGCAAATAGTACTATGGGCCAAACATACCCTCACAGCCCAAAGAATAATAGCCCGATTAGCAATAAATCTCCAAAATTCACAGCTTAAATTGAGCATAAATTAGCGAGGGAAATTACGGCAAAACCAAAGGTAATTAGACTTCCATATTAACCCAAATTCATGCTTAACCATAATATGAGGTTTTCTAAAGGCTTTCCTACTTAAATTGGGATGGATTAAGATGGTAATAGCTTATGTAAAAGTTCTAGTCATGATAGGTCTCCTACCATGAGATTGGGAAACCCCAAACTTGGAATTAAGCAAACCTAGCATTAGACCTCTAGGGCCAACTTTAGCAAGCCCTCTTCATTGCTGGATGTGGGAAGAATGCCCAGGAGCAAGGAAGATGACCCAGAAGCTTGGATTCGTGAAGGACATCTTCCCTAAGCCTCTGCATCGACCCTTAACAACCAGGGAGTTCTAAGCAATTAATGGTAGGTATTCTCGGGCCAAACATGAACAAATCATATACCATGTGAAAGTTCATCGAATCTAGTTCCATATCCACTTGTTTTCCCCAATTTGCATCAATCATGTATCAAGTATTCAGCGTTTTCCAAACATCGCGCATGATTAGGACTTTTAGTGTTCATGTCATCTTTCATGGATCCCAAGACCGAATTGAGTCAACCCAAAATGTAGTTCTCTTCTACTCATCGTGCTCTAAAACTTTCATGTTCATAGTTTTGTCTAAAGAACCTTAGATCTAGAGTTATAAGCCTTACATGCATGATTGCACCGTTTTTCCAATTTTTAGGTTGAACCCAAAACCGCGACCACTACAGATGTCGCATTTATAAGATTGGTATCGCGACAGGCTAATCCATCATGATTAAATTAAATGTAACAAACAAGATTGTTGCATTTTAGTTTGTCCTGACATGTTCAGACATCATAAAACTGTGTGTCGCCAGGTTTTAAGTGCATGTCTGAGATGCGACAACATGTGGCGTCGCGATTCTGCCATTTTCCTGCCCTCAGTTTACATGCATGTCATTCATATTTTAAGGTCACATGAACACGTTGGCACGACCCATCGTGATTCAGTGTTATCAATCGTTACCCTGTACTGATTGCCCTTAAGTGCATCCATCATGGCCGTCACGTTTCTGTCCTATATCCAATTGGTGATATCGATTGTTCCTAAATGCGATCGTCACACCCGTCACAATTTGGAAGCCCGACTGCTTACCTCATTTAACTGTTTAAGCTTTTGTAATAGGCAACGACTGAACCCGTCGCATATTCTAAAGCCTACCCGAGACCTATTTTCACAGTCTTAAGTGTATGTCTTGCATGCTATGTGTTATATAAGCATTGTTCATTCTATCCAGTGGCTTAAAACTTGTTAACCCATGAAAAAGTCATAACAAACTAAAAGAATATTCTAATTATTCTTAATTGCTTTATCTATTCTTGTTGAGATTGATGTGTCTGTCTTGATGATCTAACTTGTTAAGGTGAATGAATGTCATGATAAAATATTGCACATCATGTTGATATAATTGCATGTATATATTGCATCATCATGTTACTTGCTTTCTGCCTTGTTTTAAATCGATGGATTGTGATATTGAGGCACGTTCTACACTACACTCTTCCACAAATAGGCAACCCTTTCTTGGGGTATTGGAAACTCTCTATCGGTCATTCCGTATTAGCATACTAGTGACCTTTCCACTAAGACCTCCATAAATCTCTATACTCGTGGATTCCCTCATGGAGACCGAGTTGGTTGTACCATTGAAGTTCCTTGGAGATAGCGTGAACTTCCTCTCTCATCTACTTCTCATGAGCGTGACTTTATAATCATGGACTCAAGCCATTAATGTGAAGATTTAACCAAAAGTGTGAATTGTGCCATTATGCTGTCAAATTTATCTCTCGACTATTGTTATCATGAAATCATGTCCACATGACTTGTTTTGCTTGAAATCATTATTGAAATGACACTACTTGTGTTACTTCAGACCATGTTGTTGACTTGATATCATTACCCCTTCTTGACAAACTTGTTCGTGTTACGTGCTCTTAACCTCACTCTTGACATGATAGTCTCGGACTACTAGTGAACAACGTCTATTGAGCAACTATCCCCTAAGAAAATCATTTAAGACCTTAAATTATTTTACCATGGTGATTTTTCTATGACAAAATCTTTTAAAGACTTTCTACAAATCAATCTACTAGAATATATCACAGAAAATATTTGAACAAACTTTATCTTGAAAATTTTTCTAAGTCCAAAGTGTGCCTGTCGATAGCCCAAAAGGTGCCTGTCGACAGCCAAGCACAGGGAAGTGAAACAGACTTCAGGACAAGTGTCCCTGTCGACAGAGGCCAATCTCCTGTCGACAGCCACTGACAGGAAACTGTCTTCCGGGAAGCCCAGTCTTCTGGATTTTGTAATTCTGTAAGCACCTGTCGACAGATGCCCTTTTTGCTGTCGACAGACGAAGAGAAACTTTAGTTCCGAGATTTCTAAGTGTTTCCTATGTGGGTGTTTCCATTTATCATGACTCTCCATACTTGAACACCCATATATAAGGAACCTTCTAAAGGTATTTTCGTATAGAAGTAGCCTCCATACCAAAAACCCTAAGCAAAGACCAAGAAGAGAGGTTTCTCCCTGCTGCTCTGCTTCAAAACTCCAGATTGTTCAAAGAGAGATCATCTCGTACGAGGAGTTGAAGCTAGTTCGTCCTCAAGTCAAGCTTCTCCATCATCACGTGGTCTTCAATGACATGAAGCTTGAAGTCTTCCGGACGAACTCCCTAAAGAGTTCATCTTTGGATTTGATATTCAACTCAGAACTCTTCTCACACCTTATCTTTTCTATATTTGTGTGTGTGTGTACTGATTGGAGATCAATACGTGGTGTTTGTAGATGTGTGCGTGGTTTGTGATCTATGCAAGGGTTGTGTGCAGATCGTAGTGTGTGTTGTCTTGATCAGATCAAGGTTAGAAGATCTGATCTTTTGTGGACTTGATCTAGCGTGTGTGTGTGTGGTTGAGCCGGAGTGCTTGTTTGTGTGTTGTACTCAGTTCTTGAGTAGTGTGTCCTCACTGTGTGAGGGGTGGACGTAGGAGTTGCGTAGTGTGATCTCCAAACCACCTAAAAATCTCTTGTGCACTATGGTTTGATTTGTGGTTTGATCTATATTGCGCTAGATGCATGCATAGGGATTTCGTCTACACACTACTTGTTAATTTAGTCACGGACGGTGAATCAGGTCAAAGGGGTTTTAATTGAGTAGATCTTTTAATCCGAAGTAGTTTTTAAATTGCTTAAGTTTCTGCTACAAATCCATTCAACCCCCCTTCTAGCTTTGCCATTACCGAATAACTGATCCTAACAATTAGTAACAGATCAGGTTCTCTGTTGTTTGGTTGTGTTTTTGGAGATCTATGTCTGATTCCTAGCAACTAGAGGGTTTTTATCTGATTCTGATCTTATTTGATTTCTGTTGATTGATCTAATCATCTGAACATACTCAGAAATATGGCTAAGTTCTCAAGTATCATAAATAGACCTATGATTTTTTAGTTTGATGACAATGTTGATAAAATGCAGGACTCCTCTATGATGGCAAGCAAGATAGGATATAAAGTCAATGACAAATGCTTCATGGCTCATGGCAGCTTAAAAGGTTCTTCCCGTTCACACAAATCTGAAGAATCATATATGTCAGAGAAGTCAAGAAACTCTCAAAGGTCAGGTAAATCCAATTCAGACCCATTTGATGTATCTATATCTAACTCTAATTCAGAGGATGATATATCCTATGATGAATTGATAGAATTCTATGAGCACTTGTCCAAACAATTTAAAAGGGTTAAATCTCAAAACAAGAAACTAAAAGAAAATTTGGAGAAGAATAAAATTATAATTGATAATGCTCAAGCATTCTATGAAGAAAATGAAAAACTGAAAGTAGATATTGAAGGGCTGAAGGAAGAAGTCAAAAATTGTTAAAATAGGGTATCCAAATTAAAAGAAGATCATGATTAGGTGGAATCTAAAATTTTGGATTTGAAAAATCAAAATGTAAAATTGATTGATCATAATGAAAATCTCAAATTTGATAATGATCAACTGAACAAACAAATCACCAACATGGCTCATGATCATCAAATAAAATAAAAATGCAACAAATGGTCGAGGAAAACAATCATCTGAAAAAGAAGATTGAATGCTTGTATCATGACAGACCATTATATGATGAATGCAACAATTATGAGAAGAAAATTGTTGACTTAGAAAATCAATTTGTTCAAATTGAAATTGAAAAGAACAAAATGAGAAATGGTCTGGATGTCATGAAAAATCAACTCCAAACTTATGAAAAAGAAATTGTTGCATTAAAAGCTGATAAAGAAAAAATGACAAATGAAATTGAAATGGCTATCAAACAAAGTCAAAATTCTACTAAAGTTCATGTTAAGAAAAATGTTCAAAAACAAAGTAAAAATTGAACAAAAATGCTACAATTAGAGAGAATCTTGGTTCAACTGTAAATCGGAAAAAGGAATTGGAAAAGAAAACATGATTCTACAAGGTTTCAACATCTCCTTCATCAGCTTAAAAATCTTCATGGCAATCTCAATCTCCACATCATGTCAAGAGCTACCAAAGGGTACCACCTCCATCCTTTCAACCCAAGGGTGATCAAAGGTATTCTAGAGGATCTCAGAAATTTCAGCAAATGCATTCAAACTATGGTAAGCTTCAGGTAATTGCTCAACCCATTTGTTTTAAATGTAATACATCTGGTCATCTTGCTAAATACTGCTGGAAGAAAAATCCACATTCTCACAAATATGATAAAACAGTTCAATGCTATACATGTCATCCACATGGACATTTTTCTAAGAACTATTGGCATAAGAATCATGATTTTGTGCATGTTCCCAAGCCCCATGCTCATACACAATCCCATGTACACAAGAACATGATTACTGGACAAAAGAAGTGTTCTGTTCTTCATGCAAAAAATCCTAAAACAAGAAAATCTCATGAAAACATAGGTGTATTGAACCAGTCCAAAGAAAAAAGCGGAACTAATGCTGCTTATTATTCCATTAATGAAGAAAATACATCTATTCCAAAAATGAAATCACTTTGGATTTTGAAATCATTGTTGTATCCTAACATTGATGTCAATACAGGACCCAAGAAAGTGTGGGTTCCAAAACCAGCTTGATCAACAAGTTGAGATGTCTTGTAGCCAAACATTATAAATGGATTCATGACATTGGCTGTGCAATGCAAGAAATAAATGGAGAAAATAGGTAAAATCTTTGAAAACCAAGTGAAGATTGTTCAGGTAAAATCTCTTTGTCACTTCAGTTTTGTACTGCAAGAATTGACTTTATCTGAGCAATGAAAAATGAGCCTTAATGCAACACCTAAATGACAATGCCTCTTAGCAATTGGAATCATGCTATGTCATCTTGCTTGCATAACTGTGCTCATGACCTCTTAAGCACACCATTTACTTTGACCTCTTGGTATATCAAATGATGATATGTGGAAAAACAAGTCATGCTTTTTTGGAAACTGTCATTATGCATGAGTAAAAATACTCCGCCAAGTACCAAAAGTCATGTTATGCATAAGGCTAATTGTGTGCATGATAACGTGTGAATTGCTTGCTATTGTCTTTATTCTATGCATGTGTTATGAGGGAGTAAATTTTAAAGTGCACAAAAATGTTTGCAAATGCTTGAATTGCTTAAATGTTGAATCATCACATGCATACATTATGGGGGAGTGAGTTAAGGCTTGGTGAGTGAAATTCATGAGGGAAAATCTATATTCTTTATATGTCCAAATTCTCCAAGCATGTAGCTCAAATTTCTCTTCATTCTAAGCCTTAAAATTGATTTGTCAAGCACCTGTCGACAGATCTAAACCCATTTGTCGACAGACAATCTCAGTTTGTGTCCTCCTGAACTCCATTCTTTCAGTCTATGTGCATCTGTCAACATGAATAATTCCATCTGTTGACAGACATGTTCTCCCTGAAGCAAGCTTTTCAATAACTGTTTGCATCTGTCAACAGGCCCATTCTTGCTGTCGACAGATAAACATTTTCTGTGAATTCTTCATCCTTCTTCATCATTTCTTCATGAGTATGTTTCCATTATTGATGCAAGGGAAGAATTGGTTATAAATATTCATTATAACCTTTCATACTCGCATAGTATCAAAGACATTTAGTTAATCACAATGATTCTGAAATAATATTTTGTGCTTGAGTCTAGGTTGTATCATCTAGAAAACATTGAACAAATCTAATGATTTTAACCTAATTCACTTGAATAACTCCCTTGTGGATGATCATGTTCCTATATGGATTGACAAGTAAGAAGGTTTTTGAACTTAATGTCATTACATTGGCCTTTGACCTTAATTAACCATTTGAACTTGATTTTCTAGCTTAAAAAAAAAGGAGAACAGCTACCTATTTCTACCACTCAAAAGTTCAAACAAAAATTATTTGAAAACGGAAAAAGGCAGAGCAATGATGAGCATTACTGAGTAACTGGGGACATGGGCATCACAAATGTCTATTTTCGCGTCAAAAAGTCCTTTCATTATCTCTGCACAATGGTATGATGGTCACTCACATGGAGTAACTGGGGGTACGGGCATCACAAATGTCTACCTTCACGTCAAAAGGTGAAAGTGATCCTAATTACCACTTCTCCCACTCTCACTTGATAAAAGAAAATGTTTAATGCTTGAAATAGGGTGAAGCCTCCATGTTTTTAAATCAAGGGCAATGGGTTGTCTATTGTCAATTGTTCATGTAGACATTGCCTTCATTTACCAACTGAACATCACCCACTAAGGTATATGATTTTCTTCAATATTTTTATTCAAAAGGGTTATCTTATTTTCATATGTTTTAATACTAGTGTTTATGACACTTTGTGGTGGGTATCAACCTATTCTCAACCTTGAAATCCCATTTGAACACTCATTCCCCACTCAAATCTTTCACAATTAAGTTCTGGGGTCAAGTAGTTCTTTGTTTTATTCTTATCCCAGCATGCCTAATTTGTCTTTTTGAATGTTGTAAAAAGGGGGAGAAACATCAATTGTGCATAAATTGAAAATTTTGTCATCATCAAAAAGGGGGAGAATGTTGGGTTCACATGTGTGATGTTCGTGATTACATGTTTTGGATGATGAACAATGTTAATTGATGTTGTATGAATGGTTGAAACATCACAACATTGACAAAGTTAAGAAAGATACAATCATATCAAAACATGCTTCATTTGATCATCTACATATTCATTATATCTCACTAATAATGTTCTTTAATGTAGGTGTGATTATGTGCAAGTCAAAGCACCGAAGTCAAGAGCAAAAGATCAAGAGAAACACAAAAGGCAAGTGCCTGTCGACAGCCACAAAGAGGCCTGTCAAAAACTGGACACAGATAGCTTCAGAAATCTAGTATGAAGCGTGCCTGTCGACGGCCCCAAAGGTGCCTGTTGACAGCCAAGCACAGGGAAGTGAAACAGACTTCAAGACAAGTGTCCCTGTCGACAGAGGCCAATCGCCTGTCGATAGCCACTGACAGGAAACTGTCTTCCGGGAAGCCCAGTCTTCTGGCTTTTGTAATTCTGTAAGCACCTGTCGACAGATGCACTTCTTGCTGTCGACAGACGAAGAGAAACATTTGTTCCGAGATTTCTAAGTGTTTCCTATGTGGGTGTTTCCATTTAACATGGCTCTCCATACTTGAACACCCATATATAAGGAACCTTCTGAAGATATTTTCGTATAGAAGTAGCCTCCATATCAAAAACCCTAAGCAAAGACCAAGAAGAGAGGTTTCTCCCTGTTGCTTTGCTTCAGAACTCTAGATCATTCAAAGAGAGATCATCTCGTACGAGGATTTGAAGCTAGTTCGTCCTCAAGTCAAGCTTCTCGATCATCACGTGGTCTTCAACGATGTGAAGCTTGAAGTCTTCCGGACGAACTCCCTGAAGAGTTCATCTTTGATTTGATATTCAACTCAGAACTCTTCTCACACCTTATCTTTTCTATATTTGTGTGTGTGTGTACTGATTGGAGATCAGTACGTGGTGTTTGTAGATGTGTGCGTGGTTTGTGATCTGTGCAAGGGTTGTGTGCAGATCGTAGTGTGTGTTGTCTTGATCAGATCAAGGCTAGAGGATCTGATCTTTTGTGCACTTGATCTAGCGCATGTGTGTGTGGTTGAGCCGGTGTGCTGGTGTGTGTGTTGTACTCAGTTCTTGAGTAGTGTGTCCTCACTGTGTGAGGGGGGACTAGGAGTCACGTGGTGTGATCTCCGAACAACCTAAAAATCCCTTGTGCACTGTGGTTTCATTTGTGGTTTGATCTGTATTGCGCTAGATGCATGCATAGGGATTTCATCTACACACTACTTGTTAATTTAGTCGCACACGGTGAATCAAGTCAAAGGGGTTTTAATTGAGTAGATCTTTTAATCCGAAGTAGTTTTTAAATTGCTTAAGTTTTCGCTGCAAATCTATTCAACCCCCCCCCCCCCCCTTCTAGCTTTGCCATTACCGAATATCCGGTCCTAACAAGACTACTCTATGTATCACACTGAATCCGACTTTGGACTCTGACTTCTTACAACCGAAGTGTTCAGAATCCTGTGTTCTGGACTCTTGCTCTCTAAAGTCGAATGCCCTCTCCGACTCTCAGTAGTTGAAGTATCTGTCTTGTTGTCTAACTTCGTGCAAGTCGAATGAGTTCACTCAAACTTTATGAAGTAGAATTCCTTCTGAGATTTCTGAAGAGTCGAATGCTAATCTATTTCTGTTATCTTAGACTCCGCATTATCTTTAGAAAGTCGAATTGCATTTCTTTTGTCTCCGACTTCCCTGACAACTTCTGTACAACTTTCCCATGCAAATACTATTTTATAATTTCATGGAATGATTGACACTGCATTTTGCTTAATGATATCTTCTATAGAACACACAACATTTGTATATCAATTAAAATTATATCTTGTCATGATATTATTATTATTTAATATATTCTGACAGATAGGATATATTGTACTCAAAACAACCATAGAAAATTATCTATAAAAATGTCTGAAACATTTATTCAAATTGGTCTCTTGCTTTATGTCACAAGTTCAGTTTTTATTTTCGTTCAACAGATGTCTTGCAAATTAATGCCTTCAGGCGCATGGTGTATCTGACAGAGGCTCACCTACCACTGTCAGAACTTCACCTTACCTTCTGTTGCAACTGTCTGTCTATATTTATTTTGCTCTGAACTTGTGTCTGTTCGAGGTTTCTATACTTTTATATGTCTCTGACTCACCTACCTCAGAAAGTATGGAGGTATCCTTTCTTTTGTCTTGTCCTTGTTGCAGATCATTTATTTTGCACGATTTCAGCATGGAGCTTTCACAGAACATTAATTAAGGATTGACCTCTAAGCTGAGAAACTACAAGCATGGTCTGAAGCCGTTGGAAAGCTAAAAAGGCTGAAGGACTAATGGATAACAACTTCAACCAGCATCCATAGGATTAAAGGTCTCTCCTCAAACGGCCAGATCTCTAACGGACACTTCCAAACGGATACATTCTTCTGAAGCATATATAGAAGCCGAAGTTTGAATGAGAGACAAACAACACATAAGAGTGTGAAAACCTACTAGTAGTTGTTTTCAATATTTTTCTGCCTTCTGCTAGCAAGAGCTTCTACAAGTCTTCTCCTGAGCTGCAAGATTGAGAGCCCCTTCATTCGGAAAATTCTTCAAGCTTTCCTCTTCACTGAAGTCTTGTTGTTTGGGTGGAATTTGTAATTTGATATCTTTCAGTCCACCATTCTTGATTTAGAAAGGATCTCAGTTGTAGTTCTTATTGTCTTTCTCCTTTCTGACCTTGGGTGTGTTTGCTCATTCTTGGGGCAAACACACAAGTGCTTTACAATTCTATCTGTGTAATCCTGCAATAGATTTGTTCCTGATGTACCCCTCCTATGAAGGGAAGACCTTATAAAAAGGTAGTTGTGCACCCCTGTTGAGGGAAGACTTGCTTGGGAGCAAGTGGGCATGTAATACCTCTCAAGGGTGAGAGAAGGCCAAGTTTTTCTTGGCAGTTAGTGAAAACTCAAGTGGTTTGCTTGAGGACTGGATGTAGGACTTCCATGTGGGAAGGGCCGAACTAGGATAAAATTCTTTGTGCATTTGTGTGATTGTTTCCGCTAATTTACACTTGAATCACACACCACACTAAATTCTAACGGATCTATTTAGTGTTGTCTAGTTTTAGATAAAATTTTCATAAAGTCAAGAAGTCCTATTCATTATTGCCATCTCGATCCAACAATGTCCCTTGACATGATCGTACTATTGTTCTTGCCCATCTTGATGTGA
The DNA here is from genome assembly GCA_014218235.1 of Colocasia esculenta. NCBI lineage: Eukaryota > Viridiplantae > Streptophyta > Magnoliopsida > Alismatales > Araceae > Colocasia > Colocasia esculenta. Next base: position 98,246,158 of record CM024761.1, on the reverse strand, counting down.
CATTATGGAACTCTTGAAAGTACCCTCTTGGGATCCTTTGAGCTATCGCAGCTCCTACTATCTTGTATTGTACTGAACTTTCTAGCGCTAAAATAGGTCTTGCGACTCTACTAGACTTGAATGCATACTACTGTGGGCATGAAGAGTGTCTGAGGGGCTCCAATCTAGTCCTGGCGGTAGAGAGCCACTCGAAAAATAGCTACAGAGGCTAATGACAATGTTTGCATTTGCACCTGTTCTGACTATTTTGATTGAGCTGGACATCTGACTGATATACCGTTACTGTTTGTCTGTTAATTCAGACATACTGGACTATTACTGAATTGCCACTATCTTGTTAGTGAACGACTATTGCCAATACTCCCCTATTGCAATGCCATTGTTCAATTACTGTTACCTGCTCTTACTTGAATGAAACAAAGTATTTGCTCGTCTCGTGAAAATCAACTCATACATTAATAAACTAAATTTTATAGTCTTGACTCATTCCCAACTAAATGATATTCTGGGTGCTGGTACATGGTACTCTACTGTTAGTTCTTACTCATTACATCATTCTAGATCTTGTTCAATCACTCTTGTTCAATCTATCTTGCTCGCGTATCATGTTCAATGGATTTATCGTTCATGCATATCTTATTAATTGTCCCTACCTAGTTCTAAAAAGTTATTCACTTATATCATTGCCCGCACATCGAGATGTAAATTCTACTGAGCTAGTTTGCTCATACCTACTTCTTAACATTTCAGGTAGTGAAGAGGAGTATGTTTAATGATGGGACTTATGCGTCGTGCATGACATACACAATAGAGAGCCATTATTTATTCTAGTTAGTGAGAATCTAGTAATCATTGTAATCTTGTCTTTCTTCGAGAGATAGATGAGGCTAGTAGTGGAGAGTTATTCTTATTATGACATTGGGAATTGTAATAGTCGCTTACGATGAATAAATGAGTTTGATTACTGAAATATGGGCCCCATCGATATTAGTCATTTGCTTATGGCTTCTGAATGCTTGCTTGTTCGTCGTGTTCCCAATTAAATTCCACTGCTAAATTCGAGAGCGTGACAATGTGGTATAAGATCCTAGGCTTCACTAAGTCCTAGGATATATTTGAGGTTAAGTTGTGAACCTAGGCTATAGGAATCTTGATTATGAGGATCTAGGATCCATAAGGTCGTGTTCACCATTAAGTTAGGCAGCTGGTGAGATTGGGTAAAGGCTTTGGGTTACGCTACGAGCTTAACTATATGTATCAGCTTCCTAAGTTTAAGAAGAAATTAATTAATTGTTATTACTCATAGGAGATGGCTGGCGAGCGTGCACAAATGTGCGAATTACAATGGACTGTACGAGGGTTAACTCAAGTCCTTAATAATGTGATTCAAGTGGGGGCAAGGAATGGAGCCGGAGACTTATATGAGAACTTTCAACGAATGAATCCCCCTAGGTTTAATGGAACCCCAGATCCCGATGAAGCTAAAAATTGGGTGAATGTCATGTCCCGAGAATTTCGCAATGGATAATATTGTTGAGATAATTCAAGTCGATATTCCGAGACGTGAGCAGTTGGCAAATAAGCCTCTAGCTAGCAAGTACTAAATGTGTGTCAACACAACATAACAATAAGGCCTAAATGATGAACTCAACTAAGCTTGTATTCAAATCTCAATCACTTTGTTTCATCTCAAAATAACTAATACATAATCTCTCATTGACGTACCATAAGACTGTGACTCAATAAAAGGAAAGTACATATAATCTCACTTCCTACTACATTGCTCTAACACTCAAAATAAACTAATAATAACTCTATGGTTGGAATGCTCAACACTCAGACTCATTCCCATCCTCAACTAGTTCTTCTTCTTATACTTTATAGTCACCTAGAATGTTAAAAGTAGGGAATGAGCAAACTAGCCCAATAGGATTTACATCTCAATGTGCGGGCAATGATATAAGTGATGAGCGATTTAGAACTAGGTAAGCATGATTATCAAGATATGCATGTGCGAATAGAACTCGTTAAACATGATACTTGAATAGGATAGATTGAATGATAATGGTAGAGCAAGATCTAGGATGATATAACAAGCATGAGCTATCAATAGAGTGGCAAGTAACAAGCACGCAAGATATCACTTAATTGCAATAATTGCAGGATGGCCATATCACGCAAACAAGCAAGCACGAACTTTTAACATGATTCACTAATCAGGTATGAAGACACTAATGTACACCAAGGAAAGATCCACCTTGAAATGCACACTAGGACACGTGTATGTGGTTATTGTATCTAGCATTCAACACGCAAGTACTCCAAGCGCAGATGCAATGTCAGTAATCATTATACCCCATGGTTAACAGTATATTTATGACTCGCCGTCATTGGGGCTAGACTGGAGCCCTTGGACACACGCCATGCTCTGTCAGCATCTCACTGTTTTCAAATGTAGATACCCACAGTCATTCATGGCCCATATAAGAATTTCAATATGTAAGCAATGGTAATGTCATGTTCATGATGATGATGATGTCAAGAGTAGCAAGTCATGTGAACATGATTTCATGATGACAATAATCGAGAGATAATTTTGACAGCATAACGACACGATTTATACTTTGGTTCACTCTTTACATTAATGGCTTTAGTCAAGATTATAAATCACACTCACGAGAATAAGAGAAGAGAGGAAGTGCACTCTATCTCCAAGGACACGTATGCAATTCAATATATCACATGGTTGCAGTACTTTTAGCATATAATCACTTTTCAATTATGGAGAAGGAGGACTTTAGCTCACATCAATCACATGTAGATGAAGTCAAACAATCAATTAGAACACTTAGAATAGATGTTCATATTCTTATGACTTTCATGTTGGTTGATCATTTTTAGGCTGTTGAATAGCTACATGACATGATGTAACAATAGAATATGCATATAGTTGACGATACAACTCAACAAAACAATCTCGGGTTGGCCTTTAAAAATCACGACGGATTCAATCGTCATACATCAAAGAGCAGCATATGGTCAAAACAAGACTCTGTACAAAGTTTCTAAATTGCGATGGACTCACTGGTTGCGTTTATGAACAGTCGATATGAAAGATCAATTCAGAACAGAAACGCGACAGTTTATACTGACGCGTTCATGGTAATCGATGCAGACATGGCTTGCAGACACACAAATGTGAATCGATGTCGGAACGTTCACCACCGGAGTCGATGTGGGAATGATTACCAACAGAATCAGTGTCGAAACGATTACAAATAGAATCGATGTGAGAATGATTACACATGGAGTCGATGTACAACAGGAACTTGATGTAGGAGTCGATGTGGAAACGGTTACAAACAGAATCGATGTGAGAATGATCACAGATGGAATTGATGTAGGAATGATTATTGTAAGATGCGATGTGAGAATGAGTACAAACAGAATTAATGTGAGAACGATTCCTTCCGAAGTCGATGCAAGATCAATTCCTTCCAAAGTCGATGTGAGATCGATTCCATCCTAAGTCGATGCGAGATCGATTCCTTCCAGAGTCGATCCGAGATCGATTCCTTCTAGAGTTGATGTGAGATTGATTCCTCCCAGAGTCAATGTGAGATCGATTCCTTCCAATGTCGATGCGAGATTGATTCCTTCTAGAGTCGATGTGAGATTGATTCCTTCCAGAGTCTATGCGAGATTGATTCCTTCCAGAGTCGATGCGAGAACCATTACTGATACAATCGGTGTGGTGATGGTCACAAACAGAGTCGTTACTGTCAGAGTCGATGTGGACTCAGAAACGTGTCGATCACAATGGACGCGTTTAAGACAATCGGTACAGACATCGACTTGATGACACAGAATCGGTGTGGGCACAGAAACGCGATGCCTAGAGTGGTCGCATTCTTGGATCTAGCCCGAAACCTAGAAAAAAATGCTACAACCTTTCATGATAGACTTAAAACTCGAAGTATAGCGATCTTTAGACGAAACTCTGAGCATGAAAAGTGTCGAGTGTTGGGGATCGGATAGGTGACTTTGATGAATGAACTAAGAAATTGTGTATGGCAGTGGAATTAAAATAAGTAAAACACACAATTCGATCAGACCTAAGTGTGGTGTGTGAGAATAGTGAATAAATACAGCAAACCATACATCAAACCATAGTGCACTGAAGATTTTTAAGGTGGTTCGGAGAACACAACTTGTGTCTCCTATGTCCACCTCCTCACAACGGAGGAACCACTAGCACAAGTGCATTACAAACTACAGCACGACGACTCTGACCTCTTTGAGTGCACCGACTCAAAGAAACCCAGGAGATAGGCACAACAACCTACTCCAAAGACTACTTGTGAATTCAGCAAATTCACAAGCCCTGAGCACTACGGCTCAAGCAGCAGAGCACAACGGCTCCAAACCAGAGTACAAAGTACTCAAACCTTTGGATCATAATAGATTGATCCAAGTTCTGCTAGAACAAGCACACATAGAGAATAGATCCTCTAGCACGATCTATCTCAGTGCAATAGAAATGGTAGAGACAAATAGAATTGGGAGATCTGTGTAGAATGTAGGGCTAACGTTTACAGCAACATGTTTTTCGATGATGAATAACTTCAATTGAGGTTTGATACATGTAACACATGAAATAGAAACCAATTCAATACTTGATTATTTGTGTATTCAAAATACTTAGTTTTACATGTTTCATCATGTAGGTACAAATGCACAAAGTCATGCTCTCTCCAAGTAAGTGAAAAAGATCACAAAAAGCAAAAACAAAGTCACCTGTCGACAGACACAAAAGACCTGTCGACAGATCTCACAGGTGTGGTCTGCCAGAAGACCCATAGTTCAGAAAGTCTTCATCTGTCGACAGATGACAGCTCGGCTGTCGACAGATCTCACAATCCAGATATCCAGACTTCTGTCGTTTGCACAAAAGAGCACATCTGTCGACAGATGGTCTTCGACTGTCGACAGATCTCACAGAACTGGAAATCCATACTTCTGTCTTACTGTCGCCTGTCGATAGATGTCCAAGACCTGTCGACAGACAGAGTACAATTCAAATTACAGAAAGTTTCTAAGTTATCCTAGGATGTGTTTCCAACTCTCACGTTTCTCCATGTCAGAACTCCTATATTTAAACACCTCTTAGAAGGAAATTTCACAGAGATGCAGCCACAACCAAAAACCCTAGAGCTACTCCAAGTTTCACAAGAGTTGCTGCTGCCCTGCTTCAGACTGCGGCACAGAGCACTAAAGATCCGTCGATCCAGCAGTTCCTGAAAGAAGAACGTTGAGGATTCAACCTTTTCCATCGACTCAAAGCATTCAAGTCGAAGATTGAACTTTCTTCAGCGTTCTCATAAGAGTTCTAACCAGGATTTATTCTCTCACTCAGAACTCTCTCTATTTTTATATTCTTACCATCTGTGTGTGTGTTGTGGTGATTCAAGCGATCCTTGTTCTTGAGATCACGTGTGTGTGTTGTTCTGATCGTGGGTGCACGTCAGAAAACACGTGTGTGTGTGAGTTGTAGTCACCGAACTCGCTGATAAGCAGTTTTTTCTATGTGTGTGTGTGCCGTGGACGTAGGATACACGATTTGTGTACTCCGAACGACGTAAATCTTCGTGTCTTGTGGTTTGAACGATTTTCACGTTAGATGCTTGATATGCATGTTGCATTCACACACTAGATAGATTGTTAACTCATCTACACATCATCAACACATCTAACTCTCATATTGTTTCTACAGAAAATTCAAAAGACTTTATTGTGAATTTAAAAGTGTTGTCTTCATACTTTTAATTGGTAGTAATCTATTCAACCCCCCCTTCTGGATTACCATATTGGGATTCCGCAAACCTTTCATAGAACACATACACAGATTCCCCAGAGAAATTGACACTCTAACCAAGTACAGACTCGGCTGGATCTCCTTCTGGACCAGCACTGCTGCAATCACGAGCTCCTCCTCTTCTTCTCCTTCTTCTTCTCCTTCTTCTTCCTTTAGCGGCGCTGCTCTGCTCCTCTGGATGCAGATCCCTTTTTCCCGCTCTTCTTCTCCTTCTTCCAGAATGCTCTGGGCTTTGTCTTGCGTGGGATGGCTTTGGAGAACCAAACACATGGGTATTTATAGCCTCATATGTCCATAAGGAGCCTTAGGGTACGTAGGCACATGATCCAAGACCAATCTCATTGATCCCTAGGAGGCCATGTGTCCAGATGGATCTTAAGATGAAAATTCAGCCGGAGTGTGTCGACACTACCACTGAGTGTGTCGACACACTGACCCAATTGTCCATAAAGGGTCTTCTGGAAGCTGGGTCTAGTGTCGACACTGCCACTGGCTGTGTCGACACACTGTCCCAGTCAGGCAACTGGGTCTTCTGGAGACTGGGTCTAGTGTCGACACTACCTCGGACTGTGTCGACACACTTGACCCTGTCTTCATGAAAAAGCTTCAGGGACCTTGACCCAATGTCGACACCATCAATGGGTGTGTCGACACTATCAATGACAAGAGTAGTATACACCTACAAATTTAACACATAAATCATTAGTACAAGATATTATCATTAAAATATGAGATATTAATCATCAAAAGAACATGTTGTTTAAGCATTATTGTGATATGTATAAAATGTATAACATGTTCAACATATCATCATCAAAATCACAATATGTCATCATCAAAATCAAAGTGTGAGTAATGTTCATTGGTCATCATTAAAATACAGCTTTAGGAAATTCCAAAACACACTCAACCCAACAATCTCCCCCTTTTTGATGATGACAAAACATATGCACAATCTCCCAATAGCTTGACTCCCTTGACTGCAATAACTCCCCTTTGACCATATACACCCTTTGAACTTTCTCCCCATAAAGAACTTTCTCCCTTGAAGAACTTTCTCCCCGTGTTAAGGAACTTTCTCCCCCTTTTTGACAGCATCAAAAAGATAGATAAGAGAGAGAAACAAACATTGTAGTAGATCAAAAAATGAAATGCTGGAAACGAATGGTCAGAAGTGATCAAAATAAATGAGGCAGAGTGATATTGACATATGAGAGAAATTATTGTGTTCTTTGTATTGTGCAAGAAAGTTTAATTGCAAAGACACACTCAACACAAAGTATAGCAAAATATAATGATCTGAATGTTGTTAAAATAATGATGCAAATGTGAAGAAAAGTGACCTATATGAATGAGCAGAAATATTTAACAAGGATGTTAGGAGCTTTAAGTTTAACAAAATGTAAAATAATACGTCTAAACTCAGTATACATGAACTTTATGAAGGTCTTAAGCTTTTCCATCCTGTTAATTTGATTTTCTTTCATTTTTAACTGGGAAAGAATACAAGAATAAAATAGTTAAATCTCACTTTTCATTGCAAGAGATCACATTGATTAGATGCAAGATCCCCTGATTACTCAGTGGTTTAACTTTCATTATCTTATACAGAGTTGAAAACTTTGATTCCATTTTTTGACGTGAAACAAATCACTTTTTAGGTGAAATGACCCGGTTACTCAGTGGTTCAAGAATTTGCATTGCTCTGTTTGTATCTTTCTAGATTGTTGATCATTTTCTTTTGATGTTTTTCAGGAATATGTTTGCTTTGACCAGAAAAGTCATGACTACGAATTTAGAAAAATTATTCTTAATATGTGGTAAAAATGAAGCTTAAACATACATATGTGAAATATTAAAGCCACTCATGTGCCTATAATAGTATTTTGCAAATCATTTTAAAAACATTCAGTATTAAGATTGCTTAACTTTGAAATGATAATGAATCTTTAAAATTAAACTAAATGCACAATGAGTTTACTTACAACGTTTTAATTCTCTCATAAGAAAATAGCACAAGGACTCAAAAATTCTGATGACTTTGGGGTTCATAATAGACAAGTTCAATAAATATGACAATGATTCCCCCTTTCATGTATCTCCCCCTCACAAGGTGAACATGAAGATTATTGGAGAAATAGGAATGAAGTGAAAGCAGAATGAACAAGAATGTTTTATTGAAAGACAAGGACTCCCCCTCAACAATTGCATACGAGGCTCTTGATACTTGGCGTAGACATATACTCACGCATAGTGAAAGTGTCCAGACAAGCCTAACTTGCCTTTCTTCAAATCACTATTTGATATACCAAGAATTTCAATACAACTGAGAAGTAGGAATTTATTTGCAAGAGAGAATTGTTTTTATTTGCACAAAGAAATGAGATGAAGATTTCAGACATGTGAAAACTTGCATAAACCAAGTTCCCTTCTAAGAGAAGTGAATCTAAGTTCTGCAAGAGGTTTAGTGAAAATGACTGTAATTTGTTTTTTTGTGTCAATGAAGTGGAGTTCAAAAGAATTCTTTGAGACTTCATCTCGAAGGAAATGATGCCGAATGTCAATGTGTTTTGTGCGGGAATGCTGAATAGGATTTTTGGATAGATTTATAGCACTTGTGTTGTCACAAAGAATGGGAATGCAACGTAATGTGTGATTATAATCTAGAAGTTGATGTTTGACCCAAAGGACTTGGGTACCACAGCTACCAGCGGCAACATACTCAGCTTCTGCAGTTGAAAGAGCTACATAACGTTGCTTTTTGGAAGCCCAAGAAATAAGACACCCTCCTAGATATAAACACAACCCACTAGTGATTTTTCTATCAAGTTTGCACCCGGCATAATCAGCATCACTATATGCAATCAAGTCCAATTTACATCCAGCAGGATACGAAAGACCCAATTCACATGAAGAAAGAAGATATTTGAAAATTCTTTTAACGGCAGACATGTGACTATCTTTAGGATTTGCTTGAAATCTTGCGCACATGCAGACACTGAATTGAATATCTGGCCTAGAGGTAGTTAAATAAAGAAGAGATCCAATCATACCTCTGTAATGTGTAGCATTAACAGGCTTACCAAAAGTATCACTTTCAAGTCTTACACTTGTGGCCATTGGTGTGTTGGATGGCTTGATGTTTTGGAAGTCAAACCTCTTGAGCAACTCCTTGACATATTTTGTTTGACTCAGAAAAATTCCTTCAGCTGTTGATATACCTGCAGACCTAACAAGAATGTAAGTTCACCCATGAGACTCATTTCAAATTCAGATTGCATAAGATGGGCAAACTCATTGCATAAAGTATTATCTGTTGATCCAAAATGATATCATCGACATAAACTTGAACAGCAATGAAATGATTTTTTGTAGTTTTTGTAAACAAGGTTTGATCAATGTTTCCTCTTATGTAACCTTTATTTACAAGAAAGGAGCTCAACCGGTCATACCAAGCTCTTAGGGCTTGTTTAAGACCATAAAGAGCCTTATTAAGTTTAAAAATATGATTGGGAAATTTTTCATTTTCAAAACCAAGGGGTTGTTTGACAAAAACATTTTCTTTTATGTATCCATTTAAAAATGCACTCTTGACATCCATTTGAAAAACTTTGAATTTCAAAGAAGCAGCAAATGAAAGGAATATTCAAACAGCTTCAAGTCTTGCTACAGGGGCATAAGACTCTTCAAAATCAATACCAAGTTCTTGGTTATACCCTTGAGCAACAAGTCTAGCTTTATTTCTAACAATTTGACCAGATTCATTCAATTTATTTCTGAAAATCCATCTAGTTCCTTTGACAGAAGTTAAATCTGAAGGTTTTGGTACTAAATCCCAAACTTGATTTCTTTCAAATTGATGAAGCTCTTCATGCATAGCATTTATCCAGTTTTCACAAGATAAAGCTTCATCAACTGTGACGGCCCTCATTACACCGGTACGGTTATACCAACCCATGTCGGTATAACAAGTGCTGCCACAGTGGGACATTTACCCAAACGATACCAACAACTGAGATACACGCGAATATACAACAGAGTAGCGGAAGTAAAAGAGAACTATCTCCATTCATTCATCATCCACATTAACCATACATGAATTTTCGCAATTAACACTAAGGAACTTAGAGCTCACATAATTTAGATTGCTGAAATAAGATTACAAAATGTCCACATAATACATTCCTTTCATAATAATTCTAATATAATGTTTCAAGTACATACTATGAAATACACAATCTCAAAGGACTCCAACAACTAGCTAGTCTCCGCGCTCGGAGTCCGTCTCCACTGTCTCCTCAAGCGGCGTCGTGTCACCAACTATACCTGTACGTCGAAGCAAGGAGTGAGTCCAAGGACTCAGCAAGCAACACTACTCATGATATACACTTATAAGTCCTAATGGTTTCTACATGCACATTACAATTAGCAACACATAGCATGCTGGTCAACTCAAGTTTTCAACCTATCATGAACATTCTACAATCTTATACATAAATCATGCTTTCAGATTTCTAAAATAAAATTCACCTATCACATGGTCTCTATTCAATTTACTCATGAACTTTAATCTTTTAAAGAATCAAACATAAGAACTATCAACATGAACACTTTACATACAGGAGAGGAAACGCAACTAGCATGGGTTTTACACATTTTTAAACACTTATATGAACCTTTTCACATGCTTTAGGTAGCTGATTTCATATAGTTTCATCGCTGAAAACCTATACATGAGAGCTACAATAACGCATAAAACACATCATATGAACAATCCATCATGCTATTTGCACACATATTCATTAGTTGCCCCTAACATGGACTCTAAACATTTTTGCACACACATAAACATAAGAATAATAACATGCATTTTTGAATTCACATGGTTTCAGATTTTTTCTCACATGGTTTCAATGACACATTTACACATCTAGAATTTCACATTTTCTTGTACACTAATTTCCACTTTTCACATGGTTACACTTTACACATACACATTCACATTGTCACTTACACATTTACACATGGTCACATACACATTTCACATTTCACTTTACACATATTTAGGTGCCATGACACATAGTCCAAACCACCAAAGAAGGACATATACACATCACATTACACATAGACGCCATCTAGGCATTCCAATGGCGACTCTTGGACTGCGCAGACGGGAGAACAAGTCTCCACCCTAACCAGTGGTACTTGTCCACCTCCAGGATTTCCCCCTAATGCCCTTAGGGTCACTTACACAAGAACTTCTCAGGGGGACTTTTCCTGATACAGCTCCACTGCCCTCTACGGAAGCAGTGTCACATTGGCACAGTTACACATTTACACATTTACCGTTTACACTTGGTTTTACACATAACACTTCATCTCATTCACTTTCCACTCACATGAATACCTCTGTTTTTTTTCCTAACATGGTACTACAGAATTTCAAGGTTTAACATATAGTAAACACACTAATCATGCTGGGTTTAAACAAAATCTAATCACATTACGATCATATGCGAATTATCACATTTCACATGAAAAACACATAACTTTTTATTTACTGATCCAAAAGACCTGAAATTTTAACCACATGTTGTTTTCGGGTTCAAGGTCATACCCTCAATTGTTCAGATTTTTCTGAGCTAAATAGGATTTACAGAAAATAAAACGCCTAATTAGCATGCTATTAACAACTTAAGTTAACATGGGTCTAACACATTTTGCAAATTAGCCACTTGCTGTTTAAACATAAGCTATTCACATATGCATGAACTGAGAACACAAAATTTCCCTAATTCATACATCTATGGGTTGAACCCTACAAATCATTCTTGCATGCTTTTATTTTACCGAACCAATTTTATTTGCAAATTACACAAGCATGGATAAATTACCAAAATTTACAACACATATGCTAACCCACTGATCTTCATGATTAGACTAAAACCATGGCATTCATACACATTCTAATCAGGAAAACTAAATTTGTAAAATCAACACTTCATGCTCACAAGTTTAAGGAACACCATCTCCCACATCCACCACACCACACCACATTCATCCACACACCACAATGCACAATATACATAGAGTATAAGGTTTACCATATATCCTCATCACGTAAAACATACCAAAATTAATGTATAAGAGGGACAGAACAGCTCACTGTTCTGTCCAGAAGAACTCGACAGCGGTCTCTGGCCGCTGACTCAGGGTCAGCGGCATGGTCGATGGACGCCAAGGATGATTGGACGTCCAGGGACCTTGCCGTCTAACCAGGTCTGTGCAGAAACACAGACCCGAGCTCTGAATCTTGGGTGAATTGGAGGGTCTAGGACTCGAGGAAAAATCCATAAAATTCACAAAACCAACCTAGACTCATAAGGGGACATCAAGGATAGGTCACTTGCCTTTCTAAAATTCCTCCAAGGGATTTATGGCTCGGTGAAGACCTCCTTGGGCAGTTCCAAGAAAGTTGCAGAACCTCCCTCTAGATCGCCTTCCTCCGGGCTCCTGGGTGATCTCCACGCCGAGGGGACGATGGGGATGCCTTCTCCTTTGCTCTAGCTAGCTCCTTGTCGGGGAAGATCTTCAGATCAAGCTCCAAGAGGGTCGGATTTGAGGGTTCCAAGGTGGGGTTTTCTCACAGTTCACTCCTAGGGTTTTTCTTCTTCTATTCTCCTCTTGCAAGGTGAAGTGAGGAGTGGGAGGGACCAAATTCGGGTTCAGACCTAAGGAGAGCCCTCACCCACTCACCATACCGATTTGACAACCTGAGAGCCGTTGGGGGACATCCCCCCAATGGAGGCCATACCTTGCTCCCGGATTTTCTGGCTCTACAACACATGCAGGTAGAGAAGTTGGCGTCCATATCGCTGACGCTGGAGTTAGTATTGGCGTCCAGGTCTGGACGCTGACACCTTCTAAACGGCCTAGGGTTGACGCCAAGGTGGCCTTCGGCCAGAACTTTAAATTATGCAGAAAACCATGCATACCAAGCATATATACATGCAATATACCTATGGTATTGTATCCACACTATCGCCATGCAATACATACATTATTTATATTTAATGTAAACACATGTACATGTAATTATATTAATTTAATGCGTACGTAAATATGTACATACATACACAAGCACAAATATTCACACCTAATTACAATAATGCGACGGAAATTCGAGGGTCTTACATCAACATTTTTGGGTTCAATTTGGGAAAGTAGTGCCAAAGAATCTTCAACTATTACAGAATGAAAAGATGATCTGGTTCTTATTCCATCTTGCAAATTACCAACAATACTTTCAAGTGGATGATCTCTTAAAAATCTGGGTTCAGAAATTAACTCAGGGTTTGCATGATTTTTAGGAACATGATTACCTGAATCACTTGAAGTTGGCAATTCAAGAACCTCATGTGCATTGGTACTTCTTGCTCTCAAGATTTGTAGATGGATGTTCAAGAAAATCATCCTCGTCATCACATAATGGAGTTCTGCATGAAGTAGGAATGTCAATCTTTTGGAAGTTTTCATCAAAAATGACATGTGGAGATTCTTCCACAGTCTTATTTTTCAAAATATAACTCTGTAAGCTCTTGAAGTTTCAGAATAACAAAGAAGATTGATTCAAAACTTTTTGCATCAAATTTATCAAGATTTTCTTTGTTGTTATTGTGAACAAAACATTTGCAACCAAATTTTTGAAATATGACACACTTGGCTTTTTTTCTTGAACAACTCATAAGGGGTTTTTTGATCTTTGGTCTTACTAATGCTATATTCAAATGAAATTAGTTGTATTTATAGCTTCTGCCGAAAGAGATTTAGACATTTACTTTCAATGAGCATAGTTCTAGCCATTTCCACAAGAGTTCTATTTTCCTTTCTACAACTCCATTTTGTTCTGGAGTTCTAGGAGAAGAAAATTTATGGAGAATGTTCAGTTCAGTACAGAGATCATAAAATGATTTATTTTCAAATTCACCCTCATGATCTGTCAAAATGGAATTCAGTTTCAAAGATAAACCCACTAAGGCAGAATTGTAAAATCTCCTGAATTCTAAACATGCACCACTTTTATGGGATAAGAATAAGACCCAAGTATATCTTGTAAAGTCATCAATTATCACAAAGCCTATCTATTACCACTAAGCTTTGAGTTCTGGTTGGACCAAAAAGACCCTATGAAGCAACTCAAGTGGTTTAGATGTAAGTACATCATTGAACATTTTAAAAGATTTCTTGTTTGTTTTCCTTGAGCACATATCACTAAACAGGATTGTCAATGACTGGGAAGATTCAGGGAGACCTTCTACAAGATTCATCTTATGAGTTTGCTAATGGTTGTGAAACTTGCATGACCCAACCTTTTGTGCCACAACCAAGCAGTGTCTTTTTATTGCAATCAAGCTGTAAGGCCCTCGAATTTTGTCCTTATTATTTTATTATGTGCAATTTTATGCTTGTATATGTATATGCATTATCATGTAAGTATTATGTATACATTAGCTTGGTGTACTTATGAAGGTATGTATATACTTAGTTGTGTATATGGTTGATTTCGTGACATAATGAGTGTGTACATTACACCCTATGTATTGCATGCATGAACTTAGGAGAAATTAAGGTTTTGCATTGTTTGGGTTCTGGCCGAAGGGTTAGTAGACGTCAACATGGATGGACGTTCACTTACTGTTAACGTCCATATAGGTGGACGGCTATTATTAAGTAGACGGCCTTATCGGTGGACGTCTACATCCTGACAGGCAGTCCGCAGCAGCATGGTGTGCCATGCTTGATGGGGCGTGGCAACCACTCCCCCAACGGCTCCTTGGCCTTCCAACCGATCTCTTGCGTGGGGTGAGAGGGTCCTCTCTTAAGACAGCCCTTGTTGCAACCTCTAGAGCTCTCTTGGCTCTTTGCAAAGGGAAAACAAAAACCCTAGTGAGCTGTGAGAAAACCTGAGGTTTGAGAGCTTTGATCCGGCGATCCAAGGCTCTTCCTGGCGATCTACTTCGACAAGGAGGAAGACAACACATCCGGCTACACATCCCCGGCCCCGGATTTCAGAGGGGAGCATCACAGAGGCCGGAGTGGAGGCATCTTGGAGGCTTCTTGGGACTGCCCAAGGAGAGCTTCTCCGACCATTTTGATCCCTTTAGGAGTTTTTCCAAAGGCAAGTAACCCTTGCACCTTGTCCATGTATGTGTCTAGGAGGTTTTTATCATTTTTATGGATTTTCCTCGTGTCCTGGATCCCCTACATTCACCATTCTTTAGAGCTCGGACTGTGTTTTTGCACAGGTCCGAACTTGACGGCAAGATCTATTGCCGTTGATATCTTGAGTCAGCGGCTAACGATGTTGCCGCCAACTATTGTGAACGGCCAGAGTATGCCGTTAAGTTCTTCTTGACAGAACAGTGAACTGTTCTGCCCTATATCTTTAATTTCCGGACTTTGGCGCATGAGGATATAATGTAAATTTTATATGTTATGTAAAATAGATAATGTGATGTGTGTGAGAATTTCTGTATTTTTCTGTGAATGGCATAATTTATTAGAATTATTGAAAGGCATGTGTAGGGAAGAGGTTATGCATGTTTAATTTTGTTCCCATGATTTCTGAGGAATTAAATGCTGTAAAATTTTATGAACATGTATATATGTATCAGTCCATGCCCTGCAAATTTGGGAATTTTCCATACTCATGTGAATTTTTATAAATCCTGCAATGAGAAATAAAAACATGTGAGACTTGTGAAAATTCTAGTAAATCATGTGTTGGGAAATAAATTCGGGAAAATTTCTTGTGCCAATATGTATGTGTGGTTCATGACTGTGCATGATCAAATCTGAGTTCCATGTCATGTTCTATGTTGACTTAGTTTAAGAATGGCATGAAACTGAATGTTTAATTTCTATAAATGCATGTGAATTCAGAAAATGTGAAAATTTGTATGTGTGTTATTATACCCGAAAACAGCATGTGGTAAAATTTTCAGAAAAGTTTGATAACAGTAGCCCACATTATGAGATTTTCATGTGAAAAATGAGTATGAATATATGCCCATGATCAAGGTTAAATGATGTGTGTTCCAATTAATCCATGAGAGCTACTAAATGCTTGATTTCTGTTATTAGTGGTATCATGCTAGGGAAGAACAGAACATGAGCGTATAAATGAGAAGGTGTGAATATCATATGTAAAACGTGTGTTAAATCGGAATGTGTAATGTGTAAAATGTGCCGTGTGTGACACTGCTTCCATAGAGGGCTGTGGAACTGTACCATGGAAAAGTCCCCATGGGAAGGTTCAATGTGTTAAGATATCCTAAGGGCATTAGGATGAAATCTGGAGGTGGACAAGTACCACTGGTTAGGGTGGAGACGTGTTCTCCCGGTCTGCGCAGTGCCAAGAGTCATCACTGTATTGCCTAGGTGATGTGCTATGTGTTATGTGTATGTGATGTGTCCTTCTAGTGGTGGTTTGGACTATGTGTCACGGCAAATAAATTGTGAAATGTGTATATGTGAACATGTGTAAATTGTGTATATGAAAAATGTGAATGTGAAATGTGAAATCATGTGAACTATTATGTTAGAATGTGAACATGTGTAATGTGAATTGTTTGAAAAAAATGAACCATGTGAAATATGGGAATGTGTAACCATGTGAAGTGAATGTGTTAGAGTATGAGACGATAATTCATGCTATGATATTTCTAGTTCCATGTAAATAGCTATCATGTTATAGTCAAATTGGAAGTGTAGTCTTCATGTGATTAAATGAGTAGAAGCATGTGATAGGAAGTGTTATTTGAAATGTCTTAAACCATGTACCATGTGTTTTGATTTGGTAGAATCCATGATAGGTTGTCTTTTATTAATGTTCAAGCATGTTGTATGTTGCCTTGCAAATTGAATTAGTGGAACCTACTGTGATGTATGCATGAATGATGTGTATGGAGTTACTTGCTGAGTCTTTTAGACTCATTACTTGCTTCGGCATACAGGTTTAGTTGGTGATCCGGTACCTTTGGAGGAGACCGTGGAGAGTGACTCCGAGCGCGGAGATTAGTTGGCGGAGTCTTCGTTGTGCCCCTTTTGTTTCATAGTATGTAAATTGTGACTTGTATTAGAGTCATCATTTTGTAATCGTGGACAAACTATGTATTAAAATGTAGAACTTTAATCTTGTGGACAATGTATTTTGGTTTAATTTCAATTATGAAAGTTTAGTCTTTTTAATTTGCTATATGGGTATGTATGTTAAATGTGGATGATGAAATGGGATGACAGTTAGTCCTTTACTTCCGCGACTCTGTATCTATATTGTGTACATCTCAATCAATTGTTAGTGTCGGGTCAATGTCCCGCTGTGGTGATCTTCGTCGTGCCGACGTGGGTTGGTACAACCGTACCGGCATAACGTGGGTCGTCACAGAGAGATGGTATCAGAGCGACCGATTGAGATCGTACATGGATATACATAAGTCATCATCTCCATTACATGCTAAATCTTTATAGAATTGTCCACATGTGTAGAATTGATTAATAATGAGCAAAAGATAGATAAGAAAATGGGTTGGGAGTTAATTAACGAGCCCTGATTGATGGCTGAATTTTGTTGCAGCCATGACTTCGCCTGGTAGGCGTGGAGGTTTCCTGCTCGTGAGGGCGAGCAGAGAGGCGAGGAGCGGGTTGAGCAGCAGGTCCCGGCTCCTCAGGGTCCTGTGCTTCCCCCACCACCGCCTGTGGACTATGGGGTGTTCATGCAAGGGTTTTAGTGCAGGCCATGCAGACGCAGGCCCACACCCAGGCAGCACTCCAGGCTCAGTTGGAGGCTCAGGTTAGTATACTTTGTTAAAGAGTAGTCTGTTTGATTTAATTGCATGATGTGATAGTAATTATGTAATGCTTGTCGGTTGTTGTAGCAGGCTCGAGTTCCAGCTCAGGACCATGGTGGCCCTTCCACCATGGAGAGATTTAAGAGGATGTTGCCACCCTCTTTTAAGGGGGAGAGCGACCGTTACTAGCTGAGAGCTGGATGAGGGAGATAGAGAAAGTCTTCCGAGCTATGAGGTGTGCGGATGAGGACAAGGTTACCCTAGCCACCTACATGCTGCAGGTATGCGTTTGTTTTGTATGCTTGTGTGTTCTGTTAAGTTAGAGTTGTTAGTTAGTGCTTATGAAAGGTATATTGCAGGAAAGAGCTGATGTATGGTGGGCTTCATTACTGCGTACCCGATTCGAGGATGGAGCTGTGGAAGTTGCTTGGATGAGTTCGTGAGGCTCTTTCGGGCCAAGTTCGTCCCGAGCATGTTCAGGATCGCATGGAGCAGGAGTTCCTCTCTTTAACTCAAGGCTCCATGACTGTGCTCGCATATGAGGCAAGGTTTGCTGAACTTTCTAAGTATGCACCTCATATAGTTGCTGACGAGCGCAGGAAGGCAAAGAAGTTCGTGATGGGTCTTAAGCCATCACTGAGGACGAGGCTCGTAGCGTTTGACCATCGCACCTTGGACGAGGCCCTTAGCGCAGCGTGCAGACAGGAGAGCGAGATGGAGCAGTACCTTGAAGAAAAGAAGGCTTCTCAGAAGAGGCCCGCGGCCGTTCAGCGACAGGACGACCAGGAAGGCCTCGAGCCCCGGCTCGAGTGTTTGCGTTAGCTCGTGAGGACGTCGAGCAGGCGGAGCATGTCACCGAAGGTACAGTTTTGCTTTTCGGTGTGCACGCTCGGGTTTTGTTTGATACGGGTGCTACTCACTCGTTCATTCCGAGCGGTTCGCTAGGCAGTTAGCCCTAGAGTCACGCATAGAGTCTGAGGAGTTAGAGGTCCCTTTGTCTGTGCCCACCCCTGCGGGTACGGTATCGACTAGGAAGTGCATTCCGTCGTTACCTGTGTGCATTGAGGATAGATTCTTAGATGGGCTTCTCTTGCTAAAGATGAAGGACTATGATTGCATTTTGGTCTGGATTGGCTAGAGGAGCATTATGCGTTAGTGGATTGTCGTAGGAAGAAGATTGTTTTCCGCTCCTGGTGAGGACGAGTTCTCTCATCCATTGCCAAAGAACTTAGCGGGAAAGTTAGTTATCTCTCCATGAAGGCGATGCGCATGGTGAACAAGGGATGTGACGCATTTCTTGCCAGCGTTATGCTGGTACCCGATGCTGGTTCGTCACTGACTCTTGCAGAGATGATGTGGTGCAGGACTTTCCAGATGTCTTTCCCGATGACTTGTCTGGATTGCCACCGGATAGGGAGATAGAGTTCACTATAGAGTTGCTTCCAGGCACCTCTCCTATCTCGAAGGCCCCTTATAGGATGGCACCTGCAGAGTTAGCCGAGTTGAGGAAGCAATTGCAAGAATTGCTTGATAAGGGATTTATTCGCCCTAGTGTTTCACCTTGGGGC
The DNA here is from genome assembly GCA_014218235.1 of Colocasia esculenta. Taxonomy (NCBI): domain Eukaryota; kingdom Viridiplantae; phylum Streptophyta; class Magnoliopsida; order Alismatales; family Araceae; genus Colocasia; species Colocasia esculenta. The sequence continues at coordinate 98,226,866 of CM024761.1, read as the reverse complement.
GCACCTGTATTGTTCGTCAAGAAGAAAGACGGGTCACTTCGGTTGTGCATTGATTATAGGAAGCTAAACCAAGTGACTGTGAAGAACAGGTATCCCTTACCTCGGATTGATGATTTGTTTGACCAGTTGCGAGAGGCATCAGTCTTTTCCAAGATTGACTTGCGATCTGGTTATCATCAGTTGAGATTAGGAGTGAGGATGTGTCCAAGACGGCATTTAGAACCCGTTATGGACATTATGAGTTCTTGGTCCTTCCTTTCGGATTGACCAACGCCCCTGCAGCGTTCATGGATCTCATGAACCGGGTGTTTAGTCCGTATTTAGATAGTTTTGTTGTTGTGTTTATTGACGACGTGTTGGTCTATTCTCCGGATGAGGCCACGCACCGTCAGCATCTGAGGTTAGTGTTAAAGGTTCTTCGTGAGCACAAGCTGTATGCAAAATTCAGCAAGTGCGATTTTTGGTTGCGCGAGGTTCATTTCCTCGGGCATGTTATCTCCGGCGCTGGTGTAGCTGTTGATCCAGCAAAGGTCCAGGCAGTTATGGATTGGGAGATTCCCAGGACCCCTTCGGAGATTCGTAGTTTATTGGGTTAGCTGGTTATTATCGGCGATTCATTGAGGGTTTCTCATCCATCGCCGCCCCCTTGACGAAGCTGACCCGAAAAGGTGAGAAGTTCGTATGGTCTGAGGCGTGTGAGCGTAGCTTTCAGCTATTGAAGGCTAAGCTTACTTCTGCTCCGGTATTAGTATTGCCTAGTGGTCTAGAGGGCTTTGCCATTTATACGGATGCATCTCAGATTGGTTTAGGTTGTGTGCTCATGCAGCAAGAGAGGGTAGTGGCTTATGCTTCTCGTCAGTTGAAGGAGCATGAGAAGAACTATCCGACTCATGATTTGGAGTTAGCAGCTGTGGTTCATGCACTAAAGATCTGGAGGCACTATCTTTATGGTGTCAGATTTGAGGTGTTTACCGACCACAAGAGCTTGAAGTATCTTTTCTCCCAAAAGGAATTAAACCTGAGGCAGAGAAGGTGGATCGAGTTCTTGAAGGACTATGACTTCGACCTTCAGTATCATCCTGGAAGGCGAACGTCGTAGCGGATGCTCTTAGTAGGAAGAGGTCTTCGCTCCAGCAGGATTGGAAGATGTTGGAGGATGCAGCATGCTCTATGACCGAGTTAGAGCCATCGCTGAGTCAGGCTTTTGTAGCTCAGCTATCCCTTAGATCCTCAGTCTTGGATGAGGTAATTGAGCAGCAGAAAGCCGATCCTAGATTGTTAGAGTTAGTGGGTAAGGCAGGCATTGCTCGTGATGAGGACGGTGTGATTAGATTTCAGCACCGTGTTTGTGTCCCTGATTTAGTAGATGTCCGTGAGCATGTGTTAGCGGAGGCTCATAGATCGCGATTCTCTATTCATCCGGTAACACTAAGATGTATCAAGACCTGAAGAGATCATTTTGGTGGTCCGGAATGAAGAAGGATGTTGCGGATTATGTGTCTAGATGTCTAGTGTGTCAGCAGGTGAAAGCCGAGCGGCAGCGACCATCTGGCCTTATGCAGAGATGGATATCCCAGTATGGAAGTGGGAAGCTGTCACTATGGATTTCGTATCGGGTTTGCCTCGATCTAGAAGGGGCAATGACTCGATTTGGGTAGTGGTAGATAGATTCTCGAAGACTGCTCATTTCTTGCCCATGAAGAAGAAGCAGTCAGTAGAGAGTTTAGCTAGATTGTATGTTAGTGGTATCGTTAGATTGCATGGCGTGCCGAAGTCGATCATTTCGGATCGAGATCCGAGATTCACTTCGAGATTGTGGAAGGGTCTTCAGGATGCGTTAGGTTCGGAGCTTAAGCTCAGTTCGGCGTTTCATCCCCAGACCGATGGACAGTCCGAGAGGACTATCCAGACGCTCGAGGATATGTTGAGAGCGTGTGTTCTGGATTGGAAGGATGATTGGGAGCGTCATTTACCTCTTGTGGAGTTCGCATACAACAACAGCTTTCATGCTAGTATCGGTATGGCTCCATTCGAGGCGTTGTATGGTAGGCCTTGCAGATCTCCTTTATGTTGGGAGGAGACTGGTGATAGGCAGTTGATGGACCGGAGTTAGTTCAGGAAACTTCGGATAAGATCCAGTTATCAGGAGGAGGCTTGTTGCGGCACAGGATAGGCAGAAGAGTTATGCCGACAACAGAAGAAAGGATTTGGAGTTCGAGGTTGGCGATCATGTCTTCTTGAAGATATCGCCTACTCGAGGTGTTGTCAGATTTGGCAGGCATAGCAAACTAAGCCCTAGATTCATTGGCCCATATGAGATTCTCAGACGTTTGGGCAACGTGGCGTACGAGCTAGCTTTACCCCCGGCTTTGGCTAGTGTTCACCGGTATTCCACGTATCTATGCTCAGGAAGTATGTCCGAGATCCGTCTCATGTGATTAGTCATGAGCCAGTGGAGATCCAGCCAGATCTTTCGTATGTCGAGCAACCGGTAGCCATTCTTGACCGGAAGGTGCAGCATCTCCGGAACAAGAGTATCGCGTCGGTGAAAGTTCTATGGCGGAACTTCTCACGTGAGGAGGCTACGTGGGAGCTTGAGGATGCGATGAAGAAGAAGTATCCCCTTTTGTTCGAGTAGTGTCGTTCTAACTTCGAGGACGAAGTTTCTTTAAGGGGGAGAGGGTGTAAGGCCCTCGAATTTTGTCCTTATTATTTTATTATGTGCAATTTTATGCTTGTATATGTATATGCATTATCATGTAAGTATTATGTATACATTAGCTTGGTGTACTTATGAAGGTATGTATATACTTAGTTGTGTATATTGGTTGATTTCGTGACATAATGAGTGTGTACATTACACCCTATGTATTGCATGCATGAACTTAGGAGAAATTAGGGTTTTGCATTGTTTTGGGTTCTGGCCGAAGGGTTAGTAGACGTCAACATGGATGGACGTTCACTTACTGTTAACGTCCATATAGGTGGACGGCTATTATTAAGTAGACGGCCTTATCGGTGGACGTCTACATCCTGACAGGCCAGTCCGCAGCAGCATGGTGTGCCATGCTTGATGGGGCGTGGCAACCACTCCGCCAACGGCTCCTTGGCCTTCCAACCGATCTCTTGCGTGGGGTGAGAGGGTCCTCTCTTAAGAGAGCCCTTGTTGCAACCTCTAGAGCTCTCTTGGCTCTTTGCAAAGAGAAAACAAAAACCCTAGTGAGCTGTGAGAAAACCTGAGGTTTGAGAGCTTTGATCCGGCGATCCAAGGCTCTTCCTGGCGATCTACTTCGACAAGGAGGAAGACAACACATCCGGCTACACATCCCCGGCCCCGGATTTCAGAGGGGAGCATCACAGAGGCCGGAGTGGAGGCATCTTGGAGGCTTCTTGGGACTGCCCAAGGAGAGCTTCTCCAACCATTTTGATCCCTTTAGGAGTTTTTCAAAGGCAAGTAACCCTTGCACCTTGTCCATGTATGTGTCTAGGAGGTTTTATCATTTTTATGGATTTTCCTCGTGTCCTGGATCCCCTACATTCACCATTCTTTAGAGCTCGGACTGTGTTTTTGCACAGGTCCGAACTTGACGGCAAGATCTATTGCCGTTGATATCTTGAGTCAGCGGCTAACGATGTTGCCGCCAACTATTGTGAACGGCCAGAGTATGCCGTTAAGTTCTTCTTGACAGAACAGTGAACTGTTCTGCCCTATATCTTTATTTCCGGACTTTGGCGCATGAGGATATAATGTAAATTTTATATGTTATGTAAAATAGATAATGTGATGTGTGTGAGAATTTCTGTATTTTTCTGTGAATGGCATAATTATTAGAATTATTGAAAGGCATGTGTAGGGAAGAGGTTATGCATGTTTAATTTTGTTCCCATGATTTCTGAGGAATTAAATGCTGTAAAATTTTATGAACCATGTATATATGTATCAGTCCATGCCCTGCAAATTTGGGAATTTTCCCATATTCATGTGAATTTTTATAAATCTGCAATGAGAAATAGAAAACATGTGTAGACCTTGTGAAAATTCTAGTAAATCATGTGTGGGAAATAAATTCGGGAAAATTTCTGTGCCAATATGTATGTGTGGTTCATGACTGTGCATGATCAAATCTGAGTCCATGTCATGTTCTATGTTGACTTAGTTTAAGAATGGCATGAAATGATGATGTTTTAATTTCTATAAATGCATGTGAATTCAGAAAATTGTGAAAATTTGTATGTGTTATTATACCCGAAAACAGCATGTGGTAAAATTTTCAGAAAAGTTTGATAACAGTAGCCCACATTATGAGATTTTCATGTGAAAAATGAGTATGAATATATGTACCATGATCAAGGTTAAATGATGTGTGTTCCAATTAATCCATGAGAGCTACTAAATGCTTGATTTCTGTTATTAGTGGTATCATGCTAGGGAAGAACAGAACCATGAGCGTAAAATGAGAAGGTGTGAATATCATATGTAAAACGTGTGTTAAATCGGAATGTGTAATGTGTAAAATGTGCCGTGTGTGACACTGCTTCCATAGAGGGCTGTGGAACTGTACCATGGAAAAGTCCCCATGGGAAGGTTCAATGTGTTAAGATATCCTAAGGGCATTAGGATGAAATCCTGGAGGTGGACAAGTACCACTGGTTAGGGTGGAGACGTGTTCTCCCGGTCTGCGCAGTGCCAAGAGTCATCACTGTATTGCCTAGGTGATGTGCTATGTGTTATGTGTATGTGATGTGTCCTTCTAGTGGTGGTTTGGACTATGTGTCACGGCAAATAAATGTGAAATGTGTATATGTGAACATGTGTAAATTGTGTATATGAAAACATGGAATGTGAATGTGAAATGTGAAATCATGTGAACTATTATGTTAGAATGTGAACATGTGTAAATGTGAATTGTTTGAAAGAAAATGAACCATGTGAAATATGGGAATGTGTAACCATGTGAAGTGAATGTGTTAGAGTATGAGACGATAATTCATGCTATGATATTTCTAGTTCCATGTAAATAGCTATCATGTTATAGTCAAATTGGAAGTGTAGTCTTCATGTGATTAAATGAGTAGAAAGCATGTGATAGGAAGTGTTATTTGAATGTCTTAAACCATGTACCATGTGTTTTGATTTGGTAGAATTACCATGATAGGTTGTCTTTTATTATGTTCAAGCATGTTGTATGTTGCCTTGCAAATTGAATTAGTGGAACCTACTGTGATGTATGCATGAATGATGTGTATGGAGTTACTTGCTGAGTCTTTTAGACTCATTACTTGCTTCGGCGTACAGGTTTAGTTGGTGATCCGGTACCTTTGGAGGAGACCGTGGAGAGTGACTCCGAGCGCGGAGATTAGTTGGCGGAGTCTTCGTTGTGCCCTTTTTGTTCATAGTATGTAAATTGTGACTTGTATTAGAGTCATCATTTTGTAATCGTGGACAAACTATGTATTAAAATGTAGAACTTTAATCTTGTGGACAATGTATTTTGGTTTAATTTCATTATGAAAGTTTAGTCTTTTTAATTTGCTATATGGTTATGTATGTTAAATGTGGATGATGAAATGGGATGACAGTTAGTCCTTTACTTCCGCGACTCTGTATCTATATTTGTGTACATCTCAATCAATTGTTAGTGTCGGGTCAATGTCCCGCTGTGGTAACCGTCGTGCCGACGTGGGTTGGTACAACCGTACCGGCATAACGTGGGTCGTCACCACACAAGTGCAAACATTTAAAGAGAGAATTTTCACACAAATTCAATCATGTAGATATTTTTCTCTTGTTTCCTCAATTTTAATTTTCTCAGCAGAGGAGTCAATTATTTTGCATGAATCATGTTCAAAAAGAATCTTGTGACCATGTCACACAATTGACTAATGCTAAGCACGTTGTAATTCAAACCCTCAACAAACAAACATCATCACTTAAGGTAATACAAGACTTACATTTTCCTTTGCCTGGTTTTTCCTTTTCTTACCTCCAAAGGTGACTGATCCACCTTCTTTTCAATCAAGCATGAAAATTTATTTTGTCTCCTGTCACGTGTCGTGAGCATTCACTGTCAAGAATCAAGATGTTGTTGGAATTAGAAGCACTGCTTTCCTGCACATAAAAAATTAGACAAGAAATTTTTTGGTACCCACATGAGATTGGTACCAACATCCTGAGTGAGAAGAGATACAAATCCTTTCTAACCCAATTTGTATATTTTCTTCACAGTGTTTTTTGAAAAGAAGATTCAACTTTTTGTTTTTCAATTTTCTGAACATTCTGCCTCTTAGTTGGTTGTTCCATTGTGAAAAACTTTACATGTATTGTTGTTGATGGGCAGGAAAAGGTGAATGATAGAATAAGGATTGAACATTAGTTACATTGTACCTTTGGTTCCAAGACTTATTCCATCTTGAATTGTAAGATGAGAAAACATTCCAATTTCCATGAGAAAGATGATTATTGATTGGTTTGAAGTTTTTGTGATTTTTATAAGAAGGGTAGGTCGACCTCTGACTGTGATAGGTCGACCTGTGCATAGTGTGTGTCGACCTAGGTAGGGTATGTGTTGACCTCTCAGGTTCTTTTTATTTTTGTATTTTTCCTTTGTTTTCAGATGAGCTTGCCTTCACAAATTTTATTAAAGGAGTTTTTGATGATTTTTTTTCTTTGGAGATGATCAGTTTTGTTTGAATTTGTGGTTCAAAACCTAAGTCATGCTTATTTGAATTCATCTTAACTCCAAGTAGAGCATTCAAATTGTCTTTCCTTGAGTGAAGTTTTTGATGATATCTTCTTTTTCTTTAATGCAAAGATGAGTTTTTCAATTTGATTCAAATTTTCATGATTTTCCTTTTCTTTTTCTTCAAATTTCTTGATAGAATTGATGAGTTCTTTGTTCAATTTATGAATTTTCAATTTCAGATCATCAACAAAAATCAATAGTTCATCATTTTCTTTGATTTGGTCTGAAATTTGAGCTTCCAATCCGAAATCTTTACAGATGATGAAGTATCATGAAGAATACTTTCATTATTCTTTTCAAGTATTTATTTTCTTTTATAATTCAGACATACTTTCAACTAAGTTACCATATGCTTCTTGCCAATCTTCAATGGTAAATAGTTCAAGGGATATATCTATCTGTTCTTCGCTGCTTCCAGCCATGAAGCAGATTTCATTCCCTTCTGAACTTGAGGATTCTCATTGCAGTCTGAGCTTTCATCATCTGACCATGTAGCCACCATGGCCTTGTTCTTCTTTGTGGAACTCCTTCTTGTGGTTTATGTGCTTTTCCTTCTTACCTTCTGGACAATCAGCCTTCATATATCCAGATTTGTTACACCTAACACATAGGAATTTCAACAGTTTTCTTATGATCAACATGGGAGAATGTTTCTTTTTACTAGACATGGCATTTTGCTTATTACCAAAATTCTTCTTGTTTGATTTCAGAAATGCCTTAAATTGTCTGGTGATGAAAGCAAGATTATCATGATCAGATTCAAATTTTTCAGACTCAGAATTTTCTTTAGATTTCCTTTTTACTTGATGAAGCTTTAAGAGTAATGGTTTTTGTTTTTAGCATGTATTCTTCTGATCTCTTAAGGTTTAACTCATATGTCATTAATGATCCAATGAGTTCATCCAATGTGATTTTGGATAAATCCTTTGAATCTTCAATGACAGTTGCTTTAGTGTGCCATACAGGAGATAAGGAATGCAAGTTTTTCTTACCAATTCTTCATTTGAGTATTCCTTACCCAAGGCTCGAAGTCCATTTATAATAACCATGAACCTGGCAAACAACTCAGATATAGTTTCATTAGATTTCTTGATAAACAACTCATAATCACAAACTAACATGTTAGCCTTAGTCTCCCTGACCTGAGATGTGCCCTCATAAAGCAATTCCAATTTATCCCACATCTCCTTGGCAGACTTACACATAGAGATTCTGGAATACTCCTTCGGATGGATGGCACATTGCAGCATGTTCATGGCACTGTAGTTCAAGGTGACCCTTCTGATTTACTCCCTGGTCCATTGATCTTCATCTCCAGTGACTTCAATTGGTCATTTTTCAACAATTCTCCATACTTCATAGTTCTGTGCTCTAAGAAAAACCATCATCCTATTCTTCCAGTAAGGATAGTCAGTACCATCAAAAAATGTAGGCCTCTTGATTGAATGACCTTCAGCAACAAAACCTCTAGTGTCCATGATAAAGACAATCAAACCAGAACACACAGCAATTTGAGCAAATGATCAAAATCTGAAATACAGAAAATTCACCAAAGCACCTCAGAGTATAGATTTGACTCTGACCTGCTCTGTACCAGTTGTTGGGGATCGGATAGGTGACTTTGATGAATGAACTAAGAAATTGTGTGTATGGCAGCGGAATTAAAATAAGTAAAACACACAATTCGATCAGACCCAAGTGTGGTGTGTGAGAATAGTGAATAAGTACAGCAACACACATCAACCACAGTGCACTGAAGATTTTTAAGGTGGTTTAAAGAACACAACTTGTGTCTCCTACGTCCACCTCCTCACAAAAGAGGAACCACTAGCACAAGTGCAGTACAAACTAGAGCACGACGACTCTGACCTCATTGAGTGCACCGACTCAAAGAAACCCAGGAGATAGGCACAACAACCTACTCCAAAGACTACATGTGAATTCAACAAATTCACAAGCCCTTGAGCACTACGGCTCAAGCACTATAGCACAATGGCTCCAAACCAGAGTACAAAGTAATCAAACCTCTGGATCACAATAGATCCAAGTTCTGCTAGAACAAGCACACATACAAAATAGATCCTCTAGCACGATCTATCTCAGTACAATAGAAATGGTAGAGACAAATAGAATTGGGAGATCTGTGTAGAACACATACATAGATTCCCCAGAGAAATTGGCACTCTAAACAAGTACAGACTCGGCTAGATCTCCTTCTGGACCAGCACTGCTGAAATCACGAGCTCCTCCTCTTCTTCTCCTTCTTCTTCTCCTTCTTCTTCCTTTGGCGGCGCTGCTCTGCTCATCTGGATGCAGATCCCTTTTTCCCGATCTTCTTCTCCTTCTTCATGAATGCTCTGGGCTTTGTCTTGCATGGGATGGCCTTGGAGAACCAAACACATGGGTATTTATAGCCCCATATGTCCATAAGGAGCCTTAGGGTACGTGGGCACATGATCTAAAACCAATCCCATTGATCCCTAGGAGGCCACGTGTCCAGATGGATCTTAAGATGAAAATTCAGCCAAGTGTGTCGACACTACTGAAGGATCGAAGTGAAGGTGTGGAAAAGATCTAGAGGGGGGGATGAATAGATCTAAGCCACTTTTTGCGGAAGCTTATACAATTAAAAACACTTTTGAATCAGAGGCAATTTTATCAGTGAAAAAACCATAGATCTGATGAGATTTGAGTGAGTTGGTAAAATAGATGTGAAACAAGTTGATTAAGTGAATATTAACCGATCCTATGCAAACATCTAACGGATGAAATGATCAAACCACAATTAGACAAATGCACAAGGATTTTTAGGTGGTTCGGAAATCACCCAAGTGATTCCTACATCCACCCCTCACACCCCGTGAGGATTCACTAAAACAACTGGGTAACACACCCACTGGAGCCTGACAACTCCAACACTTGAGAGCTTACAACTCACACAACTTCTAGAGCAAGACTACTCTAGAACAACTGAGCAAGACTGCTCAACACAACCTTGAGTTAGACAACTCAAACTGAGCACAACGGCTCACAACAACCTGAGCACAATGCTCACACAACTTGAGCACAATGCTCACATAAGACTTGCTAGACACCAACTGTAAGACCCTCGAATTTCCGTCGCATTATTTGTATTTTAGTGTGCATGATTTTGCTTGTGTATGTATGTACATATTTACGTACGCATTAATTAGTATAATTACGGGTGCATGCGTTTGTATTAAGTATAAATAATGTATGTATTGCATGATGATAGTAGGATAAAATACCGTATGTATATTGCATGTATATATGCATGGTATGCATGGTTTTCTGCATGATTTAGAGTTCTGGCCGAAGGCCACCTTGGCGTCAATCCCAGGCCGTTTATTTGGTGTCAGCGTCCAGACCTGGACGCCAACACTCATCCGGGCGTCCAGCGATGTGGACGCCAACCTCTCTGACCTGCATGCGCAGCAGAGCTGCAAGCTTTTGAAACAAGGTATGGCCACCATTGGGGGGATGTCCCCCAACGGCTCTGAGGGTGTCCATCACCCTAGTGAGTGGAGAGACACCCTCCTTATTGTCTAAACCCGAATTGGCCTCTCCCTCTTCCTCTTCCTTCACCTTGCAAGAGGAGAAAAGAGAGGAAAACCCTAGAGAGAAAAGTTGTGAGAAAACCCATCTTACCACCCTCAAATCCGACCCTCTTGGAGTTTGATCTGAAGATCTACTGCGACAAGGAGGAAGCTGGAGCAAAGAAGAAGGCTTCCCCATCGTCCCCTTGCTGTGGAGCTCATCCAAGAACCCGGAGGAAGGTGACCTTTGAGGCACTTCTGCAACTTTCTTGGGACTGCCCAAGGAGGTCTTCACCGAGCCATAAATCCCTTGGAGAAATTTTAGAAAGGCAAGTGACCTATCCATGGTGTTCCCTTATGAGTCTAGGTCGGTTTTGCTATTTTTATGGATTTTTCCTCGAGTCATAGACCCTCCCATTCACCCAAGTTTCAGAGCTCGGGTCTATGTTTCTGCACAGACCTGATTCGACGGCAAGGTCCCTGGACGCCTGTGATGAGCTTGGCGTCCATCGGCCATGCCGCTGACCCTAAGTCAGCGGTCAGAGACCGCCGCCTAGTTCCTCTGGACAGAACAGTGAGCTGTTCTGTCCTTCTTATGCATTAATTTCGGTATGTTTTCCGTGATGAGGATATATGGTAAACCTTATACTCTATGTATATTGTTAGTTGTGATGTGTGGATGAATGTGGTGTGATGGTGAATGTGGGAAATTGTACCCCGTTAAACTTGTGAGCATGACTTGTAGACAATCTTGCAAAATCCATGATTCATGATTAGGATTAGTATGAATGCCTTGGTTTTGGTCTGATCATGAAGATTAGTGGGTCAGCATATGTGTTTGCAAATTTTGATAATTATCCATGCTTGTGTAATTTGTAAATAAGCTCGGTTCGGTAAAATAAAAGCATGCAAGAATGGTTGTAGGGTTCAATCCATAGATGTATGATTAGGGTAATTTTGTATCCTCAATTCTTGCATATGTTAGTAGCTTATGTTTAAACAGCAAGTGGCTAAATTACAAGATGTGTTAAACCCATGTTAACTTAAGATGTGAATAGCATGCAAATTAGGTGTTTGATTTTCTGTAAATCCTATTTAGCTCATAAAATTTGAAAATTTGAGGGTATGACCTTGAACCCGAAAACAGCATGTGGTGAAAATTTCAGGTCATTTGGATCAGTAAATAAAAAGTTATGTGTTTTCATGTGAAATGTGATAATTCGTGCATATGATCGTAATGTGATTAGGTTTTGTTTAAACCCAACATGATTAGTGTGTTTACTGTGTGATAAACTCTTGAAATTTTGTAGTACCATGTTAGGAAAAACAGAGGTATTCATGTGAGTGAGAAAGTGAATGAGATGAGGGTTATGTGTAAAACCATGTGTAAAACGGTAAATGTGTAAATGTGTAACTGTGCCAATGTGACACTGCTTCCGTAGAGGGCAGTGGAGCTGTATCAGGGAAAAGTCCCCCTGAGAAAGTTCATTGTGTTAAGTGACCCTAAGGGCATTAGGGGGAAATCCTGGAGGTGGACAAGTACCACTGGTTAGGGTGGAGACTTGTTCTCCCGGTCTGCGCAGTCCAAGAGTCGCCATTGGAATGCCTAGATGGCGTCTATGTGTAATGTGATGTGTATATGTCCTTCTTTGGTGGTTTGGACTATGTGTCACGCACCTAAAAAATGTGAAATGTGTAATGTGTATGTGTCCATGTGTAAATGTGTAAGTGACAATGTAAATGTGTATGTGTAAAGTGAACCATGTGAAAGAGAAAACTTGTGTAAATAAAAATGTGAAACTAAAGATGTGGAAATAGGTTATTGAAACCCATGTGAGACAAATCTGAAATCATCTGAATTAAGAAATTCATATTATTATCGTTATGTTTTCTGTGCAAAGATGCTTAGAACATGTTTGGGATAATTAGTGAACACGGGCACAAGATAGCATGAATGGTTGTTGATGTGATATGTTTTATGCATTATTGTAGCTCCATGCATAGGTTTTCAGCCATGAAACCATATGAAATCAGCAACCTAAAGCATGTGAAAAGGTTCATGTATGTGTTTAAAATGTGTAAAATCCATGCTAGTTGTGTTTCCGTCCATGTATGTAAAAGTTCATGTTGATAGCTCTCATGTTTTGATTCTTTAAAGATTAAAGTTTCATGAGTAAATTGAATAGAGACCATGTGATAGGTGAATTTATTTTAGAAATCTGAAAGCATGAGTTATGTATAAATTGTAGAACTTTCATGATATGTTGAAAACTTGAATTGACTAACATGCTATGTGCGGCTAATTGTAATGTGCATGTAGAAACCACTAGGACTTATAAGTGTATATCATGAGTAGTGTTGCTTGCTGAGTCCTTGGACTCACTCCTTGCTTCGGCGTACAGGTATAGTTGGTGACACAGTACCTTTGGAGGAGGCAGCAGAGACGGACTCCGAGCGGGAGACTAGCTAGTTTTTGGAGTTCTTGAGATTGTGTATTTCATAGTATGTAATTTTGAACATTGTACTAGAAGTATCATGAGAATGATGTATAAGTGCGGATATTGTATTTAATTTCAGCAATTTAAATCATGGATTTTAGTTCTTTTATGTTAATTGCGAACTGCATGTATGTTTAATGTGGATGATGAATGAATGAAGACATGGTCTTTTACTTCCGCTACTATGTTGTATATTCGCGTGTATCTCAGCTGTTTGTATCGTTGGGTAAATGTCCCACTGGGAGGACTCTCCCTATACCGACGTGGGCCGGTATGACCGTACGGTGTAACGAGGCCGTCACAGAGATTGGTATCAAAGCGACCGGTTGAGATTGCACATGAATATACCTAAGTCATCATCCCCATTGCATGCTAAGTATGTCCACATGGTAGAAAAACACTAATAAGAAGTGAAAGATAGATAAGAAAATGGTTAGAGAACTTAGTAACTAGCTCTAATGGTGGCTGAAATTTTATTACAGCCATGGCTTCCCGTGGACGACGTGGAGGTGTGCCAGCTCGCGACGACGAGCAGAGGCGTGAGGAGCGGGCGGAGCAGCAGGCCCCGGCCCCACAGGGTCCTGTGCTTCCCCCACCACCGCCAGTGGACTATGAGTATTATAGCAAGGTCTGGTGCAAGCCATGCAGACGCAGGCCCACACCCAGGCAACACTCCAGGCCCAGTTGGAGGCCCAGTAGTAAATAATAAAACAACCTAGTTTGTTATTTAAATTGCATGATATTGTGTTTATTGTATATTGTTATTGTTTAATGTAGCAGGCTCAGGCCCCAGCTCAGGACCATGGTGGACCTTCCATCATGGAGCGATCAAGATGATGACCCCACCCTCTTTTAAGGGGGAGAGTGATCCGCTAATGGCAGAAAGCTGGATGAGGGAGACGGAGAAAATCTTCCGAGCTATCAGGTGTCCTGATGAGGACAAGGTGACCTTAGCCACCTACATGCTATAGGTATGTTTTGGTTTATGCTTGTATGTTGTTTGTCTAGTTAGAAATTGTTGGTTAGTTCTTATGAAGGTGTATTGCAGGAGAGAGCTGATGTATGGTGGTCCTCCCTACTGCGTACGCGCTTCGAGGACAGAGCAGTTGATGTGGCGTGGGATGCGTTCGTGAGGCTCTTCCGAGCCAAGTTCGTCCCAGAGCATATCCAGGACAAGATGGAGCAAGAATTCCTTTCCCTGACGCAAGGATCAATGACCGTCCTGGAATACGAGGCAAGGTTTTCTGAACTTTCTAAATATGCACCGCATATAGTAGAGGATGAGTGCAGGAAGTCCAAGAAGTTCGTGATGGGTCTCAAACCATCACTGAGGACGAGGCTCGTGGCGTTCGACCACCGCACACTAGACGAGGCCCTCAGCGCAGCCTGCAGACAGGAGGGAGAAATGGAACAATATCTGGAGGAGAAGAAGGCTTCGCAGAAGAGGCCGGCAGCATCTTTCCAGCGGCAAGATAAGAGGAAAACGGTGTACCTGACACCGCAGAAACCAATGACAGTCAGCAACTCTCAGGTACCCTCTGTACGTTCCCCCGATGCGAAGAAAGAGTGTCCCCATTGTGGGAAGACACATGGTGGGTCCGAGTGTTGGTTAGTAGCGGGTAGATGCTTAAAGTGTGGGAGCAGCGACCACAAGATCAAGGACTGCCCAAGACTTCAGCAGGGAGCTCAGCGAGGAGCGCCAGTACCAGCAGTAGCGGCAGCCGCGCTAGCTACAGGACGACCAGGAAGGCCTCGAGCCCCAGCTCGAGTGTTTGCGTTAGCTCGTGAGGACGCCGAGCAGGCGGAGCATGTCACCGAAGGTACGGTTTTGCTTTTCGGTGTGCACGCTCGGATTTTGTTTGATATGGGTGCTACTAACTCGTTCATTTCCGAGCGGTTCGCTAGGCAGTTAGCCCTAGAGTCAGGCATAGAGTCTGAGGAGTTAGAGGTTCCATTGTCTGTGCACACCCCTGCGGGTACGGTATCGACTAGGAAGTGCATTCCGTCGTTACCTGTGTGCATTGAGGATAGATTCCTAGATGGGTGTTTCTTCTTGCTAAAGATGAAGGACTATGATTGTATTCTTGGTTTGGATTGGCTAGAGGAGCATTACGCGTTAGTGGATTGTCGTAGGAAGAAGATTGTTTTCCGCATTCCTGGCGAGGACGAGTTCTCTCATCCCTTGCCAAAGAACTTAGCGGGAAAGTTAGTTATCTCTGCATGAAGGCGATGCGCATGGTGAACAAGGGCTGTGACGCATTTCTTGCCAGAGTGTTATGCTAGTACCCGTGATGGTTCGTCACTGACTCTTGCGGAGATCGATGTGGTGCAGGAATTTCCAGATGTCTTTCCCGATGACTTGTCTGGATTGCCACCGGATAGAGAGATAGAGTTCACTATAGAGTTGCTTCCAGGCATCTCTCCTATCTCGAAAGCCCCATATCGGATGGCCCCTGCAGAATTAGCCGAGTTAAGGAAGCAATTGCAAGAATTGCTCGATAAGGGATTTATTCGCCCTAGTGTTTCCCCTTGGGGCGCACCTGTATTATTCGTCAAGAAGAAAGACGGGTCACTTAGGTTGTGCATTGATTATAGAAAGCTAAACCAAGTGACTGTGAAGAACAGGTATCCCTTACCTCGGATTGATGATCTGTTTGACCAGTTGCAGGATGCATCAGTCTTTTCCAAGATTGACTTGCGATCTGGTTATCATCAGTTGCGGATTAGGAGTGAGGATGTGTCCAAGACGGCATTTAGATCCCGTTATGGACATTATGAGTTTTTGGTTCTTCCTTTCGGATTGACCAACGCCCCTGCAGCGTTCATGGATCTCATGAACCGGGTGTTTAGTCCGTATCTAGATAGCTTTGTTGTTGTGTTTATTGATGACGTGTTGGTCTATTATCCGGATGAGGCCACACATCGTCAGCATTTGAGGTTACTCTTAGAGGTTCTCCGTGAGCACAAGCTGTATGCGAAGTACAGCAAGTGCGAGTTCTAGTTGCGCGAGGTTCACTTTCTCGGGCATGTTATCTCCGGTGCTGGTGTTGCAGTTGATTCAGCAAAGGTCCAGGCAGTTATGGATTGGGAGATTCCAGAACCCCTTCGGAGATTCGTAGTTTTATTGGGTTAGCTGGTTATTATCGGCGATTCATTGAGGGTTTCTCATCCATCGCCGCCCCTTTGACAAAGCTGACCCGGAAAGGTGAGAAGTTCATATGGTCTGAGGCATGTGAGCGCAGCTTTCAGCTATTGAAGGCTAAGCTTACTTCTGCTCCGGTATTGGTATTGCCTAGTGGTCTAGAGGGCTTCGCCATTTATACGGATGCATCTCAGATTGGTTTAGGCTGTGTGCTCATGCAGCAAGAAAGGGTAGTGGCTTATGCTTCTCGTCAGTTGAAGGAGCATGAGAGGAACTATCCGACTCATGATTTAGAGCTCGCAGCTGTGGTTCATGCACTAAAGATCTGGAGGCACTATCTTTATGGTGTCAGATTTGAGGTGTTTACCGACCACAAGAGCTTGAAGTATCTTTTCTCCCAAAAGGAATTAAACCTGAGGCGGAGAAGATGGATTGAGTTCTTGAAGGACTATGACTTCGACCTTCAGTATCATCCTGGAAAGGCGAACGTCGTAGCGGATCCTCTTAGTAGAAAGAGGTCTTCGCTCCAGCAGGATTGGAAGATGTTGGAGGATGCAGCGTGCTCTATGACCGAGTTAGAGCCATCGTTGTGTCAGGCTTTTGTAGCTCAGCTATCCCTTAGATCCTCAGTCTTGGATGAGGTGATTGAGCAGCAGAAAGTCGATCCTAGATTGTTAGAGTTAGTGGGTAAGGAGGGCATTGCTCGTGATGAGGACGGTGTGAGTAGATTTCAGCACCGTGTTTGTGTCCCCGATGTGGTAGATGTCCGTGAGCATGTGTTAGCGGAGGCTCATAGGTCGTGATTCTCTATTCATCCGAGTAACACTAAGATGTATCAAGACCTGAAGAGATCATTTTGGTGGTCCGGCATGAAGAAAGTTGTTGCGGATTATGTGTCTAGGTGTCTAGTATGTCAGCAGGTGAAAGCCGAGCGGCAGCGACCATCCGGCCTTATGCAGAGGATGGATATCCCCGTATGGAAGTGGGAAGCTGTCACTATGGATTTCGTATCGGGTTTGCCTCGATCTAGAAGGGGCAATGACGTCGTAGTTTGGGTAGTTGTAGATCGATTCTCGAAGACTGCTCATTTCTTGCCTATGAAGAAGAAGCAGTCGGTAGAGAGTTTAGCTAGACTGTATGTTAGCGGTATCGTTAGATTGCATGGTGTGCCGAAGTCGATCATTTCGGATCAAGATTCTAGATTTACTTCGAGATTGTGGAAGGGTCTTCAGGATGCGTTAGGTTCGGAGCTTAAGCTCAGTTCAGCGTTTCATCCCCAGACCGATGGACAGTCCCGAGGACTATCCAGACGCTCGAGGATATGTTGAGAGCGTGTGTTCTGGATTGGAAGGATGATTGGGAGAGTCATCTATCTTGTGGAGTTCGCATACAACAACAGCTTCCATGCTAGTATCGGTATGGCTCCATTCGAGGCGTTGTATGGTAGGCCCTGCAGATCTCTTTATGTTGGGAGGAGACTGGTGATAGGCAGTTGATCGGACAGGAGTTAGTTCAGGAAACTTCGGATAAGATTCAGCTTATCAGGAAAAGGCTTGTTGCGGCACAGGATAGGCAGAAGAGTTATGCCGACAACAGGAGAAAGGATTTGAGGAGTTCGAGGTTGGCGATCATGTCTTCTTGAAGATATCGCCTACTCGAGGTGTGGTCAGATTTGGCAGGCATAGCAAGCTAAGCCCTAGGTTCATTGGCCCATATGAGATTCTCAGACGTTTGGGCAGCGTGGCGTACGAGCTAGTTTTACCCCCAGCTTTGGCTAGCGTTTCACCGGTATTCCACGTATCTATGCTCAGGAAGTATGTCCGAGATCCGTCTCATGTGATTAGTCATGAGCCCGTGGAGATCCAGCAAGATCTTTCGTATGTCGAGCAACCCGTAGCCATTCTTGACCGGAAGGTTCAGCATCTCCGGAACAAGAGTATTGCGTCAGTGAAAGTTCTATGGCGGAACTTCTCACGTGAGGAGGCTACGTGGGAGCTTGAGGATGCGATGAAGAAGAAGTATCCCCTTTTGTTTGAGTAGTGTCGTTCTAACTTCGAGGATGAAGTTTCTTTAAGGGGGAGAGGGTGAAAGACCCTCGAATTTCCGTCGCATTTATTTGTATTTTAGTGTGCATGATTTTGCTTGTGTATGTATGTACATATTTACGTACGCATTAATTAGTATAATTACGTGTGCATGTGTTTGTATTAAGTATAAATAATGTATGTATTGCATGATGATAGTATGGATACAATACCGTATGTATATTGCATGTATATATGCATGGTATGCATGGTTTTCTGCATGATTTAGAGTTCTGGCCGAAGGCCACCTTGGCGTCAATCCCAGGCCGTTTATTTGGTGTCAGCGTCCAGACCTGGACGCCAACACTCATCCGGGCATCCAGCGATGTGGACGCCAACCTCTCTGACCTGCATGCGCAGCAGAGCTGCAAGCTTCTGAAACAAGGTATGGCCACCATTGGGGGGATGTCCCCCAACGGCTCTGAGGGTGTCCCATCACCCTAGTGAGTGGGAGAGAGACCCTCCTTATTGTCTAAACCCGAATTGGCCTCTCCCACTCTTCCCTTCACCCTTGCAAGAGGAGAAAAAGAGAGGAAAACCCTAGAGAGAAAAGCTGTGAGAAAACCCATCTTACCACCCTCAAATCCGACCCTCTTGGAGTTTGATCTGAAGATCTACTGCGACAAGGAGGAAGCTGGAGCAAAGAAGAAGGCTTCCCCATCGTCCCCTTGCTGTGGAGCTCATCCAAGAACCGGAGGAAGGTGACCTGGAGGCACTTCTGCAACTTTCTTGGGACTGCCAAGGAGGTCTTCACAGAGCCATAAATCCCTTGGAGGAATTTTAGAAAGGCAAGTGACCTATCCATGGTGTTCCCTTATGAGTCTAGGTCGGTTTTGCTATTTTTATGGATTTTTCCTCGAGTCATAGACCCTCCCATTCACCCAAGTTTCAGAGCTCGGGTCTGTGTTTCTGCACAGACCTGATTCGACGGCAAGGTCCCTGGACGCCTGTGATGAGCTTGGCGTCCATCGGCCATGCCGCTGACCCTGAGTTAGCGGCCAGAGACCGCCCCCTAGTTCCTCTGGACAGAACAGTGAGCTGTTCTGTCCTTCTTATGCATTAATTTCGGTATGTTTTCCGTGATGAGGATATATGGTAAACCTTATACTCTATGTATATTGTTAGTTGTGATGTGTGGATGAATGTGGTGTGATGGTGAATGTGGGAAATTGTACCCCGTTAAACTTGTGAGCATGACTTGTAGACAATCTTGCAAATCCATGATTCATGATTAGGATTAGTATGAATGCCTTGGTTTTGGTCTGATCATGAAGATTAGTGGGTCAGCATATGTGTTTGCAAATTTTGTAATTATCCATGCTTGGTAATTTGTAAATAAGCTCGGTTCGGTAAAATAAAAGCATGCAAGAAATGGTGTAGGGTTCAATCCATAGATGTATGAATTAGGGTAATTTTGTATCCTCAATTCTTGCATATGTTAGTAGCTTATGTTTAAACAGCAAGTGGCTAAATTACAAGATGTGTTAAACCCATGTTAACTTAAGATGTGAATAGCATGCAAATTAGGTGTTTGATTTTCTGTAAATCCTATTTAGCTCATAAAAATCTGAAAAATTGAGGGTATGACCTTGAACCCGAAAACAGCATGTGGTGAAAATTTCAGGTCATTTGGATCAGTAAATAAAAATTTATGTGTTTTCATGTGAAATGTGATAATTCGTGCATATGATCGTAATGTGATTTGGTTTTGTTTAAACCCAACATGATTAGTGTTTACTGTGTGATAAACTCTTGAAATTCTGTAGTACCATGTTAGGAAAAACAGAGGTATTCATGTGAGTGAGAAAGTGAATGAGATGAGGTGTTATGTGTAAAACCAAGTGTAAAACGGTAAATGTGTAAATGTGTAACTGTGCCAATGTGACACTGCTTCCGTAGAGGGCAGTGGAGCTGTATCAGGGAAAAGTCCCCCTGAGAAAGTTCATTGTGTTAAGTGACCCTAAGGGCATTAGGGGGAAATCCTGGAGGTGGACAAGTACCACTGGTTAGGGTAGAGACTTGTTCTCCCGGTCTGCGCAGTCCAAGAGTCGCCATTGGAATGCCTAGATGGCGTCTATGTGTAATGTGATGTGTATATGTCCTGCTTTGGTGGTTTGGACTATGTGTCACGGCACCTAAAAATGTGAATGTGAAATGTGTAATGTGTATGTGTCCATGTGTAAATGTGTAAGTGACAATGTAAATGTGTATGTGTAAAGTGAACCATGTGAAAGAGAAAACTTGTGTAAATAAAAATGTGAAACTAAAGATGTGGAAATAGGTTATTGAAACCCATGTGAGACAAATCTGAAATCATCTGAATTAAGTAAATTCATATTATTATCGTTATGTTTAATGTGCAAAGATGCTTAGAATCCATGTTAGGGATAATTAGTGAACACGGGCACAAGATAGCATGAATGGTTGTTGATGTGATATGTTTTATGCATTATTGTAGCTCTCATGCATAGGTTTTCAGCCATGAAACCATATGAAATCAGCAACCTAAAGCATGTGAAAAGGTTCATGTATGTGTTTAAAAATGTGTAAAATCCATGCTAGTTGTGTTTCCCGTCCATGTATGTAAAAGTTCATGTTGATAGCTCTCATGTTTTGATTCTTTAAAGATTAAAGTTTCATGAGTAAATTGAATAGAGACCATGTGATAGGTGAATTTTATTTTAGAAATCTGAAAGCATGAGTTATGTATAAAATTGTAGAACTTTCATGATAGGTTGAAAACTTGAATTGACTAACATGCTATGTGCGGCTAATTGTAATGTGCATGTAGAAACCACTAGGACTTATAAGTGTATATCATGAGTAGTGTTGCTTGCTGAGTCCTTGGACTCACTCCTTACTTCGGCGTACAGGTATAGTTGGTGACACAGTACCTTTGGAGAAGGCAGCAGAGACGGACTCCGTGCTTGGAGACTAGCTAGTTTTTGGAGTTCTTTGAGAATTGTGTATTTCATAGTATGTAATTTTGAACATTGTACTAGAGTATCATGAGAATGATGTATAAGTGCGGATATTTGTATTTAATTTCAGCAATTTAAATCATGTGGATTTTTAGTTCTTTATGTAAATGCGAACTGCATGTATGTTTAATGGGATGATGAATGAATGAAGACATGGTTTTTTACTTCCGCTACTCTCTGGTGTATATTCGCGTGTATCTCAGCTGTTTGTATGTTTAGGTAAATGTCCCACTGTGAGGACTCTCGCTATACGACGTGGGCCGGTATGACCGTACGGTGTAACAAGGGCCGTCACACCAACTCAAGACATAGACCTTCTAGCAACAGATCTAGTCGAAAATGAGAGCACTAAGAGAGCTATGCAGAGAAGAACTTGCATAATCTCAAAGATATCTCAGAAGAACAGAAGTACAATGAATTGTATTAAATAACTTCGTTCTTCAAGTGTACTCCTTGTAGAAGCTTGGATTGGGATGAGGCTTGCAATCTTGAAGTCCAAAACCGATGCTCTGCACTTTGGAATTGTTGGATCTTCCTTGAATTCTTCTCCAACGAAGGCTTCTACTGGATCTGCTTCCTTGGGATGCTTCAGAGGTTCTACAGGGATCCACACTCCAATTCTCACACTTGAATTGGTGAGAATTGGTCTTCTGGAAGCACACGGAGAGCAGAGGAGGGAGACGACCTCTTGTAGCCGCCAGGAAACTTTTTGGAGGCTCTAGAAGTTAGTTGGGTCTCTTCAGATGTGATGGGGGCCGATTAGGGACCTTTTATACCCAAAGATTCTAAAGATACCTTTGGGTACAAGGGCACACGATTCTAGGTTGATACCCCATCGCCCTAGGCTGACACGTGGCAAACATCCATCTTAGGATGGAATCTTTCCGTAGTGTGTCGACCTGCCCTTGTGGTGGTGTCGACACACTGCCCAAATCTTGAAATAGGCTGTTCTGGGAACTGCTCCAGTGTCGACCTGCTATCCTGGTTTTGAAAACAGCTGTTCTAGGAGCAGGATCCAGTGTCGACCTGCCCTGAGAGTGCGTCGACCTGAGTAGTCTGATTTTCGGAATCTGCAACTCTTGTCGACCTGCTTCTGGACTTGTGTCGACACAGTCTAGGCAATTCTTCAACTTTTTGCCTTTGAGACTGAGGTGTTGTGTCGACACCATTGAGGGGTGTGTCGACACTTCTTTTGCAAAAAGTTTTGTACCTGAAAATTAAACACATATATCATTAGTTAAATGATTTATCATGAACATAATGATAAATGTGATTTGAAATATGCTTTTTGAACATTGACTTCAGGTATGATGTTTTTGACATGTTTCATTTTAAATGCTTTAAAATCACCTCATGTCATCATCAAAATAGGAGGGAAATGATATGAATATACACTCAACCCAATAATCTCCCCCTTTTTGATGATGGCAACATTAAATCCATATGTCAATGATGTGTTTTGATGAGATGTGATTTTAAGCAATTTTTGGTTATTCAATGTCCTTATTTTTATTCATGTCATGCTTGTTAAAGACCTTTAAATATGGCACATTCACAATGATGGTTTACTAACGAAGTACAAAGTAACTTGAAGTAAGTTAGTGCATAAAGAAGGTCAAGCAACTTGACAAATTCATTCATTCCATTCACATGAAAATTTTCAATCGCATTGAAGTCACAATTGAAGATTTCATTCAAGCTAAGCAGAAAAGCATTTCATTTCATTCATCAAGAGAACCATTACAATCATTCCAAAAGATTACAAAAGAATATTAACATTTCTCTTTCTTTCTTTCTTCTCCCCTTTGACATCATCAAAAGAAAAATTACATAAGTAGAAGATGGAGGAGGAGGAGGAAGGGGGGAAGTAAGATGGTCTCAATGTCAGACATTCTTCTCCATAAAATCAAGCTGGACTTGATTTCATCTTGAATGGTTGTGAGTTTGGTGTGCAAGAAGTGTTCCATTCTATCTGAATTCTCTATTAAGGTAGCTTGAATTCTTGCTAGATCAGCTGCAATGGGTTGTGAAGATGAAGATGATCCAGCTGACCAACCAGGTCTTTGCATTATCTTGAATTCCTTTGTCAATCAGATATCTGTGTGTCAATGTGCTCATTGAAGTTCCTCATGCTTTCCAAATCATCCACAAATGAGCAAAGGACAGTCTTGTGCTGGTGATCTCATGTAATGTTTGTTTGGTGTTGAAGACATCAGCTTGCGAATTTGCCAAAATTCCCTTAAGAACTGTCTCCAATTTTTGCTGGTGCTCCTTCAGCTGTAATGAGGCATCTGCCAGTGTACCAATCAGTCTGTTGAATCTTTGAGCTGCATAGTCTGAGGCAGCTTTTTGTTCTATGAATTTGGCAGATACAGTGTTCTCCAATCTTTGAATCCTCAACTCAAATGTTTCTGACATGGTTTGGATGGAGGAGTTCAAGGTTTCAAACTTATCATTCAGGAAGGAGAACAATTCTGGTGGAACAGGAGGCCCACCAGAAGATGTGGATGCTTGAAAATTAGGTTGAGGAGAGAAATGGGGAAACTGAGGTGAGAGTGCGGCATGAAAAGGAATGTCACCTCCAGTTGAAATTTGAGGTTGTTCCTCATTCAAAGGAGGCTGATCCTCTTGACATTGGGGTTGGTCCCCTTCAGCTGGAGGTTGTTCCTCTTGAGCTTGGGGCTGGTCCCCTTGATCTTGAGGTTGTTCCTCCTGAGCTTGGGGTTGTTCCCCTTGATCATGAGGTTGTTCCTCTTGAGCTTGGGGGGCCTCAACCACAACTGGCCCTCTTCTAACTTGATTTCCCTCCAGTCTAAATCCATAAATTTTTGAATATTCTTGAAGGTGTAGATGTTGGGCTTAGGAATAGATTGGGATTCTCATTCTCCAAGGGCACACCAAAAGCTGGAAGACTGAGGTCAGATGTGCAGCATATGGTAGAGATCTTTTGAGGTCCTTCCCTGTTGTTTCAGATATGATTTGATACATAATGACATGAAGATTGATTTTGATATCTTTAACCATGCAATACAGAATAAACCTCTGAATATCTGTCAACCTGTCCCTTCCACCACCTTGAGGAGTGATAATGGTGGTCAATATGTGGTGTAGGATTCTCAACACAGGGGGAAAGGAATTTGTGTTGAATCTTGTAACATGGGTTTTTTGGGATCAGATGCATCAGAAGGTAGGCCTGTCAAGATAGAATAGGCTTCATGAAGATCAAATTCAAATTGATGATAATCTGCCCCTTCATCTGGTACTTTGAAAATAGATGCAGCTATATCAGTTGGCATGTCAATAACCATGCCCTTAACCTTTGATTTATATCCATCCTCTGTGCATTTCAGGTTCTTGTAAAATCCCTAACAAGTCTTGGATAACTAATTTGAAACTCTGAAATGAATATCAACCAAGACTGAAGAGAAAATAGGCCTGAATTTTTGGAAATGAGTCTGCTAGCTGAATGTCTGATAAGTCCACTATCCTGGCTTTAAAATAAGCTTGGCTTCACTAGTGAGTCCTGAGACTTGGAAGACTCTGAAGATGATGATGATGAATCTGAAGAGTCTCCAGAAGGGGAGCCCGGATTCTCTGTTCTAGAAACCCTACCTCTGCTTGAAGAAGATGGTCTACCTCTCTTTGCTGTGGCTGAGGTGCAGAGGAGGACCCTGGTTACTGTGCAGGGTCATTCCTCCTTTTGGTTCTCCTTTCGAGCTGAGGAACATCATCCTCTTCCGGACTGGCCTGGAGGAAGCCTGAGATTTTGCTCCACGGCGAGGACCCAACTTTCTCACCATGGTGCAAGAATGGAATGAATCGGGGTTGATGAGGAGAAGAGATGATTGAGAAGGGTTTTGATTGAGGAAGGAATGTGAGGGATTTCTTGCCGGGAAACGAGAGAAGCATCGTCGGGTCGACCTGAAGCATAAAAGGGGTTTGCAGTGGTGCAATACCCCGCAGGAACAACAAGGCTTATCTGGAACCCACGACTTAAAAGGTTCTGGCAAGAGGGCAGTGTCGACACAGGAAGAAGGTAGTGTCGACCTGACCTAGGAAGTGTGTCGACACGAGATAGAATGGTGTCGACTGACCTTTGAAGAAAATTTGAATTTTTGTGAGAGGAAAAATTTGAGAAATTTTGGACATCTTTAGAATGATAAACAATGAGGGGAATTATCATTTCAAGGATTTTTTAAGAGGCTTAAAAATTCATTTGTTATTGTTGCAAAAATTCATCACAATTCAAGTTTCAACCAATTTCCAACAGAATATTAGCATTCCAAGACTTGAATCAACAAAATGAGAAATTGAGGGATATAATATATCTAACAATCAACTATAAACTACCATATTTCTCAACTTTAAAGAATTAAAGATGTCATCTAGACTAAATACAATTGTTTTGAAATAAAACACAATCTCAAAGAAAAACTGGATGAGGAAATGAAGATGATTTTCTAGAAACATCTCCAATAATGTTCACATTTTGTTCTTTTTAACAAACTATCAAATGATATAAATCTCTTTCACTCAAGTACTAGTACTTTTAACACACCATAGTCCTGGATACTTAAGATTTAGTCATTGTCAAGTCTCAAAGGGGTAAATGATGGCCTTTTGACATGAAAATATACGTTTTGTAGGCGCCAATATTTCCAATTACTCAGTCATCATCAAAAGTATAGCACATTTTGCTTTTGTTTTGAATTTATTTTTATTTTGATCCCCCTTGAACAGAGTTAGCATAGTGCCTCATGACATACATGGCACTTCATTCATTGTGAAGGTGTGCAGTTTCTCCGCACAAGTGCCATTGCTCTGTTGGATTTTAAAATTTTGGAGAGTTTGTGAGATAGAAATCAATAACATCCAATCATAAGTTGCAAACAAGGAAATGTTTTAAATTCAAGGCACAAGTTGATGTTTAGTCTAGGAAGAGATCTGAATTTCTGTGGGTTGAGAGATATAGTTGAAAGTTGATTAGTAAAAAATATAATAGATCACTCAAGAGTTCATTTTGAGACTCTAGACTTCGAAATGATGACATCATGCAAGGAATGATGAGATTCAAGAAAAGTTTGAATTTTGCAAAGTCATGACTTGTGAATTTTCTAGCTCCCCCTAAGATGATGATTTCAATCACTTTTCATCAAAATAAAGATATGTAAATTTTGGAAATCAGAAAAGTTTTCTTCTTGGACAACAAAGACTCCCCCTCAACAATTGCATATCCATTCATTGGTACTTGGCGGAGTCATATACTCACGCACAATGAAAGGTTTCCAGACAAGCCTAACTTATCCTTCTCCAACACTATTTGATATACCAAAAATTTCAATACAATAAGAGTTGAAGAATTCATTATCAAAAAGAAATGGAAGTGAAAATAAGCAAGATTTTGAAATCAGAAAGTATCCTCTTTGAACAATAGAAGCTCCCCCTCAACAATTGCATATCAATTTCTTAGTACTTGGCGGAGACATATACTCTCGCATAGTGAAAGTGTCCAGACAGGCATAACTTACCTTCTCCAAATCACCATTATATACCAAGAAATTTCAACACAATAAGAGTTGGAGAATTTATTGTAAAAAGGGGAATATAATTGAAAGTAAGAGAGATATGAACAATGTAACTCAAGGAAGCAAAGAATTATGAGATGCAAAGAACTCCCCCTTAGATAATGCATTACACTCAACCCAAACCTTGAGAGAGATCATGAAGGTGGACATTACAAAGACCAAGTTTCTCTCTTAAGGATGAAAATCTGTTTTCAGGAAGTGGTTTAGTGAATATGTCTGCAATTTGTTTTTCAGTTTCAATGAAGTGG
Organism: Colocasia esculenta; assembly: GCA_014218235.1. Taxonomy (NCBI): domain Eukaryota; kingdom Viridiplantae; phylum Streptophyta; class Magnoliopsida; order Alismatales; family Araceae; genus Colocasia; species Colocasia esculenta. Next base: position 98,200,028 of record CM024761.1, on the reverse strand, counting down.
AGTTCAAAGGATTTCTTGCAACCTCATCTCTCAAGAAATGATGCCTAATTTCAATTTGTTTTGTTCTGGAGTGCTGAATGGGGTTTTTAGACAAATTTATGGCACTAGTGTTAGTGTGTTATCACATAGGATGTTACACACCCTAAATCTTGGTTGTAATCAAGAAGTTGATGTTTCACCCAGAGAATCTGAGTTCCACATCTACCTGCTGCAACATATTCAGCTTCTGCAGTTGACAGAGCAACTGAATGTTGCTTCTTAGAAGCCCAAGAGATAAGGCACCCACCTAGAAATAGACACAAGCCACTTGTGCTTTTTCTATCTAATTTACACCCAGCATAATCAGCATCACAATAGGCAAACAGATCTAACTTGCAACCAGCAGGATACCAAATGCCTAAGTCACATGTTCCAACAAGATATTTGAAGATTCGTTTAACAGCAAGCATGTGACTTTCTTTAGGATTAGATTGGAATCTAGCACATAAACACACACAAAACTGAATATCAGGTCTAGAAGTTGTAAGATAGAGCAGAGAGCCAATCATACCTCTGTAGGTCTTTGGATCTACTGACTTACCAGATGGATCTTCTTCTAGTTTAGCATTAATTGCAATTGGTGTGCTTGAGTGCTTAAGGTTCTGAAAGTCAAACCTCTTTAATAGCTCCTTGACATATTTGGTTTGACCTGAAGATTCCTTCATGTGTTTGGTTAACCTGCAATCCCAAAAGAATTTTAAATCTCCCATTAAGCTCATTTCAAATTCATTCTTCATTTGATTTGAAAACTCAGTGCAAAGGCCTTTATTGGTTGATCCAAAATTATGTCATCAACATAAATTTGGACTACAATTATTTGATTTTTAACTATTTTTGTGAACAATGTTGATCAACATTACCTCTAGAATATCCTTTTTCAAGTAAAAAGGAACTCAACCGGTCATACCAAGCTCTTGGAGCTTGCTTAAGACCATAGAGAGCCTATTAACTTGAAAACATGGTTAGGATATTTTTCATTTTCATATCCAGGAGGTTGTTCAACAAAAACATTTTCCTTTATATCCATTTAAGAATGCACTTTTGACATCCATTTGATAGACTTTGAATTTCATGGAGGATGCAAAAGCAAGGAAAATTCTGACAGCTTCTAGTCTAGCTACAGGGGCATATGATTCTTCAAGTCAATTCCAAATTCTTGGTTGTACCCCTTTGCAACTAGCCTAGCTTTGTTTCTTATTACTTGACCAGTTTCATTTAACTTATTTCTGAAAACCCATCTAGTACCAATCACTGCTTGGTCACTAGTCTAGGTACTAATTCCCATACTTGATTTCTTTCGAATTGATGAAGCTCATCATGCATGGCATTAATCCAATCAGAACTGGATATAAGGCTTCATCAATTGACTTGGTTCAATTTGGAAATTAGAGCTAGTGGGTCTTCTTCAATATTTTGCAAGAAGGATGATCTGGTCCTTACTCTATCATTCAAATTGCCAACTACACTGTCTAATTGGTGATCTCTCAGATATCGAGGTTCAGAAATTACCTGTTGAGAAGTACCCACTTCTGGAGCAATGTTACCTGACCCACTTGAAGATGGTGAGTTGTTGTTCAGGTTCTCTTCATTATTGACAAGCTCCTCAACAGTTGGTGAAGAATCCACAATGAGGTCATCCTCTTCATTGTCTTGTCTTTCCCTGCAAGATTTAGAATCATTAGTGGAAAGGAATTTCATCAAAAATAACATGTGGAGATCTTCAACATTTTGGTTTTTAGAATGTACACTTTGAAAGCCCTTGACACTTCAGAATAGCCAGGAAGATAGCTTCCTGACTCTTAGCATCAAACTTGTCAAGGTTTTCTTTGTTATTATTGTGTACAAAGCATTTGCACCCAAAAGTTTTGAAATAAGAAACAGTTGGCTTTTTATTTTTCAACAATTCATAGGGGGTTTTTTCTGATCTTTGGTCTGATCAAAGCTCTATTTAGGATATGATTGTTTGTTTAACAGCTTCACCCAGAAGGATTTGGGCAGATTACTTCCTAAGAGCATGGATCTAGCCATTTCCACAAGAGTTCTATTCTTTCTTTCCACCACTCCATTTGTTCTGGAGTTCTAGGTGAAGAAAACTGTGAAATATTTGAAATTCAGCACATGATCAGAAAAGATGTGTTATCAAATTCACCCCCATGATCAGTTAAAATGTTTTTGATTTTATTTGATAGTTGTTAAGATAGTGGTACAGAAATTCCTGAATTCAGCAAGTATCACTTTTGTGGATAGAAAGATAACCCAAGGAATCTAGTAAAGTCATCAATGATTACAAACCCATATCTCTTGCCCCTTAAGCTTAGAACTCTTGTTGGCCCAAAAAGTTCCATGTGAGAAGTTCTAGTGGCCTAGATGTATTACCTCATTGAAGGTTTTAAAAGATTTCCTAGTTTGTTTTCCTTTAGCACTATCCCACAAACTTGATCTTCAACATTAGAAAAAGATTCAGGAAGACCCTTAACCAAGTTCAGTCTTAACAACTTATTTAATGTTCTAAACTTGCATGGCCAAGTCTTTTGTGCCAAGTCCATGCAATTTCATCTTTATTTGCAACAAAGCAAAGATTTTCAGAAAAGTTTTATTAAGGTTGATCATATAGATATTGTTTTCTCTTTTTCCAAAGAATTTGATTTTATCAGTTGATGAATCAATTATCTTACAAAAATCAGATTCAAACACAACTTTGTGACCTTTGTCACATAGTTGGCTGATACTGAGCAAATTATAATCAAGACCATCAACTAATAAAACATTATCTACTGAGTTTGAAGAAGTTTGACCAACCTTTCCAGATCCATGATCTTTCCTTTATTTTTACCTCCAAATGTAACTGACCCTCCCTCCTTTTCAAGCAGGAATGAGAATTTGGCTCTGTCTCCCGTCATGTGTCGTGAACACCACTGTCAAGAAACCATACATTGGTGTTGGGTGCACGACCTTCCTGCAAAAAGATCAGTGGAGAGAAGCTTTTGGTACCCAAACAGAGTTTGGACCATAAGAATGTTGAACATTGTCAGTAAATCTTTTCTCACCCAAATTTGACTTGTTTTTTATTTTGTTTTGTTACATTGGTGTTTTCAGTCTTTTTCTGTTTGTTCTTTCTTTTAGGAATGAAAGCACCAATATTTTGTTTTTGGTAGGAGAGGATTTTTCATTTGAAAATTGGAATTCAATGAGGAGGTGGAATCCAGGATTTTGTTGGTACATCGAAATTTGGATAAGGAATGAGGATGATACCAACATGGGTTTTCATACCATTGGCTCCAAGGATTGGTCCAATCATCTTAAATGTTGTCTTGGAGGTCCAAGGTTTTTCATGAATTATTTCTTTTGACTTTTTCTATTTTTCAAATTTTTATTTGAATTTTGGTTAGTTGTTTGCAGCTTTTGATGTTGAGCAGGTCGACGTCTCCTGTACTAGTGTCGACATAGCAGCCACAGAAGCCTTGTTCTTGTCGACTGGTGTCGACCTGTCAGGGGACTGTGTCGACCTGATTGCTCTTTTATTTTTGAGTTTGCTTTGTTTTGTGTTTTGTTTAAGGTTTTGTTTGCTGTTTGTTGAATTTCTGTGTTCTCAAGATTAGGACCCTTGACAAATTTAATTAGTGGTGCTTGCCCTTTTCTCACCAGATTTGTCTTTCATGGGTTTCTTTTTATTGAATCCTAATCCATGAGAGGTGGTTGTCATGGTGGTTCCTAGAAGTGCCTCTAAGTTATCTTTACCTTTTTGTGAAGGTCTGGATAACTTCATCCCTTTCTTTTAGCTGGTTTTTAAGAGTTTCAATTTCTCAATCTTATGATGTTTTTCTTGTTTTTCAATTTCCAGATTTTCAGTTAAGTTTTTGAATTCTTGGGAGGCCTTTTGAGAGGCAAGTTTTAGTTCATCAATAAGGTTCAGGAGATTTTTCTTTTTCTTCATGCAATTCTGTTACTTCAGTTTCCAGTTCTTATATTATCTTGTTTGAAGATTGGTTATGGTAAAGATTTTCAATTTTCTTTTTAAATGTTTGTTTTCTTTTCTAATTTCTGAGAATTTTCAACTAGCTCAGCATAAGCATCCTGCCAATCATCTATAGTGTAGTCTTCGAAGGATGTACTTACCTTTCCATCTGAGCTGTTGGCCATGAAGCAAACCTCCTCACTTCAGAGCTTGAGGATTTCTCTCTCTTCTTCTTCCGCACTTGAGTCTTCATCAGACCAAGTGGCTACCATGGCCTTTGGCTTCTTAAATTTCTGGAACTTCTTGTGCTTTTCCTTCTTGTTCTCAGGACACTCTCCCTTCATGTGTCCTGTTTGTTGCACCTGTAACAGACAATATTTTCGTCAGATTTGTGATTCTTGTTGAAATTAGAAGAGGAAGTGTTTTTCTTACCTGAGAAAAACTACTTTTTCCCAGACATTTTTCCTTTTCTGTATTTCAAGAATTTTCTGAATTGCCTGGTCATGAGGGCAATTTCATCCTCATTTGACTAAGACTCCTCAGAACTTGTCTTTTCCTGACTTTTATCTTATTGCTTGAAGAGGCCTTAAGTGCCATAGGCTTGGTCTTAATTATGTGTTCTTCATTTCTTTTTAAGTTGATCTCATATGTCATTAACGATCCAATCAATTCATCCAAAGAGATTTTGGACAGATCTTTTGAATCTTCAATGACAGTGGCCTTTGTATGCCAAATTGAAGAAAGTGAACGTAAGATTTTTCTGACCAGTCTGCATCTGTATATTCCTTACCCAAGGCCTTTAATCCATTCACAATCACCATGACCTGGCAAACATTTCAGAAATATTTTAGTTAGACTTCATCATAAAAAGTTCATATTCTGAAACTAGAATATTTGCCTTAGTCTCCTTTACTTGTGATGTTCCCTCATAGAGTAATTCGAGTTTATCCCACATCTCTTTGGCAGATTTGCACATTGAGATTCTCGAATACTCCTTGGGATGGACAGCACATTGAATCATGTTCATGGCACTATAATTCAATGTAGCTCTTTCTTTATTGTTCCCTAGTCCAGGTGTCTTCTCTCCCTGGTTTTCATAGGGACCCACTTCCACTACTTTCCAGATCTCATAGTTCTGGGCCCTTAAAAATACTTGCATTTGTTTTTCCAGTAAGAATAGTCCGTCCCATTAAAGAATGGTGGCCTATTTATGGAATGACCCTCAGCTATGAAACCTTTGGAATCCATGACTCTAAAGCAGAAAGAAAATGCTTAGCAAACAAATAGGCAAACACACAACACTCAGAAACAAAAACTGCTCAGATCAAATCAGATCAAAGTAAACCCGCTCTGATACCAATTGAAGGATCGAAGTGAAGGTGTGGAAAAGATCTAGAAGTGGGGGATGAATAGATCTAAGCCACTTTTTGCGGAAGCTTATACAATTTAAAAACACTTTTGAATCAGAGGCAATTTTATCAGTGAAAAACCACAGATCTGATGAGATTTGAGTGAGTTGGTAAAATAGATGTGAAACAAGTTGATTAAGTGAATATTAACCGATCCTATGCAACATCTAACGGATGAAATGATCAAACCATAATTAGACAAATGCACAAGGATTTTTAGGTGGTTCGGAAATCACCCAAGTGATTCCTACATCCACCCCTCACACCCCGTGAGGATTCACTAAAACAACTGGGTAACACACCCACTGGAGCCTGACAACTCCAACACTTGAGAGCTTACAACTCACACAACTTCTAGAGCAAGACTACTCTAGAACAACTGAGCAAGACTGCTCAACACAACCTTGAGTTAGACAACTCAAACTGAGCACAACGCTCACAACACCTGAGCACAATGCTCACACAACTTGAGCACAATGCTCACATAAGACTTGCTAGACACCAACTCAAGACATAGACCTTCTAGCAACAGATCTAGTCGAAAATGAGAGCACTAATGAGAGCTATGCAGAAGCACTTGCATAATCTCAAAAGATATCTCAGAAGAACAGAAGTACAATGAATTGTATTAAATAACTTCGTTCTTCAAGTGTACTCCCTTGTAGAAGCTTGGATTGGGAGAGGCTTGCAATCTTGAAGTCCAAAACCGATGCTCTGCACTTGGGAATTGTTGGATCTTCCTTGAATTCTTCTCCAACGAAGGCTTCTACTGGATCTGCTTCCTTGGGATGCTTCAGAGGTTTCTACAGGGATCACACTCCAATTCTCACACTTGAATTGGTGAGAATTGGTCTTCTGGAAGCACACGGAGAGCAGAGGAGGGAGACGACCTCTTGTAGCCGCCAGGAAACTTTTTGGAGGCTCTAAGAGTTAGTTGGGTCTCTTCTGATGTGATGGGGGGCCGATTAGGGACCTTTTATACCCAAAAGATTCCAAGATACCCTTTGGGTACAAGGGCACACGATTCTAGATTGATACCCCATCGCCCTAGGCTGACACTTGGCAAACATCCATCTTAGGATGGAATCTTTCCGTAGTGTGTCGACCTGCCCTGGTGGTGGTGTCGACACACTGCCCAAATCTTGAGATAGGCTGTTCTGGGAACTGATCCAGTGTCGACCTGCTTTGGTATTGTGTCGACCTGCTATCCTGGTTCTGAAAACAGCTATTCTGGGAGCAGGATCCAGTGTCGACCTGACCTGAGAGTGCGTCGACCTGAGTAGTCTGATTTCCGGAATCTGCAACTCGTGTCGACCTGCTTCTGGACTAGTGTCGACACAGTCTAGGCAATTCTTCAGCTTTTTGCCTTTGAGACTGAGGTGTTGTGTCGACACCATTGAGGGGTGTGTCGACACTTCTTTTGCAAAAAGTGTTTGTACCTGAAAATTAAACACATATATCATTAGTTAAATGATTTATCATGAACATAAATGATAAATGAGATTTGAAACATGCTTTTTAAACATTGTCTTCAGGTATGATGTTTTTGACATGTTTCATTTAAATTGTTTTAAAATCACCTCTTGTCATCATCAAAATAGGAGGGAAATGATATGAATATACACTCAACCCAACAACTACCACTGAGTGTGTCGACACACTGTCCCATTTGTCCAAAAAGGGTCTTCTAGAAGCTGGGTCTAGTGTCGACACTGCCACTGGCTGTGTCGACACACTGTCCCAGTCAGGCAACTGGGTTTTCTGGAGACTGGGTCTAGTGTCGACACTACCAGGGACTGTGTCGACACACTTGACCCTGTCTTCATGAAAAAACATCAGGGACTCTGACCCAGTGTTGACACCATCAATGGGTGTGTCGACACTATCAATGACAAGAGTTGTATACACATGCAAATTTAACACATAAATCATTAGTACAAGATATTATCATTAAAATATGAGATATTAATCATCAAAAAAATATGTTGTTTTAGCATTATTGTGATATGTATAAAATGTATAACATGTTCAACATATCATCATCAAAATCACAATATGTCATTATCAAAATCAAAGTGTGAGTGATGTTCATTGGTCATCATTAAAATACAACTTTAGAAAATTCCAAAACACACTCAACCCAACATCAAGGACAAACAGTAGATGAGAACTATGGTTTTGGTTAAACATGATTTGGTCTCGAGATGCGCAGGAAGCGACTTGAACATGGAAAGCCCTAAGCATGCACGACCTTTGGAAAACTCTGGATACTCCATGTATGCTCGAGAAACTTGGGGAAAACACATGCACATGAAAGTAGACTTGATGAACTACACATTGGTATGTAATTTGATTTAGTTTGGCCCGAGATAACCTACCATTTGAGTTGAATAAGATTCGTTCTCCAGAAAGCCCTCGCTCTTACCGCTTGGAGGAGAACGCTTAATACTCTTGGCACACTGGATAAATATTGGGAAAAATGGTGCCATTAGAAACTAGACTCAACCCTCTTTCTAGGGGTATAAGCTTTGCATGGTTTGGTCGAGGTTTGACTCACCCTTGGTCGATTCTAAGAAGGGTTCTCTACACAGATCGATGCAGAACGCAACTAGGAAGAAGAGCTCCAGTCGGGGGCGATTTCCTCCTCCACTGGTGCTCAAGAACTGCTACTCACGACCCCAACTATTGGTAAACTCGTCCCCAAGGGTTTTGGGAAGAGTATTTAAGCTTCTAGGGTCTTTAGGAGTCCTAATGGAACAAGGAGAGTGGGTTGCGGTTTTGGGTGGTTAGACCTTTCTTGCTTGAAGGATTCCTATCCCAATTGGAGTGGTTTGGGGGTTTTAGGAAACCTCCTAGTATGGATAGGCACGAATTTGGGTTACCATAATGGTCTAATTACCTTTGATTTCACCCTAATTGCCTCCTTTGATTTTCAGCTCAATTAAGGTTACAAATTTCTATGTATTTTTCTTGCTTGGTTTTACTCTTGGGCCAGAAGTTGTCCATTGGCCCAATTCTGATAATGGGTTATCAATACATGTTGTTAATTGTCTTCTCAACATTTTTAACTTGATTTATGATCACATGATAATGGATTTCCGAATGGTTTCTTAATTTGGATAATAAGTCACAATGCGACTTATACTTGGCCAATCGGATTTTTCGTTGCACGAAATTTTTCGTGGATCATTTGGGTATATTAATTAGAGTTGAACTATTATTTTTTATTAAATTTTCCAGGGTGCTACACCCTCCCCCACTTAAGAGATTTTCGTCCCCAAATTCATAGATAGGCTAGTCCTCAGCACCAGGGATCTCGATCAGGTTCGAGCTCTGATCTTTAATAAACTCCAGCTCGTATCCGCCTTATTGTCATAGGTGTTAGTTATTTCCACCTATAGGCTGTAAATATTGTCCATCCTATTCCTTCCAACTCTTTCCTTCTTCTATGGTTAATATCACTCCATATTGATTAACATGATTATGTTTGGTAAGACTACTATGTTATTTTGAATTTCTCCTATAGTCGTCTCCCCCACTTAAGAATATACTAAACAGTGTAAGACAAGTCTAAAGGATTAGGAAAACTAACATCTTTCACCATACCTTCTTCTGGAAGTTTCGCTCGGGTCAATGCATTCCCGCGCCCTGGACGTTTTACCACTCCTTGGTTCCTTCCAGCTTGGTCTTTTAGCAATGGGCAGTTGGGTATACGATGATCGTGACTTCCACACCACAAGCAAGCTCCAGCCTTCTTTCAGCACTTGTTTGCTTGGTGTCCAGGCTTATTGCAAAATTTGCAATACTCCACGATCGTTGTTTCTTCTTCTTTGATCTTCTTGCCATTACCAGCATTGTTCTCATCGATCGGTATCTTGGTACCATTATTATTGTTGGAGTAAAAATTTCTAGCAATATGGGGTGCTTCCTTCTTGACAAAGATCGATTTTGCAGTCTCCTTTCCTCTCATGCCTTCCACCTTTGCCATGGTGTCTTTCACTAGCTGGGCTCTCTGGACCATCTTAGTGTAAGTTTGGATGTTATGTGCTTCATGCTATTCAATGAACACGAGTTTGAGCCCATCCATGAACCTATTGGCCTTTAGTCTTAACGTACCCACTAGGTGTGGTGCATACATGGCCAAGCGAGCAAACTGAGCTTCGTACTCAACTACAGACATACCCTACTACTTCAGTGCGGCAAATTCTGTAGCTTTCTTATCTTTCACCCTTTCTGAAAAGTATTTTTCCCAGAATATATCAAGGAAACCAGCCCATTCCAGTTCTGCCACATTAGGCAGATGAGCCGATGTGGCCTTCCACCACGCCCTAGCGTCCTTGCTCGCATGGCCATATATTTAGAATAAATTGTAAGTCTTAAGTGGGGGATATGATGTGGAGAAATATTCAGAATAAATTGGAAGTCATACCCTGTCATATGAATTTGGGGACCAAATTCTCTTAAGTGGGGGAGGATGTACCATCCCGAAAATTTAGTAATTTAAAATTTTTAAATAAATCAAAATTGATAAATTCAATATTTTTCAAATAGTATGATAGGCCAAACATACACTCATAGCCCAAAGAATAAAAGCCTGATTAGCAATAAATCCTAAAAATTTGAAGCTCAAATTGAGCATAAATTAGCAAGGGCAATTAGGACAAAACCTAAGGCAATTAGACCTCCATATTAACCCAAATTCGTGCTTAACTATAATATGAGGTTTCCTCAAAGCTTTCCTACTCCAATTGGGATGGATTTAGATGGTAATCGCTTATGTAGAAGTTTTAGTTGGGAAACCCCAAACTCGGAATTAAACAAACCTAACATTATAAAACCATCACAAGACCTCTAGGGCCGGCTTTAGTAAGCCCTATTCGTTGCTGGACGTGGGAAGAATGCCCAGGAGCAAGGAGGACGACCCAAGAGCTTGGATTCGTGAAGGACATCTTCCCTAAGCCTCTGCATCGACCCTTAACAACTAGGGAGTTCTAAGAAATCAAAGGTAGGTGTTCTCGGGCCAAAGATGAACAAATCATATACCATGTGAAAGTTCATCGAGTCTAGTTCCATATGCACTTGTTTTCCCCCATTTTCATCAATCATGCATCAAGTATTAAGTGTTTTCCAAACATCATGCACGATCAGGACTTTTAGTGTCTATGTCATGTTTCACACATCCCAAGACCAAATTCAGTCAATCCAAAAGTGTAGTTCTCTTCTACTCATCGTTCACTACAACTTTCATGTTCATAGTTTTGTCTAAAAATCCCTAGATCTCGAGTTATAAGCGTTACATGCATGATTACACCGTTTTTCCAGTTTTCAGGTTGAACCCTAAACCGCGACCACTACAGACATCGCGTTTACAAGACTGGTATCTCCACAGGGGCTAACCCTTCATGATCAACTTAAAGGTGACAAACAAGATCGTCACGTTTTAGTTCATCCTTACATCTTCAGACAGCATGAAACTTTGTGCTGCCAGGTTTTCTATGCATGTCTGAGACGCGACAACATGTGGCATCATGATTCTACTATTTTCCCTCCATTAATTTATGCGCATGTCCTCTGTATTTCAAAGTCACATTAATGACGACCCATCGCGATTCAGTGTTATCAATCGATACCTTGTACTGATTGCCCTTGAACTCATCCATCATGGTCATCGTGTTTCTGTCCTATATCTGATTGGTCATATCGTTTGTTCCTAAACACGACCGTCACACCCGTAGTGATTTGGAAGCCCGATTGCTTACCTGGTTTAACTGTTTAAGCCTTTGTAATAGGTGACGACTGAACCCGTCGCATATTCTAAAGCCTACCCAAGACCTATTTTCACAATCTTAAGTGTATATCTTGCATGTTATGTGTTATGTAAGCATCGTCCAGTCTGTCCAGTGGCTTAAAACTTGTTAACCCATAAAAAAGTCATAAAAATTTGCTTCATTGCTTGATCTATTATTGTTGAGATTGGTGTGTCCATCTTGATGATCTAGCTTGCTAAAGTGAATGAATGTCATGATAAAATACTTCACATCAAGTTGATATAATTGCATGTCTATATTGCATCATCATGTTACTTGCTTTTCGCCTTGTTTTAAATCGATCGATTGTGATGTTGAGGCACGTTCTACACTACACTCTTGAAGAAATAGGCAGCCCTTTCTTGGGGGATTGAAAACTCTCTGTCGATCATTTCATATTGGCAGACTATTGGCCTTTCCACTAAGACCTCCGTAAATCACTGCACTTCATGGATTCTCTCATGGAGACTGAGTTAGTTGTACCATTGAAGTTCCCTGGAGATAGCGTGCACTTCCTCTCTCGTCTACTTCTCGTGAGCGTGACTTTATAATCATGGACTCAAGCCATTAATGTAAAGAATTAACCAAAAGTGTGAATTGCATCGTTATGTTGCCGAATTTATCTCTCGATTATTGTTATCATGAAATCATGTCCACATGATATGTTTTGCTTGAAATCATTATGGACATGACACTATTTGTGTTACTTCGAACCATTGTTATTGACTTGATAGTCATTACCCTTCTTGAAAAACTTGTTCGTGTTACGTGCTCTTGAACTCACTCTTGACATGATAGTCTCGAACTACTAGTGAACAATGTCCCTTGACATGATCGTACTATTGTTCTTGAACATCTTAACGTGACATTCTTGAACTCTTGAAAGTATCCTCTTGGGATCCTTTGAGCTATTGCAGCTCCTATTGTCTTGTATTGTACTGATCTGTCTAGTGCTAAAATGGGTCTTGCGACTCTAATGTACTTGAATGCATAATGTTGAGGGCACAGAGAGTTTTTGAGGGGCTCCAATCTACTCCTGGGGGTAGAGAGGCACCCGAAATACCTGCAAGGGCAAATGACAGTGTCTGCATTTGCACCGGTTCTTACTGTTCTGATTGAGCTAGGCATCTGACTATTATACTGTTACTGTTTATCTATTAATTTAGACATACTGCACTGTTACTGAATAGCCATTGTCCTGTTAGTTAATGGCTATTGCCAATACTCTCCTATTGTACTGCTATTGTTCAATTACTATTACCTGCTATTACTTGAATGAAACAAAGTATTTACTCGTCTCTTAAAAATCACCTCGTACATTGATAGTTTAAATTCTACAGTCTTGACTCGTTCCCATCTGAATGATATCCTGGGTGCTTGTACATACTGTGCTACTGTTAGTTCTTGCTCGTTACATTATTCTAGATCTTGTTCAATCACTGTTGTTCAATCTATCTTGCTCACGTATTGTCTTTAATGGATTTATTGTTCATGCATTTCTTATTAATCGTGTCTGCCTAGTTCTAAAATGTTATTCACTTATATCATTGCCCGCACATCGAGATGTAAATCCTACTGGGCTAGTTTGCTCATACTTACTTCTTAATATTTTAGATAGTGAAGAGGAGTATGTTTAATGATGGGATTTATGTGCCGAGCATGACATACACCATAGAGAGTCATTATTTATTCTAGTTAGTGAGAGACTAGTAATCATTGTAATCTTGTCTTTCTTTGAGAGATAGATGAGAATATAGTGGAGAGTTGTTCTTATTTTGACATTGGAGATTGTAATGGTCGCTTATGATGATTAAAAAAGTTTGATTACTGAAATATGGGCCCTATCGATATTACTCATTTTTTTATGTCTTCTAAAAGCTTGCTTGTTCGTCGCGCTCCCGATTAAATTTTGCTGCTAAAATTGGGGACATTACATAGACTATGGGATGTGTGTGTGGTGATGGAATAAGAGATCTTTATTTTCGTTATACTTTTCTTGTTATTCGTGTACATCTCTACCTATTTTGTAGTGTTAGGTACATGTGTAAGGCCCTAGTTTTCTGTGCCTTTTAAGACTTGTTGTTATGTTTTACATTACTGCCCGAATTTCTTCTTAATGTCAACATCTTTTGACGTTAACAGCCTGTTGACGGCAAGTAATGTGTCGTTTATAGTCTGTCCTGAAGACCTTGACTTCAAAATCGATTGACGTTTACTTTTTGTTGACAGCAACAAAATGGTCGTTAACTTCTTCAACTGCGTTTGGGTTTCTTGATCAGAAACCATCCTGATTTCTCTGAGAGATAGATTTGGAAACCCCATGTTGGGTGGGATTACTCTTTCCTAGGATGTCTATGACCCAACTCCTATAAAACCAGGACATCTCTGCAAAGAGAAGGCTTTGGGTCAGCTAGGGCTTTTGGGTTTCATGGACAGGAAAAGAGAGAGTTTGTGGAGGTTTATCCAGCGAACCAAAGGCTACACCGACGTTCTACTGCAAGGAGGAGGTCCTTTTAAACGTGGAGAAGCTCTCCCAACGTCAGGAGATCATCTGCTAGAGCATGGAGATTAAATCAAACCATGAAGGTTACCTCTTTAGCTTGGCCGAGGAGGGCTTCATCACCCAAATTCGATCTTCAGAGAGTTTTCTAGAGGCAAGTAACTTAGGGGTTTCATCCCTATACCTATCACCTAGGGTTCTAGGATTTTTTTTCGTGTCCTAGACCCCCCAAATTCTCTGTATTTTTTGTTTCGGTCTGTACTTTCTATAGACAGAAAGTTGACGGCAACATCTTTGCCGTTGAGTTCCTATGTTAACGGAAATCAATCATGCCGTTAACCTCCCTTGACTGCAAGCCACTTGCCATTAAGTTCTTTTGATTTTCCAAAAACATGTTTTAACACATGTGATGTGATCTTTCGGAGATTTTGAATGCATGCATAGGTTTGGGAAATTTTGTCTTGTCAGGTACGTTAGTAGATAGAGTCATGAATTTTTGATAATTTTTGTATCATAATTGTAAATCGTAGAATTTCTGTTATGAGTAAATGAGCATGTCAAATGTGTATGATGTATATTATTGTCACAGTATTTTTCCATTAACCTAGAGTTACTGTGTAACGTCGCGTGCTTTTCGGATCCATGCGAATCATGTGTGTGTTGGTTGTGTAGGCCGTTGTGAGGCCAATGTGAGTTGGTTGTGTGGAATGTATGGTGTGGATGTGTGGCTTGAGTAGGTGAAGTGCAGGTTTGGTCCTGAAATGAAATAGGACCTGCTGTAGTTCAGTTGGGGTTGGCGGCCAGGGGTGGTCGTTGACCTGTTGGCGTCCAGGTATGTGGCCGTTTACTGCATGATCTTGGCGGCAGTGGCTGTGGACGTTTAGGGTGGCGGTTGTTCTTGGCGGCAGAGGGGTTGACGCCAACCTGAGAATTCTGCAGGTTATAGGGTCACCCAAGAGCAGGTTTTCTACCTGGTTCTCATTCTCCCTTGCCCCAGCTTGTTCCCCCGTGTTTCTAAAGCTTCTAACAGGTACCGAAGGGTGGTTGGATGATCGTAGAACGCGTGGCGTTGCCGAATTGCGCGAGGAAACGTCGTGACGTGGTGCAATTCCCGTGGGAGCTCGCGGAGGGTTCGGCATGAACCGGGAGATTGCGGGAGGTTCTAGCGTGTTCTGAGGTAGGGGACGAACCCTGTTAGCTCCGTAGGATCATTAAAATATGACTTAACCACCTGAAACAACAGATTTAATGCATTTCGGGTTAAGTTGCACCATGCGGGGTTAATGGGTGGTTTGGTAAATTTAGGCAGTAAAACATGTTGTTTTGGTTTAAATAAGGTGCATGGATATTAGAGGGATCATTACAGTATGTTTTTCCGTTGTTTTAACGGTTGGGAAACCTGTAGAATCGGATTAGGGTTTCTGCAGGGTTAGAGGCCGAAGAACTTGGTGTCAACATCGTTTGTCGCCAAGCTCATCAGCCAGGATGTAGACGGCCAGATTCCTTGCCGTTGACTTCTTATAAGCGGCAGTCGATGTTGCCGCCTACTGGTTATAAACAGAAATGTCTAATTATGGTATTTATCGATAATGCATGTGCGTTGGCACCTGTGGTGCACTGAGTGCACATAGTTTTCGTGTTTAGCAAACAAGGTATGCAGTTAGTTACCTACTTTCGTGGCTGCGCGTTATTTACGCGAGTCCAGTTAGGTTCACGTGTAGTGAACCGTTGTTACTTGTGGTTTACGTGAGGTTTCACGTGGTTTGTGTGTGACGTACACGTGGTTCTGTGTACGTGGCGAGTAGTACGACGCCTACCGTGGTTACCTCTCCAGTTGGATGCCCCAGGTTCGTTGTGAGCCAGGCTGTTAGCTCAGAGCTTTGTCCCGGTACTTGTGTTGTACCATCGAGGTCTGTGTCGTCTGACCTGGACACCCTCACTCTTGTGTTTGAGTTGCACGTCCGGCTGAGGGAAAGACGACAGTGGGACAGTGACACTTGTGTTTGTCTTTAGTCACTTGTAGTGCGCTCGTAGTTGGGGGTACGGACACCAGTAGACGTACTGGACCCCAGCTAGTCCTTTTCTAGTGCCTCACTCTAGAGTGTTCCGGCCAGGATCTCTAGAGGTGTCAGGCATGGGCTTGCGACCGTGTGGTCCGCAGGTGGTGGTGTTTAGTTGGTCTCCACAATTGTTTGACCTTTTCACGTGGAGCGGCAGCTGGACCTTTCGTCCGTGACTGCGAGACTGAGAGGTAGACCTGTGTTAGCTTGTCCGAGTTAGTTACTGGTGTCGCGAACCAGTTCACGTGACTCGTGTTTGGCAGTATCTACTTTACCTTGTACACCTATACTGGTTTGCCATTTAATTATTAAAGTTGTTTCTCGTAGTCGACAGACGGTGAGTACTTTTACAGCTTTAATATCCTGCTTAGCTGTTCTATAAATCGTTGATATTGTTTATAGCTTGTATCTGTGGTTTTTGGTTTGCTCGATTTTGGCGGAGTTCCCTACTGAGCCAGTGACCAGAGAGGCTCACCCCTACCCCCACAGGTGAGAGCGAGGAGGACGTTTCACGACCGTCGTCCGGTTCAGAGCTGCGCCGTAGCGGTACAGGGTCGGTACCTCCAGCTGTGTAGTGGCAGCTCCAGCAGTGTGGCTTAGTTAGTTGTTTACTTTCTTCAGTTGTACTTTGGGGTATGCCCCAGGCTCTTGTACTTCTTTTTAGTTTTTGTGGAAATTTGGCTATGTAAATTGTGAAGTATTTATAAAATGTGGTGTGTTCCTTTGTGTTTACACGGACTGTGGTTTGGTATCCCTTGCGAGGCTTCGGCCCGTTCGCGGGAGGCGGACTCGGATCAAGTACGTTATTGGTTTAACGGGCTTGGCCGAGGCGTTCCGTCACAGTTGGTATCAGAGCAAGGTCCGTGTTAATATAAGGGAATTAGAAGGATACATAGCCTTATTTCGGTCTTTGTACACTGCTGGTAGGGACCCTGGTTTTTGATAATTTGTTGTTTGATTGTTGTTTAGTGTTTTGTTTATGTAGAAATCTCTAAAATGGCTGATAGAAGAGATTGGGGTGGTGGAGGAGAAGATCCGGAGGAAAGTACCCAGCGTATGATAGAAAGAATTTGGGAAAGCCTTACAGATATTCGGGCGAGAATGGATCAGCAGGCGCCAGTACCACCGGTAGTAGTGCCACCTGGGGATGGAGAGGCTGTACCTGTTGCTCCAGCTCTGCCAAGAGTGGAAGTGCCTTTTGCAGCACCTGTGCCACCACCACCACCAGTGCTGATAGCAGAAGAACCAGTGATGCAGGTGGAGAAGTTTCTGAGATTGCAGCCGCCTACATATTCAGGAGGACCGAACCCAGATACAGCAGAGCACTGGGTTCATGAAATTGAAAGAGTTTTTGCGACTATGAGGTGTCCGGCAGCGGATAGAGTTGTGTTAGCTGCTTATCAGATGAGAGGTTTTGCATTGGAATGGTGGCGACTGAAGATGCAGACCACCTTTGTAGGCAGGGCAGAGGAGGCCATCACTTGGTCAGAATTTCTCGATGTATTTAATGATACATTCTTTCCGATCCAAGTGCAGCAAGTAAAAAGAGAGCAGTTTCGGACTCTCCAGCAAGGTAACTCTTCAGTTTTGGAGTACCAGATGAGATTTATGGCACTTAGCCGTTATGCGCCATATGTGGTTTCAGATAATAATATGATGGTTGAGTATTTCATCAGAGGCTTGAGAGTGGAATTGCAGGATGCGATAGTACCTCTCATGTGCAAGACAGTGGAAGAGGCAGCTCAGAGAGCAGCTACACTGGAGAGGTCTATTAGGACTCGTCAGGTGGGAGAGTCAGGTTCAGGTAGTTTCCGGCTACCGCAGCAGTCATTGGGTGCAAGTAAAGGTAAAGCACCAGCAGGACCTTCTTCATCAGGCTTTGGAAAATGGGGCCAGAAATTGAAGCAAGCATTTAAAGGCAGAGGAAGAGGATGGGGAGGTCGTCCGCAGTTCCAGCAAGGCCGAGGTAGACCTGAGGTGGAGGAGTCGCAGCAGAGTACTTCCAGGCAGCCTATAGTTCCACCAGGGTATCGGTGTTATAATTGTAATCAGCCGGGACATTTGATCTGTAATTGTCCCTATCTGAGAGAATATGGATATGGAAGAGGTGTGCAGCAGCAGCAGCAACCTCAGCAGTTTCAGCAGCCATAGTCAGGTCGTGGCAGAGGAGTACCGCAGCAGCGAGGAAGAGGCCGGGTTATGGCTATCACCCGAGCCCAGGCGGAGGCATCGAATATGATAGAAGGTACTTTACCTCTTTATGAATATTCAGCAAGAGTTTTATTTGATTCGGGTGCCTCTCATTCTTTTATTTCCGAAGAATTTCTGGATTGTATAGCTCATCCTTTAGAAGAGAAGACTTGTGAGTTAGTAGTGGAGGTTCCTTCAGGTGAGTTTTTACTCACTTCGAGCTATATAGATGAAGCTCCTGTTATGATTGAAGGGAACCAGATGTCGGGTCGGTTATATGCCCTGCGGTTGTCAGATTATGATATTATTTTGGGTATGGATTGGCTTGAAATGTATGGAGCAATGTTAGATTGTAGAAAGAAAAGGATCAGATTTTGTCATCCTAATGGTGCAGTATTTGAATATCAAGGTATGCCTTTTTATACCTCCAAGTTTCTAATTTCTGCAATTAAAGCTAGAAAGTTGATAAATGATGGGTGTGTAGCTTATTTAGCCTCGGTAAGTCTGGTAGAAGCCAGTTAGCCAGTAGAAGCAGTTCCCGTGGTTAGGGAATTTGCTAATGTTTTTCTTGAGGATTTGCCTGGTTTAGCTCCACATAGAGAGGTGGACTTTACTATTGAGTTTTGCCAGGTACCATGCCGATCTCTAAAGCTCCATATCGGATGGCACCAGTAGAACTTAAGGAATTGAAAAAGCAGTTAGAGGAATTGTTGCAGAAAGGTTTTATTAGACCGAGTCATTCCCCGTGGAGAGCGCCGGTTTTATTTGTGAAAAAGAAAGATGGAAGTTTTCGGATGTGTATTGATTATAGAAAGTTGAATGATGTGACCATTAGAATAAGTACCCATTGTCGAGGATAGATGATTTGTTTGATCAGTTGCAATCAGCAAAAGTGTTTTCTAAAATTGATTTGAGGTCCGGGTACCATCAGTTGAGAATTAAAGAGGAAGATATAGATAAGACAGCCTTCAGAACCAGATATGGTCACTATGAGTTGTGGTTATGCCTTTTGGGTTGACTAATGCTCCTGCAAGTTTTATGGATCTGATGAATAGAATTTTTCATCCATATTTAGATCAATTCATTGTGGTCTTTATTGATGATATTCTAATTTATTCAGCATCTGAAGAGGAGCATGCAGCTCATTTGAGGTTTACTCTGCAATTGTTAAGGGATAACCAGTTGTTTGACAAATTCAGTAAGTGTGAATTTTGGTTGAAAGAAATTCAATTTCTATGTCATGTTATCTTAGCTAGAGGAGTAGCAGTGGACCCAAGTAAAGTGGAAGCAGTAATGAGATGGGAAGTGCCTAGGACAATAACCAAGATTAGAAGTTTTTGGGATTGGCAGGTTATTATAGGCGCTTCATTCAAGATTTTTCTAAGATTGCAGCACCTATGACTAAGTTGACCAGAAAGGGTGTGCCTTTTGTGTGGTCCGGTGAATGTCAGAAAAGTTTTATGGAATTGAAGAAAAGACTCACATCAGCACCTATATTGACATTACCGGCAGGGAGTGGTGGTTTTGTGTTGTATACTGATGCTTCAAGAAGAGGACTTGGCGCAGTGCTTATGCAGCATGGCAAAGTGATAGCTTATGCGTCTAGGCAATTAAAGCCAGCAGAGGAGAATTACCCCACTCATGATTTGGAATTAGTTGCAGTTGTATTTGCTTTGAAAATATGGAGGCATTATCTGTATGGCGAGAGATTTGAGATCTTTACAGATCATAAAAGCTTGAAGTATATCTTCTCGCAGAAGGATTTAAACCTTCGTCAGCGCAGATGGATTGAATATTTGAAGGATTATGATTTCAGTTTGGCTTACCATCCGGGTAAGGCCAATGTTGTAGCTGATGCCTTGAGCAGAAAGGCATATGTAAGCTTGATGATGATTAAAGAATGGAAGTTGTATGAAGAAGTAGCAGAGAATTCCTTGTATGTGCCCAGTAGTCAGCAATGGGCGGTACTAGCTACTAGTGCTGTAGAGCCATCTTTGTATTGGCAGATTATTGAGGCTCAGAGAGCAGATGCAAGTTTAGCTGAAATTGTGAAAATGGAAGGAGTTTCCATTGATGATAATTGTGTGGTCAGGCTCAGAGGCAGGTTGTTTGTTCCAGCTGAAAGAGAAGTGAAGCAGCGAGTGTTGGAAGAAGCTCATAAATCCAGGTACACTATCCATCCGGGTAGTACTAAAATGTACCACGATTTGAGGAAGCATTTCTGGTGGCCTCATATGAAGAAAGAAATAGCAGAATTTGTTGCGAGGTGTGTTATCTGTCAGCAGATTAAAGCAGAACATCAGAAGCCTGGA
This sequence comes from Colocasia esculenta, assembly GCA_014218235.1. Classification (NCBI taxonomy): domain Eukaryota; kingdom Viridiplantae; phylum Streptophyta; class Magnoliopsida; order Alismatales; family Araceae; genus Colocasia; species Colocasia esculenta. Next base: position 98,179,756 of record CM024761.1, on the reverse strand, counting down.
GGTTTGTTGCAACCGTTGCCCATTCCACAGTGGAAATGGGATGATATTGCCATGGACTTTGTGGCAGGTTTACCAAGGTCGAGTTCAGGACATAATGGAATATGGGTGTTTGTTGATAGATTGACGAAAGTGTGCAGATTAGTGGCGGTAAGTATGTCTTGGACAGTGGACAGATTGATAAATATTTATGTTGAAAGAATTGTTCCACTGCATGGTATTCCGAAGACTATTGTGTCAGATAGAGATCCAAGATTTACTTCTGGTTTTTGGAGAAGTCTGCAAAGAGTAATTGGATCTGAGTTGAGGTATAGCTCCGCTTATCATCCCCAGACAGATGGTCAGACAGAGAGGACTATTCAGACAATTGAAGATATATTATGGGCTTGTTGTTTAGTTTGGGGAGGTAGCTGGGAGCATCATTTGGGAATGGTTGAATTTGCCTACAATAATAGCTATCATACCAGTCTTGGGATGGCACCGTATGAAGCTTTGTATGGAAGGCCATGTAGAACCCCATTAAACTGGCATGAAGTGGGAGAAAGGCAATTAGTAGGCCCTGAATTGATTCAGCAAACCACAGAAGTGGTAAAATTTATTAAAGAAAAATTGCAAGCAGCTCAAAGTAGGCAAAAGAATTATGCAGATGTTCGGAGGAGACCACTTCAGTTTGAGGTGGGAGATCTTGTTTTCCTGAGAGTTTCTCCAAGGAATCATGAGGTTTGGCAAGTCTGGAAAGTTGAGTCCAAGGTATGTGGGACCTTTCCAGGTGATTGAAAGAATTGGGGAAGCAGCTTATAGGCTGGATTTGCCAGCAGATTTTGCAGATGTGCATGATATTTTCCATGTCTCTATGTTGAGAAAGTGTATTGAAGATCCAGCTCAAATAATCAGATATCAAGGTGGTGACCTGATGCCGGATATGACTATGCCTGAGTATCCGGTGCAGATCACAGATCGAAAGATAAAAAGCTAAGGAATAAAGAAATTGAGTTGGTTAAAGTGAGATGGGAAAATAGGTTGGGTGGTGAGGATACCTGGGAATTAGCCGATGAAATGGCTAAAGGGTATCCCTATCTGTTTGCATGAGCTTTTGTATTTTCTTTTTAGATGATAGTGCTTGTAAAGGTGTGTATGTATAAGTTATTAATTGTAAGTTGTGTTATGAATTTCGAGGTCGAAATTTTCTTTTTAGATGATAGTAATGTAACGTTGCGTGCTTTTCGGATCCATGCGGATCATGTGTGTGTTGGTTGTGTAGGCCGTTGTGAGGCCAATGTGAGTTGGTAGTGTGGAATGTATGGTGTGGATGTGTGGCTTGAGAAGGTGAAGTGCAGGTTTGGTCCTGAAATGAAATAGGACCTGCTGTAGTTCAATTGGGGTTGGCGGCCAGGGGTGGTCATTGACCTGTTGGCGTCCAGGTATGTGGCCGTTTACTGCATGATCTTGGCGGCAGTGGCTGTGGACGTTTAGGGTGGCGGTTGTTCTTGGCAGCAGAGGGGTTGACGCCAACCTGAGAATTCTGCAGGTTATAGGGTCACCCGAGAGCAGGTTTTCTACCTGGTTCTCATTCTCCCTTGCCCCAGCTTGTTGCCCCAGTGTTTCTAAATCTTCTAACAGGTACCGAAGGGTGGTTGGACGATCGTAGAACACGTGGCGTTGCCGAATTGCGCGAGGAAACGTCGTGGCGTGGTACAATTCCCGTGGGAGCTCGCGGAGGGTTCGGCGTGAACCGGGAGATTGCGGGAGGTTCTAGCGTGTTCTGAGGTAGGGGACGAACCCTGTTAGCTCCGTAGGATCATTAAAATATGACTTAACCACCTGAAACAACAGATTTAATGCATTTCGGGTTAAGTTGCACCATGCGGGGTTAATGGGTGGTTTGGTAAATTTAGGCAGTAAAATATGTTATTTTGGTTTAAATAAGGTGCATGGATATTAGAGGGATCATTACAGTATGTTTTTCCGTTGTTTTAACGGTTGGGAAACCTGTAGAATCGGATTAGGGTTTCTGCAGGGTTAGAGGCCGAAGAACTTGGCGTCAACATCGTTTGTCGCCAAGCTCATCAGCTAGGATGTAGACGGCCAGATCCCTTGCCGTTGACTTCTTATAAGCGGCAGTCGATGTTGCCGCCTACTGGTTATAAACAGAAATGTCTAATTATGGTATTTATCGATAATGCATGTGCGTTGGCACCTGTGGTGCACTGAGTGCACATAGTTTTCGTGTTTAGCATACAAGGTATGCAGTTAGTTACCTACTTTCGTGGCTGCGCGTTATTTACACGAGTCCAGTTAGGTTCACGTGTAGTGGACCGTTGTTACTTGTGGTTTACATGAGGTTTCACGTGGTTTGTGTGTGACGTGCACGTGGTTCTGTGTACGTGGCGAGTAGTACGATGCCTACAGTGGTTACCTCTCCAGTTGGGTGCCCCAAGTTCTTTGTGAGCCAGGCTGTTAGCTTGGGGCTTTGTCCCGGTACTTGTGTTGTACCGTCGAGGTCTGTGTCGTCTGACCAAGACACCCTCACTCTTGTGTTTGAGTTGCACGTCCGGGTGAGGGAAAGACGACAGTGGGACAGTGACACTTGTGTTTGTCTTTAGTCACTTGTAGCGCGCTCGTAGTTGGGGGTACGGACACTAGTAGACGTACTGCACCCCAACTAGTCCTTTTTCAGTGCCTCACTCTAGAGTGTTCTGGGCCAGGATCTCTAGAGGTGTCAGGCATGGGCCTGCGACCGTGTGGTCCGCAGGTGGTGTTGTTTAGTTGGTCTCCACAGTTGCTTGACCTTTTCACGTGGAGCGGCAGCTGGACCTTTCGTCCGTGGCTGCGAGACTGAGAGGTAGACCTGTGTTAGCTTGTCCGAGTCAGTTACTGGTGTCGCGAACCAGTTCACATGACTCGTGTTTGGCAGTCTCTACTTTAGCTTGTACACCTGTACTGGTTTGCCGTTTAATTATTAAAGTTGTTTCTCGTAGTCGACAGACGGTGAGTACTTTTACAGCTTTAATATCCTATTTAGTTGTTCTATAAATTGTTGATATTGTTTATAGCTTGTATCTGTGGTTTTTGGTTTGCTCGGTTTTGGGGGAGTTCCCTACCCAGCCAGTGACTAGAGAGGCTCACCCCTACCCCCACAGGTGAGAGCGAGGAGGACGTTTCACGACTGTCGTCCGGTTCAGAGCCGCGCCGTAGCGGTACAGGGTCGATACCTCCAACTGTGTAGTGGCAGCTCCAGCAGTGGCTTAGTTGTTGTTTACTTTCTTCAGTTGTACCTTGGGGTATGCCCCAGGCTCTTGTACTTCTTTTCGGTTTTTGTGGAAATTTGGCTATGTAAATTGTGAAGTATTTATAAAATGTGGTGTGTTCCTTTGTGTTTACACGGACTGTGGTTTGGTATCCCTTGCGAGGCTTCGGCCCGTTCGCGGGAGGCGGACTCGGATCAAGTACGTTATTGGTTTAACGGGCTTGGCCGAGGGGTTCCGTCACATACTGTGTGCATGTTTCAGGACTAATAGAGCAGTCAGCTTACTGTTTACCATATTTTTATTGAATTATCTTGTTAATTACCTGAGACCTGTGTTAAATGTTAAAAATATATATTCTTTGGAGAAAATTCTAAAAAATTAGACATCCGACATATTTTATGTAAAGGATCTGTGATACAAATTTGAGCATGTTCTGACATGTGTGACTATTATTTTCAGTTGTAAGTCATTAAAGGATCATATTAAGCATGATTAGTCAAAAGTGATATTTTCTAATGATTAGTATGATGTTTAGGTTCTGTTAAGCATGTTATAACACTGTTAGACAATCATGATTATTTCTGTGAATCATGAGCATGTAAATCAGTCATTAAGTGTATGAAAATATGTGTTAAACATATGATCAATGTGAATAATGTGATTATGTGAATATTGTGCAGAAATTGACACTGCTACCATAGAAGGCTGTGGAGTTGTACTATAGAAAATTTCCTATGGGAAGGCTCAATGTGTATGTGATATTTTGTGAGCATCAAGATGAAATCCTAGAGGTGGACAAGTACCACTGTTAGGGTGGAGAGGGCTTCTCCCAGTTCTGCATAGTTACCAAGATTCATCATTATATTGCCTAGATGACGGGTATATGATATGTGTTTGATGTGTCCTTATTATGGTGGTTCAGACTATGTGTCATGGCAAAAGATGTGTAAAGATGTGAATTAAGTGTGAATGTGCAAAGTGAATATGTGAAAGTGATGTGATAATGTGCTTCCATATGTGAGAATGTGAAACCAGGTGATTAAACTTCTTTTATATTAAAACAGCAAGAAAAAGATGTGAATATGTGACATATGAGCATGTTGAACAGGATAGATATCATGCTAGTATCACTTGTAGATATGTGCTCAATTTCATGAGTTAAATGTTTGGAAATGTGCTATGAAATGAGTTGCGATTGATACATGAGTTACATTAAATCCATGTGTAGTTAGCATGTTATAGATAGTCCATTTAGTATTTGTTTATTACTACATGAATCATGTGATTAATTATTCTTTTTGTTAAACTTGTGTAGAATGAATGTGATAAGTGTTTGGGTGTACCAATAGGTTACTTGCTGAATCTTCTAATGACTCATCCTTGCTTAAACCTACAAGTGAGGTAGGTATTCCAGAGATCGAGGAGGAGATAGCGAGGAGCGACCGAGTAAGAGGAATAGCTGAGTTTGGAAGGCTATTCATATAGCTTGCACTTTTCTTTTGCTAGTATGTGAGACAATGCTATGATATGGACTTTATATATTTACTTTACTACTATATTGGCTGTAGAATTTGTGTAATGATTGTTGGATTGAATGCAAATTCATATCATTTCCCTCCTATTTTGATGATGACAAGAGGTGTTCTCAAAGCAATTTAATTGAAACATGTCAAAAACATTATACCTGAAATTCATATTCGAAAAGTATTTTCAAATCACATTTATCATTTATAGTCATGATAAATCATTTAACTAATGATATATGTGTTTATTTTTCAGGTACAAACATTTTTATGCAGAAGATGTGTCGACACACTCATCAATGGTGTCGACACAACAACACAGATTTAAAGACAAAATGTATAAGAATGTTGAGACTGTGTCGACACATATCAAGAGTGTGTCGACACGAGTGGCAGTTCTTGAAATCAAGCCTACCCAGGTCGACACACTCATAGAGCAGGTCGACACTAGACCCAGTTCCCGAACAGCCAGTTTGAGGAATTGGGACAGCAGGTCGACACACTCAAGAGCAGGTCGACACGGGACTCCTTCCAGAACAACCTTTCTCATATCTGGGACAGTGTTCGACACTACCACCAGGGCAGGTCGACACACTACGGAAACTTTTCATCCTAAAGTTGTTGGCTGCCACGTGTCCTCCTAGGGCGATTAGAATCTGTCTAGGAAAGCATGCCCTTGTACCCCAAAAGGGTATCTTTGGAATCCTAAGGGTATAAAAGGTTCTTTTTGGCCTGCCTTCAAAAGAAGACAACTGAATCAACTCTCTCAGAGCCTCCAAGAAGCTCCTGGCAGCCAGAAGAGCTTGTGTCTCCTTCCTCTGCTCTCCAATTGCTTCTAGAAGACCAATTCCCACCAACTCAAGGTGTGGGAATTGGAATTTGAGCCCTGAAGATTTCTCTGAAGCATTCCAAGGAGGCAGATCTTGTAGAAGACTTCATTGGTGAAGAATTCAAGGAAGATCCAACTTCTCAGATTGCAGAGCATCGTTTTGGACTTCAAGCTTCACATGCTTCTTCCCAATTCAAGCCTCTACAAGGGAGTACACTGAAGAACGAAGACTTTCAATTCAACTTAATTTCTCATCTGTTCTTCTGAGATATCTTTTGGGATTATGCAAGTACTTCTGCATAACTCTCTTTAGAGTTCTCAAACTTTGACTAGATCTATTGCTAGAGGATCTTAGTCTTAAGTTGGTGTCTAGCAGTCTTAGTGTGAGCATTGTGCTCAGGGTGTTGTGAGCCGTCGAGCTCAGTTTGAGTTGTCAAGCTCAAGGCTGGTTTGAGCAGTTTTGCTCTATGTTTCTAGAGTAGTCTTGCTCTAGAGGTTGTGTGAGTTGTATGCTCTGAAGTGTTGGAGTTGTCAGACTCCTTTGGGTGTGTAGCCCAGTTGTGTTAGTGAAGCCTCACGGGTTGTGAGGGGTGGATGTAGGAATCACTTGGGTGATTTCCGAACCACCTAAAAAATCCTTGTGCATTTGTCTTCTGTGGTTTGATTGATTCATCCGCTAGATGATTGCATAGGATTCGTTTTTATTTCTCTTAATCAACTTGCTTCACATCTAAGTTTTCCAACTCATTCAAATCTAATCAGATCTATAGTTTTTCACTGATAACTTTGCCTCTGATTCTAAATAGTTTTCAAATTTCTTAAGCTTCCGCAAGAGTGGCTAAGATCTATTCATCCCCCCCCTTCTAGATCTTTTCCACACACTCCTTTCGATCCTTCAATGATGATGTAACAAGAATTACTTTCATTTTCGTTGTACTTTCCTTTGTTATTTGTGTACATCTCTACCTACTGTGTTGTGTTGGGTACATGTCCCACTATTATGGCACACTTTTTATCGACGTGAATTGGTATAATCGTACTGGTATAAAGAGGGTCGTTATAGATATTGGTATCAAAGCAATAGGTTGAGATTGTACATAAATAAGCCATCATTCACACAATATTTGAAAGTCTTTATAAAATCAGTCCATACATGTGGAAAACATCTAATAATGAACTGAAAGATAGTTAAGAAATGGTTAGGGCTAAGGAACTTAGATTCTAACTGAATTACTTGTTTTACAGGTAATGGCGAGCCGTGGTAGGTGTAGTACTTAGGCTCGAGAGGACGAGTAGAGATGTGAGGAGGGGGGTGAGCACCAAGCCCCAGCACCCTAGGGTCCCACAGTACTCCCACCACCACCACCTGTGGAATATGGCGTGTTCAAGCAAGGCCTGGTCCAGGTGATACAGACGTAAGCATAGACTCAGGCTGCGTTATAGGCCCAGTTGCAGGCGCAGGTTAGAGTTGCTGAATAGGAGTAGTCTGTTTTGTTGATTGTATGATTGCTTATGTGTTGCTTATTATTTCAGGCTCAGGCTCCAGCTCCAGTTCCCTAAGAGCATGGTCATGGTGTTCTGTCTATCATGGAGAGGTTTAAGAGGATGGCTCTGCCCTCTTTTAAGGGGGAGAGTCAACCCCTCTTAGCTGAGAGTTGGTTGAGGGAGGTAGAAAAGATATTTTGTGCTATCAGGTGTGCGGAAGAGGATAAAGTTAGCCTGACGACTTACATGCTACATGTACTTAGAGTATATGTGCTTGTATAAGATTAAGATTTTGGTCTAGATGGTACTTATTGGTTAAATCTTGCAGGAGAGAGCCGATGTTTGGTGGGCCTCTATGCTATGTACCAGGTACGAGGATGGAGCTTTAGAGGTGACTTGGGCCAAGATCACTAGACTCTTTAAGGCCAAGTTCAATCCTGAGCATATTCAGGACAAGATGGAGTAGGAGTTTCTTTCTCTTATACAGGGTTCCATGACTGTCCTAGAGTACGAGGCCAGATTTGCTGAGCTTTCCGAATACGCTCCCCACATCATTGCAGATGAGCATAGAAAGGCTAAGAAGTTCGTGATGGGGCTCAGACCATCACTTAGGTCGAGACTTGTAGCATTTGATCATCCGACCATAGACGAAGCTCTCAGCACAACATGCAGGTAGGAGAGCAAGATGAACTAGTACATGAAAGAGAAGAAGGCGACCCAGAAGAGGTCGGAACCACCATTCCAGAGGCAGGATAGGAAGAAAGCAGCCGTGTACCAGCAGCCACAGTGTACAGCAGTTTTGAGCCAGTCAGTGGCTGTACCCCAGACACCCAACTTTAGGCCCACCGACAAGAAGGAGTGTCCTCATTGTGGAAGGACACATGGTGGCTTAGAGTGTTGGAAGTTAGTAGGGAAGTGCCTGGAGTGTGGCAGCACAGAGCACCAGATCAGAGACTGCCCCAAACATCAACAGTTTGTTCAGAGAGGGGCGTCAGCCCCAGTAGCGGCAGTGGCACCAGTGACTAGAAAGCCAGGAAGGCCTCGGACCCAAGCCCGAGTGTATGCACTTGCACGTAAGGATGTTGAGCAGGCCGAGAATGTCACAGAAGGTACTATTTTAGTTATGGGTGTGCATGCTCGAGTATTGTTTGATACGGGTACTCGAGCAGTTTGCTAAGCAGTTAGCGACAGAGTCTGGAGTTGAGGCAGAGGAATTAGAGGTTCCCCTATCTGTGCACACACCAGCAGGTACTGTAACGACCAGGAAGTGCATTTCATCTTTACCTGTGTGCATTGATGACCGAGGTTTGTTTGGGTGCTTCTACTTTCTTAAGATGAAGGACTATGATGCTATACTTGGTCCGGACTGGTCTTGAGGAGCACTATGCCATGGTCGATTGTAGGAGGAAGAGAATTACTTTCTGTATCCCTGGAGAGGATGAGTTCTCACTTCCTTTGCCTGGGAATCTAGCAGGAAGGTTTGTGATCTTGGCCATGAAGGCTATGAAAATGGTTAATAAGGGTTGTGACGCTTTCCTTGCCAGTGTGGTCTTGATTCCTAAGACCTATCAATCACTTACCCTAAGGAGATCAAGGTTGTGCAGGAATTCGCAGACGTGTTCCTTGATGATTTGTCTGGATTGCCACTAGCAAGGGAGATAGAGTTTACTATCGAGTTGCTTCCAGGCAGCTCACCTATCTCTAAGGCTCCCTACCGAATGGTACCTACGAAGTTAGCTAAGTTGAGGAAGTAGTTACAGGAATTGCTCGATAAGGGGCTTATTTGTCGTAGTGTGCCACCATGGGGCACACCTGTACTGTTCGTGAAGAGGAAGGATGGTTCTCTCAGGTTGTGCATTGACTACAGGAAGCTCAACCAGTTGACAGTGAAGAACAAGTTCCCCTTACCGCGCATTGATGATTTGTTTGATCATCTCCACAATGTGTCAGTGTTCTCCATGAACGATCTGCGATCAGGCTATCATCAGTTAAGGATCAAGGAGGAGGATGCTTCCAAGATGACATTTAGGACCCGTTATGAACACTATGAGTTCCTTGTACTTCCATTTGGGCTAACTAACGCCCCTACAACGTTCATGGATCCCATCAACAGAGTGTTTAGGCCATACTTGGACAATTTTGTTGTGGTGTTCATAGACGATGTGCTAGTCTACTCCCCTGATGAGGCTACACACCGTGAGCATCTGAGGACAGTTCTAGAAGTTCTTCGAGAGCACAAGTTGTATCCCAAGTTCAGCAAGTGCAACTTCTGGATGTGTGAGGTTCACTTCCTTGGACATGTCATCTCAGGTGCTGGAGTTGTTGTTGATCCAGCGAAGGTGCAAGCAATGATAGAATGGGAAACTCATAGAACACCATCTGAGGTCAGGAGCTTTCTTTGGTTAGCAGGTTATTATAGGCGATTCATAAAAGGTTTTGCCTCCATAGCAGCGCCTTTAACCAAGTTAACTAGGAAAGGGGTTAAGTATGCGTGGTCTGAGGATTATGAGAGCAGTTTCCAGGAGCAGAAGACAAGGCTAACATCTGCACCCATGTTGATATTGCCTAGTGGTGCCGAGGGTTTTGCGATCTATTCAGATACTTTGCAGATAGGCCTTGGTTGTGTTTTGATGCAGCATGGTAAGGTAGTTTCCTATGCTTCTCGTCAACTTAAGGAGCATGAGCATAACTATCCAACCCATGACTTGGAGTTAGCAGCTGTGGTCCATGCACTAATGATCTGGAGACACTACCTCTATGGTGTCAGGTTCAAGGTGTTCACAGACTACAAGAGCTTGAGGTACTTGTTCTCTCAAAAGGTGTTGAACCTGCGGCAGAGGAGATGGATCGAGTTCCTTAAGGACTACGACTTCAAGCTTCAGTACCATCCAGGGAAGGTGAATGTCGTGGCAGATGCACTCAGCAGGAAGATATCCCTACTTCAGCAAGATTGGAAGATGCTAGAGGATGCAGCGTGTGCTATGACTGAGTTAGAGCCACAGTTATGTTAGGCTTTTGTGGCACAGTTGTCTATCCAATCCACTCTGTTAGACAAGGTAATAGAGCAGCAAAGAGCAGATCCCAGACTTCAGAAGATGGTGGGCAAGGAAGGTATTGCTCGTGATAAGGATGGTGTTATCAGATTTCAGCATAGAGTATGTGTACCAGACATCGTGGAGGTTAAAGAGCAAGTACTTGCAGAAGCTCACAGGTCACGGTTTTCCATTCATCCAGGCAACACCAAGATGTACCAGGACTTGAAGCAATCCTTCTGGTGGTCAGGCATGAAGAAGGATGTGGCAGAGTTCGTATCTCGGTGTTTGGTATGTCAGCAGGTTAAGGCCGAACGTCAAAGATCATCAGGCCTTATGTAGAAGATAGAGATACCTGTGTTGAAGTGGGAAGCGATCGCCATGGACTTCGTTGCGGGTTTGCCCAGATCAGTTAAGGGCAATGACTCGATATGGGTGATCGTTGACCATTTCTTCAAGACTGCTCACTTCTTACCTATGAGGAAGAAGCAGTCTGTGGAGAGCTTGGTGAGGCTGTATGTAGGCAGTATTGTGAGATTTCATGGTGTGCCAAAGTCCATTATCTTAGACAGAGACCCGCGGTTTACGTCGAGGCTATGGCAGGGTCTCCCGAAGGCTTTGGGTTCTCAGTTGAAGCTTAGTTCAGATTTTCATCCTCAGGCAGACGATCAGTCTGAAAGGACGATTCAGATGCTCGAGGACATGTTGAGAGCGTGCATGCTTGACTGGAAGGGTGACTGGGAACGTCACATACCTCTAGTGGAGTTTGCTTACAACAACAGTTTCCACGCGAGTATAGGCATGGCTCCATTCGAGGCTTTGTACGGTCGACCCTGTAGGTCTCCCTTGTGTTGGGAGGAGACTGGAGATAGGCAGTTGGTAGGACCTGAGTTGGTTCAAGAAACATCAGACAAGATCCAGCTCATCAGGCAGAGGTTGACTACAGCGCAGGATAAGCAGAAGAGCTACGCCGACAACAGAATGAAGGATTTGGAGTTTGAGGTTAGTGAGCATGTTTTCCTCATGGTATCACCAACATGAGGCATTGTTAGGTTTGGCAGGCATGGTAAACTAAGTCTGAGGTTTATTAGCCCATTTGAGATTCTCAGGCGGATAGGCAATGTGGCATACGAGCTAGCATTACCTCTAGCACTAGCAAGTGTGCACCCTGTATTCCACGTGTGTATGCTCAGAAGATACGTTCGAGATCCATCACATGTTATCAGCCATGAGCCAGTGGAACTTCAGCCAGATTTGTCATATGTGAAGCAACTAGTGGCCATCTTGGATCGTAAGGTTTAGCATCTCAAGAACAAGGCTATAGCTTCTGTGAAGGTATTGTGGAGGAACTTCTTACGAGAGGAAGCTACGTGGGAGCTCGAGGAGGCCATGAAGAAGCAGTATCCCCATTTGTTCAGTTAGTACCTTTGCTCTAACTTCAGGGACGAAGTTTCTTTTAGGGGGAGATGGTGTTAGGCCCTAGTTTTCTGTGCCTTTTAAGACTTGCTGTTATGTTTTATATTATTGCCCAAATTTCTTCTTAACGTCAACATCCTTTGACGTTAACAGTCTATTGACGGCAAGTAATGTGTTGTTTACAGTCTGACCTAAAGACCTTGGCGTCAAAATCGATTGACGTTTACTTTTTGTTGATGGCAACAAAATATTCGTTAACTTCTCCGGCTGCGTTTGGGTTTCTTGATCTGAGCCGTCCTGATTTGTCCAAGAGATAGATTTGGAAACCCCACATTGGCTAGGATTCCTCTTTCCTAGGACGCCTACGACCCAACTCCTATAAAACCAGGACATCTCTGCAAAGAGAGGGATTTGGGTCAGCTAGGGCTTTTGGGTTTCCGGGAGAGGAAAAGAGAGAGTTTGTGGAGGTTTATCCGGCGAACCAGAGGCTGCACCGACGTTCTACTGCAAGGGGGAGGTCCTTCTAATCATGGAGAAGCTCTCCCAACGTCGGGAGATCATCTGCTAGAGCATGGAGATCGAATCAAACCGTGAAGGTTACCTCTTTGGCTTGGCTGAGGAGGGCTTCATCACCCAAATTCGATCTTCAGGGAGTTTTCTAGAGGCAAGTAACTTAGGGGTTTCATCCCTATACCAATCACCTAGGGTTCTAGAATTTTTGTGGATTTTTGTTTCATGTTCTGGACCCCCCAAATTCTCTATCTTTTTGGTTCTGGGCTGCACTTTCTGAAGATAGGAAGTTGATGGCAACATCCTTGCCGTTGAGTTCCTGTGTTGACGACAATCGATCATGCCGTTAACCTCCCTTGACGACAAGCCCCTTGCCGTTAAGTTCTTCTGATTTTCTAGAAAAAATGTTTTAACACATGTGATGTGATCTTTCGACGATTTTCAATGCATGCATAGGTTTGGGAAATTTTGTCTTGTCAGGTATGTTAGTAGATTGAGTCATGAATTTCTGATAAATTTCTGATCACAAATGTAAATTGTAGAATTTCTGTTATGAGTAAATGAACATGTCATGTCAGATTTAAAGTCGGGATAAATGTATATGATGTGTATTATTGTCACAGTAATTTTCCATGAACCTAGAGTTATTGTGTGCATGTTTTAGGACTGATAGAGCAGTCAACTTAATGTTTACCATATTTTTATTGAATTATCTTATAATTACTTGAGATATGTGTTAAATGTTAAAAATAGATACTGTGAAGAAAATTCTTAAAAATTAGACATCCAACATATTTTATGTAAGGGATCTATGATAAAAATTCGAGCATGTTCTGACACCTATTGTAATGACCCGATCTCCCGGACCCCCGCTAGGGACCCCTAAGTTCATGTCACCACCCACGGATCCGAAGGCCCAAAAGGGATAGAACAAATAGTCTAGTGAGATATGTACTGTATTTAAATAACTATAACAATATAACAATTGTACAATGTGTCCCAAGTAAAAGCACTGGTACAAGAAGAAAGGTGCAATCCTTAAGGGGCATACCCCGAGAACTGGCAAAGCACAACTCTCAACTCACTCAGGTTTAAGAGCTCACAACACTCGCTCTCACTACTGCTAACAGCACATGGTGTCACACCCATCTCCGCAACCCGTCTAACACTGAGCTCCCGCGACGACGAGCCCCTAGCAGAAGGAAGTAGGGGGAGTGAGCCTCACGAACAAGGCCTAGTAGGGATTACCAGTCCCTCATCGGCTAGAGCAGTAGGAACTCCGAAAATAGGAAACTACACTAGAAAGCTGTAAAGCGAAGAACACCTACAGTAGGGTACTACAATGTAGTGGAATAGAACAATGCAACACCACGACCACCAACCAAGGTCGTGACACACACACGACTCCCGATGAAACCAACGAAGTCGGGCACCAAACGAAATCAACCCTTGGCACACCCGCCGAGACCACACAACAACCAGGTGAGAACGACGTCTCACCACAAGCATGGCCACCTCAGACCTCCACAAGGTCGAGGGCTGACAAGTAGAACCACCCCGAACCCCAGACACACCACGAGGTCGGGAAGCCACACACACCTGTGCCACCTCGGACTAGCACCCCTAAACGAGACTACAGAATCGAGAGGACGCCGAAGCAGAAACAACCAGAAGCACAGGCCAACAAGGCCAAACCAACGATGCCTACAGAAACTAGACACAGTCAGGCTATAACCTCCGTGCTAGCTAGGGCAAAGGATAACACTTGGAAACGTCGTCACAACAACAGCAACCAAGCCACCGCCACTAGCAGCCAAGGGGAGGACACGCCGGCCACTCGCTCTGTTTGCCAGCTTGGTTCCTGCCTCTAACCTCCCTGAAAGAGAGAGATAGAGCTGCCACATAATACCACAAGAATGCACGCACCACCGCAGCGTGGCCAAGCTGCGGTCCCACGCCTAGTACCACTACGTGGCTCCGGAACCAACGCAGAGAGAGGCAGTGAGACAAAGGACTGTGTGGGCTGTGCCGGGAAGAGAACTGCCTCAATGACCTCGCGTCCCACCCTAGACAAGAGAGCTCTACAAACAACTCGGCACCACTGTCCAAACCTCATTTTCCCTTCAACTCCAGAGTCCGCCAAGTCGGCTGCCAACTCGAGCACGCTCGTAGCCTGTAGCACTCCCTCAACAGGCTCCCAAGGATGGGGATCCCAAGCAATGGAGACAACCTCTGGATGGGACAAGCCCTCAAGTGCCAAGCATCGAACGAACAGGAGGGGCAAGCACAACAAAAACCACGCCGAACTGCTAGGTTGTAACTCACGACAAGCCCAACAAGCACGAGGCACACACAGACTCTCGAGAAGGCCTTAGGCCAACCAAGGCATGCACGAGCAAGCCAGAACCTCGGAACACCACCAAACAGTATGAAAAACATCACTCTGTAAATAATCGATTGACTGTCGGACAATCGATTATTAGGCAGATGCGAGCCACCTGGCACTGCCGCCAGGACACGGCCATGAAGGTGTCACCTTCGGTCACTGAACGCAGGGAGATAACCTGTTGCGTTCCCCACCAGAAGGTCCTAACGGCAAAGCCTGCCCTGGGGCACACGCCGAAATGCTAACCAGGCCCAGTTACCCTCGAGGCAACACAGGTACTATCGCGTCCCCCCTAGCCGTTCCAATACCATCGCGACGGGGAAGGGCACCGCAACAGCAACCCAATCGCGATGGGGCAGAGCGTCGCAAAGGGGCAACGCATCGTGACAAGGTTGCGATCAATCGGGCAGATGCCTCTTCTAGTGTCCCGATGCGCACTACGGTCGCGACACCAGCAGAGAGGCAGACCCATGGGATGCTCCATCTTGGGGCCACCCACACACCACAAACACTCCACACGGGGGAGGGGAGCATGGAGAAGTAGTAAATACTATCTACAAACCACGAGGGGCTCCCAATCCACCCGGATCGAGAAGAGTACAAGCAATCCCTACCTTAAACAAAGAATCGAATCCAATAGGGCCCTTCACGTCGGATTGACCACCTCCTCCTCACTCCACGCAAGCTCCACAACTCCAAGGACATGAGCACAGCCCACCTCCTCACCTGAAATGCACAAAGGGGAGAGAGGGAGGCAGAGCACCGCTAGAGGGGGAGGAGAAGAGAGGGAAAGGAGGAAAAGGGAGAAGGGTCGTCGGCCAAGGCCTTAAGCCTTCGGCACCCAAGACACGACGGGGCAACATGTCGCGTTAAGAACCTTAACGCGACAGGTCAACGCACCGCGACCAAAACGCGTCCCCCAGGGACGCCGTGACAACCCGACAGGTCGCACTAACACACCTGCTACCTGACAGGTGTCAGACGACCAAAGTGATAGAACACTGTCGCAACCCATTGACCGGACGTGACCTGAAGACACGACGTGAAAGCCGAGCACGACAAGAATGGGATGCACAAGCTGGTCACGACAAGGATGACTGTCGCCAAGGACACCCACGACGCGACACTATCGCATCACTTAGCCGGACGCGTTAGTGGCCAGTCATCCAAGTTGTCGGACGGAAATCCGGGAAGCCGGGTCTTACATTCTACCCCCCTTAAAACAATTTCGTCCTCGAAATTGGGGCAAGCCCAAAGGATCCCGAGGCACGAAATGAAACACAGGGAGCTAACGTAAGACCAGTGCGAATAAGCCACTAAGTCTCAACACGACTTCCTCGTGGCAACAATCGCACATCCAAACACGCACGGAGCACATGAAGCCGGGTGTGAAGAGCCACTAAGTCTCACCACAACCTCCTCGTGGCAACAACCACACCACCAAACATGCACGAAGCACACGAAGTTGGAAAAACAACGGCTCACACAATGGGCTCCAAACACATGGGGAGCACACAATTGAAAACCCAATAGCTCATAACAGGCTCCAAACACACTTGGAGCACAAAACTGAAAACCAATGTCTCACTCCAGCCACACGAGGGGCGTCCAAACGGAACGACAACCCCACAGGTACTGAGCAACGCCAAATCCGACCTGAAGGCAGAAAAATGGCAGTTGAGAACCACACAGCTGCACCCACCAACAGACCCCGCTGTTGGGACCGACCGACCAGCAACCCACTCTGTCGCCAGCAAAACCCGACAAAGGACGCAGTTGCCGATAGCAACACGAGAATTGTGTAGACACGCGAATTCCACTCCACCGCGGAAAATTTTATATTGCGCCATAATGCCACAAATGGCCCTCATATTGCCTTGCAAGAGTGTTTTTCCAACATTTTTGGATCTCACCCATCCTTCCTCAGTGCTTCCCCTCAATTTCCAAGGCTGGCCAGAGGTCGTGGGCATTGATTTCAAGTTGCGACAGGTCTTCAGGGCGCATTCATGAAGTCACAACGGGTCTGCGGGACGCGTTTATGAAGGTCGCTGAAACGTGTCTGGCAAGGAGGATGCGATTCCAACTCGCGCCAGGCATCTGGGGCGCGACAAGGCCAATGAGTCCTTATCGCGGCAGCCTTGTGCGACGCGATAAAGAATTATTTATTTTATTTATGGAAAACATCCAACGCCATTTTATGAACGCGCCCACTGTGAGCGCCGTGATTCTATTGTCAGTTTTTTTAGGTTTTTATAAATAAAATTCATAAATCCCTTATCGCGTCCTGTGGTGCCGACGCGTTTTAAATCAAAGACGTGTCGGACTGAGCCGACGCGATTAGGTCCTAGGCCTCAAAAAGTCATCGCGCTTAAGTGCCCGTACCTCGGATCCCGAGGAAATCTCTGAATCGCGTCTGCCTATCCTGACGCGATTAGGTCTCGCCAAACCCTGGAAGTCGCCGCATTAACGGCCCATGTGCCCAAAACGAAGTCACGGCAGGGTAGGCCGACGTGTTTCAAATAACGCGGCGGTCATCCCCGACGCGATTCTGAAGGTGGCCGCAGGCCGTAATCATCATGTTATGGTCAAATCAAGTGGCAAATGCGGCACTTCCTAATCGCGGCAGCAATTGCGGATGCATTTCTTATCGCGGCAGTCGGGGCAGACACGATTCACTCTTCTTGTCGTGGCAGCTGCAGCCGACGCGATTCCAAGCTTTCACCTCTATAAATAGACCCCCGAGGGTCATTTGTATATGGGGGTCCACTCATAGCGGCGAAGCCCTGCCGGATTCCCATCTTGGCTCCGGACCAAGGAGAGCCTACCATTCCACACCAAGCTACGTCCCCATTCCTCAGAGTTCGGAGTCGGCGTCCCCGTCGTCTTCCTCCACGTGCACCAGAGCGGAGCCAGGCGGAAGTGTCTTCCCCTTCTTCCTCCGTCCAACCGGCAGCACCTCCGTGCCATCTACCGTTGGGGAAGTACCTCCTCCCCTTTCTCCCTTTTAATTTACATTTCATCTCCTCTGGGCCCCACGTGGCTCTTTTCATTTACCTCCTCCGGGCCCCACGTGGCCCCTATACTCCTTTTTCATATACACACACATGCATGCACACCACACACACACCTATATTTTTAGGGGTTTAAAAGCCACACACGGTAAGTCATTCCCCATGCCATTCATTCTTTCCATTTCATTTATTTAGGGTTGTATACTACACATGTAGCTAATCCCCTTCTTTTATTTGTGTTATTTTCAGGTAATCAATAACGGAAAACGCCCTCTACCACGGCCGGCCGTGCTCGTAGATGATGAAAGGACCCACATCCCCGCTCAATCTCCCCACGCACCAGCAGGTAACATCCGCGATCACTCTACCATCTGCACCCCTTTCGCCCATGCATTCTCCATTCGGCACCCTCGCGTGCCTGGCGATCACGTTCCTTTTCCCCCCGTCCATCATCCCTCTTTGTAGGCCACGCGTCGTGCCTCGAGGCGGTGTCTACAAGTTGGCGATCATGGTGGGACCTCTTTTTGCGCTTTCATGTTGATCACCTTCCCTCCATCGTGCCCCACGTGGCACACTCCTTGGCACCCTCGCGTGCCCCTCCTTCTTATACATTTATTTTATACTCTGCAAAGCATGCTATGTATTTAATTTTCTTCTTTTTTTACACATCTCCCACTTTCTTGCCCTCTTTCTGTCCTCGAGTGGCCTGTTGGAATCGCATCCAACACAGAGGACACGTTTATAACGCGTCCACTAAACCGGCTGCTTTTCATTTTGGTGTCGCGGTAGCTAAGGTCGATGTGTTCCACTTCTCTGTCACGGCGGCTAAGCCCGACGCGTCCCTATATACCTTAATTTTTATTTCATGTACATCTTTCCTGCTTACTGCCTGTTTACTGCTTTGTTTTATTGTTCCCGAGTGCCTATTTGGAATCGCGTCCAATACAGAGGATGTGTTTATAATGCGTCCCCTGAATCGGACGCGTTTCACTGCTTTCTGTCGCGACGGCCAAGGCCGACGCCTTCTTGTCGCGACGATAAAGGCTGACGCGTTCTTGTCAACAGTCTGTCCACAGGGACCAGATGCGGCCTTGACAGCCTTCTGGTGTTAGAATGTGGAGCCTGAACTCTGAAGCAGATCTCCATAAGGGGTCAGGTCGCGGTTCGACTGCCACAGCCGAAGTCAGAAATGGAGCAGTCGATTGAATGATTCGACTCATGCAGTCGAATGTCAGATGTAAATGATTCGACTCATGCAGTCAAATGTCGTTCTGAGGCGATTAAGAGACAGGACCCTTTTGCCCTTGTGTGTCTTCATTGTGGCGCCCTTTCCTCCTAGTATATAAAGGGGGGTTTTGTCCTCTTTGGATGTGTGTATTTTCTTGCAGAAGAAGTATTGAAAGCTGCTGTGCCGTGGACGTAGGAAGGCTTCTTGCCTCCGAACCACGTAAAATCCTGGTGTTCCTGTCTTCTTCTTTCCACCTCCTCCTATCTCTCTCTGTTATCTACGAGTGGGTAGTGTGAGAGAGTTTTCGCTGGTCTGAGTGTTGTCCTCCCAACAACTGGTATCAGAGCCCCAGGTTTAGGGTTTACAGGGGAAGCAATGGCAGCGGATGAAGGAAAGGTGAGGATCGAGAAGTTTGATGGCAAGGACTTCGGTTTCTGGAAGATGCAAATCGAAGACTACTTGTATCAGAAGAAGCTGCATCAGCCGCTTCTTGGAACGATGCCAGAGGGTATGAAGAAGGAAGACTGGGATCTTCTGGACAGGCAAGCTCTTGGAGTTATCAGTTTGACGTTGGCCAGAAACGTCGTGTTCAACATCGTGAACGAGAAGACCACAAGCAGGTTGATGAAGGCGTTATCAAACATGTACGAGAAACCATCTGCCTCCAACAAGGTACAATTGATGCGTCGTCTTTTAATCTCAAGATGACCGAAGGTTCCTCGGTCACAGATCATATCAATGAGTTCAACGTGATTACAACTCAGTTGAGTTCTGTAGAAGTAGATTTTGATGATGAGATTAAAGCTTTGATTCTTCTGTCCTCCTTATCGGAAAGTTGGGGTGCTACTGTTACGGCTGTTAGTAGTTCTTAGGTTCAAGTAAACTGAAACTCACAGAGATTTGAGATTTGATTCTTAGCGAGAATGTTCGCAGGAGGGAATCTGGTGAAGCTTTAGGTTCTGCCCTAAACACTGAAGGCAGGGGAAGAACAAATCAGCGTGGACAAAATCGGAACAGATCTAAGTCCAAGAAAAGAAATCAGTCAAAACCCCATGGTGATGGTTGCTGGAACTGTGGTAAGAAGGGTCACTTCAAGAAGGATTGCAGGCTTCCAAAGAGGAAGGATAAGGGGCAGAAACAGGAAGAAGACTCTGCTAATGTCACGGCAGAGGGAGTCGAAGATGCTCTAATTTTGAGCATTAACAGTCCCATCGAATCCTGGATTTTGGATTCTGGAGCATCTTTTCACTCTACCTCATGCAAAGAGACTTTACAAAATATGTTGCTGGTAATTTTGGGAAGGTCTATCTTGCTGATGATGAGCCTCTAGATATTGTGGGGAAGGGTGATGTTCACTTGAAAACAGCAAACAGGACTGTATGGAAGCTGAGGGATGTTAGACATGTTCCTGGCTTGAAGAGAAATCTGATCTCCATTGGTCAGCTGATGATGAAGGATATGTCACTACCTTTGTCAATAGGTGCTGGAAGATAACCAAGGGTGCCATGGTTATAGCACGGGGCAGCAAGATGGGGACTCTTTATATGACTGCAAATGACAAGACTTAGTGGCAGTGGCAAATTCAGAAGAAGACTCCAAGACTGGCACTGCAGACTTGGACATATGTGTGAAAAGGGAATGAAGATGATGGCTGCAAAAGGGAAGTTAGGTGATCTAAAGTCCATAGATATTGGACTGTGTGAAGACTGCATACTGGGAAAGCAGAAAAAGGTCACCTTCTCCAAAGCTGGAAGAAGTTCTAAGCAAGAAAGGTTAGAACTTGTGCACACTGATGTGTGGGGACCAGTGTGACGGCCCTCAATATACCGGTACGGTTATACCAACCCACGTCGGTATAGCGAGAGTCCTCACAGTGGGACATTTACCCAAACGATACATACAGCTGAGATACACGCGAATATACAACAGAGTAGCGGAAGTAAAAGACAACTGTCTCCATTCATTCATCATCCACATTTAACATACATGAAGTTTGCAATTAACACTAAAGAACTAAAAGTTCACATAATTTAAACTGTTGAAATTTAAATACATAAAGTCCACACTTTTACATTCTTTTCATGATAACTCTAATACATTGTTCAAATTACATACTATGAAATGCGCAAGTCACAAAGAAACTCCAAAAACTAGTCTCCGCGCTCGGAGTCCGTCTCCACCGTCTCCTCCAACGGTGCCACGTCACCAACTACACCTGTACGCCGAAGCAAGGAGTGAGTCCAAAGACTCAGCAAGCAACACTACTCATAACATACACGTATAAGTCATAGGGGTTCTACATGCACATTTACAATTTTCAAAACATGGCATGCTAGTCATTTCAAGGTTTCAACCTATCATGAAAGTTTTACAATTTTACACATGGATCATGTTTTCAGATTTCTAAGAAATAAAATTTACCTATCACATGCTCTCTATTCAATTTACTAATGAAACATTGTCCTTAAAGAACCAAGACATGAGAGCTACCAACATCAACATTGTACATACATGAAAGGAAAACACGACTAGCATGGATCTTACATGTCTTTAAACACATACATAAACGCTTTCACATGCTTTAAGTTGCTAATTTCACGTGGTTTCATGACTGAAAACCTACACATGAGAGCTACAATATTGCGTAAAACATATCATGTGAACAACCATCACGCTATCTTGTACCCGTTTTTACCAATTATCCCTAACAAAGATTCTAGGAATCTTTGCACATATAAACATGGTGATAATAACATGAATTTACTGATTCACATGATTTCAGATTTGTCTCACATGGGTTTCAACAACATATTCTCACATTTAGAATTTCACATTTTCTTTACACAAGTTTCCTCTTTCACATAGTTGCACTTCACACATACACATTTCACACTTGTTCACTTACACATTTACACATGAACACATACACATTACACATTACACATTACAGATTTTAGGTGCCGTGACACATAGTCCAAATCACCAAAGAAGGACATATACACATCACATTACACATAGACGCCATCTAGGCATTCCAATGGCCACTCTTGGACTGCACAGACCGGGAAAACAAGTCTCCACCCTAACAGTGGTACTTGTCCACCTCCAGGATTTCCCCCTAATGCCCTTAGGGTCACTTACACATTGAACTTTCTCAGGGGGACTTTTCCCTGATACAGCACCACTGCCCTCTGCGGAAGCAGTGTCACATTGGCACAGTTACACATTACACATTTTACCGTTTTACACATGGTTTTACACTTCACACTTTTCATCTCATTCACTCACTCACTCACATGATTATCTCTGTTTCCTGACATGGCACTACAGATTTCAGGAGTTTAACACACAATAAATTTCACTAATCAAGTTGGGTTTAGACAATAACTGACCACATTACGATAATATACGTAGATTATCACATTTCACATGAAAATACATAACTTCTTATTTACTGGCCCAAATGACCTGAAATTTTAACCACATGCTATTTTCAGGTTCTAGATCATACACTCAAATTTTCAGATTTTTCTGAGCTAAATAGAATTTACAGAAAATCAAACACTTATTTTACATGCCATTCACAATTTAAATTACATGGAATTTAACACATCATGCAATTTTCCCATTTACTGTTTGAACAGGGATTACCATTATGTGCATGATTTGAGAATACAGAACTATCCTAAATCATACAATCACAAATCGATCACCACAAACCATTCTTGCATGTCTTTCTATTTACCGAACCGAATTTATTTGCAATCTATACAAGCATGAACAATTTACCAAAAATTGGGCATACATCTACTGATCTACTAATCTTCATGAACTGACAAAACCAAGGCATTCAGACTAATCCTACTCATGAAACATAAATTTGGCAAGATCATCAACGCGTCATGCTTACAAGTTTAAGGGATAAAACTTTCCTACATTCACCATCACACACCACATTCATCCACACACCACAATTGACAATATACATAGTGTATAGGATTACCATATATCCTCATCACGGAAACCATACCGAAATTAGAGTATAGGAAGGGCAGAACAGTTCACTGTTCTGTCCAGAGAACTTGGCGGCGGTCTCTGGCCGCTGACTCAGGGTCAGCGGCATGGTCGATGGACGCCAAGCATGATATGGCGTCCATTGACCTTGCCGTCAATGCAAGTCTGTGCAGAAACACAGACCCGAGCTCTCAAACTTGGGTGAATGGGAGGGTCTAGGACTCGAGGAAAAATCCATACAAATTATAGAAACGACCTAGACACATACGGGAACATCATGGATAGGTCACTTGCCTTTTAAAAATTCCTCCAAAGGGTCTAGGGTGTTGGTGAAGCCCTCCTTGGGCAGTCCCAAGAAGCCTCCAAATAAACTCTCCTCTGGGTTCTTGAGTGAGATCCACAGCAAGCCGAGGTCGGGGAAGCCTTCCTCATCGATCCAGCAACCTCCTTGAAGCAGTGGAACGCCGGATCAAGCTTCAGAAGTGTGGATTTTTGGGTGGCAAGGTGGGTTTTCACAGTTTTCTCCTAGGGTTTTCTTCTCTCTTTTTCTCCTCTTGCAAGGGTCAAGAGAGGAGTGGGAAGAGGCCATTTCGGGTTCAGACATAAGGGGAGTCTCTCTCCCACTCACCAGGTGACTTGACAGCCTTCAGAGCTGTTGGGGACAATCCCCCAAGGTTGGCTTTCTTGTTTCAGAAGCTTGCAGCTCTGTTTGCCATGCAGGCCAGAGAGATTGGCGTCCATATCGTTGGACGCCAGGATTAGTGTTGGCGTCCATGTCTGGACGCTGACACCAGCTCAACGGCCTATGGTTGACGCCAAGATGGCCTTCGGCCAGAACTCTAAAATATGCAGAAACTATGCATACCATGCGTATATACATGCAATATGTATACAGTATTATATCCATACTATCACCATGCAATACATATTTATTTATATTTAATATAAACACATGCACACGTACTTGTACTAATTAATACGTACGTAATATGTACATACATACACAAGCACAAAGATACACACATAAATACAAATAATGCGACGGAATTTCGAGGGCCTTACACCCTCTCCCCCTTAACGAAACTTCGTCCTCGAAGTTAGAATGACACTACTCAAACAAAAGGGGATATTTCTTCTTCATCGCATCCTCAAGCTCCCACGTAGCCTCCTCACGTGAGAAGTTCCGCCATAGAACCTTCACCGACGCAATACTCTTGTTCCGGAGATGCTGAACCTTCCGGTCAAGAATGGCTACTAGTTGCTCGTCATACGAAAGATCTGGCTGGATCTCAACTGGCTCATGACTAATCACATGAGACGGATCTCGGACACACTTCCTGAGCATAGATACATGGAATACAGGGTGAACGCTAGCCAAAGCTGGGGGTAATGCTAGCTCATACGCCACGCTGCCCAAACGTCTGAGAATCTCATATGGGCCAATGAATCTGGGGCTTAGCTTGCTATGCCTGCCAAATCTGACAACACCTCGAGTAGGCGATATCTTCAAGAAGACATGATCGCTAACCTCGAACTCCAAATCTTTTCTCCTGTTGTCGGCATAACTCTTCTGCCTATCCTGTGCCGCTACAAGCCTTTTCCTGATAAGCTGAATCTTATCCGAAGTTTCCTGAGCTAACTCCGGTCCGATCAGCTGCCTATCACCAGTCTTCCCCAATATAAAGGAGATCTACAGGGCCTACCATACAACGCCTCGAATGGAGCCATACCAATACTAAATGAAAGCTGTTGTTGTATGCGAACTCCACATGAGGTAAATGACGCTCCCAATCATCCTTCCAATCCAGAACACACGCTCTCACATATCCTCGAGCGTCTGGATAGTCCTCTCGGACTGTCCATCGGTCTGGGGATGAAACGCCGAACTGAGCTTAAGCTCCGAACCTAACGCATCCTGAAGACCCTTCCACAATCTCAAAGTAAATCTCGGATCTCGATCCAAATGATCGACTTCGGCACACCATGCAATCTAATGATACCGCTACATACAGTCTAGCTAAACTCTCTACTGACTGCTTCTTCTTCATAGGTAAGAAATGAGCAGTCTTCGAGAATCTATCTACAACTACCCAAATCGAGTCATTGCCCCTTCTAGATCGAGGCAAACCTGATACGAATCCATAGTGACAGCTTCCCACTTCCATACGGGGATATCCATCCTCTGCATAAGGCCGGATGGTCGCTGCCGCTCGGCTTTCACTTGTTGACATACTAGGCATCTAGACACATAATCCGCAACATCCTTCTTCATGCTGGACCACCAAAATGATCTCTTCAGCTTTTGATACATCTTAGTGTTACCCAGATGAATAGAGAATCGCGCCTATGAGCCTCCGCTAACACATGCTCACAGACATCTACCACATCGGGGACACAACACGGTGCTGAAATCTAATCACACCGTCCTCATCACGAGCAAGCCCGCCTTACCCACTAACTCTAACAATCTAGGGTCGGCTTCCTGCTACTCATCACCTCATCCAAGACTGAGGATCTAAGGGATAGCTGAGCTACAAAAGTCTGACACAGCGATGGCACTAACTCGGTCATAGAGCACGCTGCATCCTCCAACATCTTCCAATCCTGCTGGAGCGAAGACCTCTTTCTACTAAGAGCATCCGCTACGACGTTCGCCTTTCCAGGATGATACTGAAGGTCGAAGTCATAGTCCTTCAAGAACTCAATCCATCTTCTCTGCCTCAGGTTTAATTCCTTTTGGGAGAAAAGATACCTCAAGCTCTTGTGGTCGGTAAACACCTCAAATCTGACACCATAAAGATAGTGCCTCCAGATCTTTAGTGCATGAACCACAGCTGCGAGCTCCAAATCATGAGTCGGATAGTTCCTCTCATGCTCCTTCAACTGTCGAGAAGCATAAGCCACTACCCTCTCTCGCTGCATGAGTACATAGCCTAACCCGATCCGAGACGCATCCGTATAGATGGCAAAGCCCTCTAGACCACTAGGCAATACCAATACCGGAGCAGAAGTAAGCTTAGCCTTCAACAGCTGAAAGCTACGCTCACATGCCTCAGACCATACGAACTTCTCACCCTTTCTGGTCAGCTTTGTCAAAGGGGCGGCAATGGATGAGAAACCCTCAATGAATCGCCGATAGTAACCAGCTAACCCAAGGAAACTACGAATCTCCGAAGGGTTCTGGGAATCTCCCAATCCATAACTGCTTGGACTTTTGCTGGATCAACTGCAACACCAGCGCCGGAGATAACATGCCTGAGAAAGTGAACCTCGCGCAACCAGAACTCGCACTTGCTGAACTTCGCATACAACTTGTGCTCACGGAGAACCTCTAACACTAACCTCAGATGCTGATGGTGCGTAGCCTCATCTGGAGAGTAGACCAACACATCGTCAATAAACACTACGACAAAGCTATCTAAATACGGACTAAACACCCGGTTCATGAGGTCCATGAACGCTGCAGGGGCGTTGGTCAATCCGAAAGGAAGGACCAAGAACTCATAATGTCCATAACGGGATCTAAATGCCGTCTTGGACACATCTTCACTCCTAATCCGCAGCTGATGATAACCAGATCGCAAGTCAATCTTAGAGAAGATCGATGCATCCTGTAACTGGTCAAACAGATCATCAATCCGAGGTAAGGGATACCTATTCTTCACAGTCACTTGGTTCAACTTCCTATAGTCAATGCACAACCTAAGTGACCCGTCTTTCTTCTTGACGAATAATATAGGTGCGCCCCAAGGGGAAACACTAGGGCGAATAAATCCCTTATCGAGCAATTCTTGCAATTGCTTCCTCAACTCGGCTAACTCTGCAGGTGCCATCCTATATGGGGCCTTCGAGATAGGAGAGGTGCCTGAAGCAACTCTATAGTGAACTCTATCCCCTATTCGGTGGCAATCCAGACAAGTCATCGGGAAAGACATCTGGAAATTCCTGCACCACCTTGATCTCTGCAAGAGTCAGTGACGAACTAGCATCGGGTACTAGCATAACGCTGGCAAAATGCGTCACAACCCTTGTTCACCATGCGCATCACCTTCATGGCAGAGATAACTAACTTCCCGCTAAGTTCTTGGCAAGGGATGAGAGAACTCGTCCTCACCAGGAATGCGGAAAACAATCTTCTTCCGACGACAATCCACTAACGCATAGTGCTCCTCTAGCCAATCCCGACCAAGAATACAATCATAGTCCTTCATCTTTAGCAAGAAGAAACACCCATCTAGGAATCTATCCTCAATGCACACAGGTAACGACGGAATGCACTTCCTAGTCGATACCGTACCCGCAGGGGTGTGCACAGACAAAGAACCTCTAACTCCTCAGACTCTATGCCTGACTCTAGGGCTAACTGCCTAGCGAACCGCTCGGAAATGAATGAGTGAGTAGCACCCTTATCAAACAAAACCCGAGCGTGCACAACGAAAAGCAAAACTGTACCTTCGGTGACATGCTCCGCCTGCTCGGCGTCCTCGCGAGCTAAAGCAAACACTCGAGCTGGGGCTCGAGGCCTCTTGGTCATCCTGTAGCTGGCGCGGCTGCCGCTACTGCTGGTGCTGGCGCTCCCCGCTGAGCTCCTTGCTGAAGTCTTGGGCAATCCTTGATCTTATGGTTGCTGCTCCCGCACTTCAAGCATCTACCCACTACCAACAACACTCGGACCACCATGGGTCTTCCCGCAGTGGGGACACTCCTTCTTCACACCAGGGGAACGTACAGAAGGTACCTGAGAGTTGCTGACTGCCACTGGTTTCTGCGCGTGTCTGGTACACCATTTTCTTCTTATCCTGCCGCTGAATGTCGCTGTCGGCCTCTTCTGCGAAGCCTTCTTTTCCTCCAGATATTGCTCATTTCTCCCTCCTGTCTGCAGGCAGCGCTGAGGGCCTCGTCTAGCATGCGGTGGTCAAACGCCACGAGTCTCGTCCTCAGTGATGGTTTGAGACCCATCACGAATTTCTTCGTCTTCCTGCGCTCATCCTCGACGATATGCGGTGCATATTTAGAAAGTTCAGAAAACCTTGCCTCGTATTCCAGGACGGTCATTGATCCTTGCGTCAGGGAAAGGAATTCTTGCTCCATCTTGTCCTGGATATGCTCTGGGACGAACTTGGCTCGAAAGAGCCTCACGAACGCGTCCCACGCCACGTCTACTGCTCCGATCCTCAATGCGTGTACGCAATAGGAGGACCACCATGCATCCGCTCTCTCTGCAATACACCTTCATAGCACCAACTAACAAATTCTAACTTGACAAACAACATACAAGCATAAACTAAACATACCTGTAGCATGTAGGTGGCTAATGTCACCTTATCCTCATCAGGACACCTGATAGCTCGGAAGATTTTCTCTGTCTCCCTTAACCAGCTTTCTGCCATTAGTGGATCACTCTCCCCTTAAAAGAGGGTAGGGTCATCCTCTTGAATCGCTCCATGATGGATGGTCCACCATGGTCCTGAGCTGGTGCCTGAGCCTGCTACATTAAACAATAACAATATACGATAAACACAATATCATGCAATTTAAATAGCAAGCTACTAGTTGTTTCATTATTCTACCTGGGCCTCCAACTGGGCCTGGAGTGCTGCCTGGGTATGAGCCTGCGTCTGCATGGCTTGCACCAGACCTTACATTAATACTCCATAGTCCACAGGCGGCGGTGGGGGAAGTACAGGGCCTCGCGGTGCCGGGGCCTGTTGCTTCGCCAGCTCATCACGTCGCGACTCGTCCTCACGGGCCGACGCTCCACCATGCCTACCTCTCGAAGCCATGGCTGTAATAGAATTTCAGCCAGCATTAGAGCTAGGTTATTAAGTTTTCTAACCATTTTCTTATCTATCTTTCACTTCTTATTAGTGTTTTCTACACATGTGGACATACTTAGCATGCAATGGGGATGATGACTTAGGTATATTCATGTACAATCTCAACCGGCTCGCTCTGATACCAATCTCTGTGACGGCCCTCATTATACCGGTACGGTTATACCAACCCACGTCGGTATAGTGAGAGTCCTCACAGTGGGACATTTACCCAAACGATACATACAGCTGAGATACACGCGAATATACAACAGAGTAGCGGAAGTAAAAGACAATTGTCTCCATTCATTCATCATCCACATTTAACATACATGAAGTTTGCAATTAACACTAAAGAACTAAAAGTTCACATAATTTAAACTGCTGAAATTTAATACAAAAGTCCACACTTACATTCTTTTCATGATAACTCTAATACATGTTCAAATTACATACTATGAATGCGCAAGTCACAAAGAAACTCCAAAAACTAGTCTCCGCGCTCGGAGTTCGTCTCCACCGTCTCCTCCAACGGTGCCACGTCACCAACTACACCTGTATGCCGAAGCAAGGAGTGAGTCCAAAGACTCAGCAAGCAACACTACTCATAACATACACGTAAAGTCATAGGGGTTCTACATGCACATTTACAATTTTCAAAACATGGCATGCTAGTCATTTCAAGGTTTCAACCTATCATGAAAGTTTTACAATTTTACACATGGATCATGTTTTCAGATTTCTAAGAATAAAATTACCTATCACATGCTCTCTATTCAATTACTCATGAAACATTGTCCTTAAAGAACCAAGACATGAGAGCTACCAACATCAACATTGTACATACATGAAAGGAAAACACGACTAGCATGGATCTTACATGTCTTTAAACACATACATAAACGCTTTCACATACTTTAAGTTGCTGATTTCACGTCGTTTCATGGCTGAAAACCTACACATGAGAGCTACAATATTGCGTAAAACATATCATGTGAACAACCATCACGCTATCTTGTAACCCGTGTTTACCAATTATCCCTAACATGGATTCTAGGCATCTTTGCACATATAAACATGATGATAATAACATGATTTACTGATTCACATAATTTCAGATTTGTCCACATGTTTTCATTTCAACATTCTCACATTTAGAATTTCACATTTTCTTTACACAAGTTCCTCTTTCACATAGTTGCACTTCACACATATACATTTCACACTTGTTCACTTACACGTTTACACATGAACACATACACATTACACATTACACATTTAGGTGCCGTGACACATAGTCCAAACCACCAAAGAAGGACATATACACATCACATACACATAGACGCCATCTAGGCATTCCAATGGCGACTCTTGGACTGCGCAGACCGGGAGAACAAGTCTCCACCCTAACCAGTGGTACTTGTCCACCTCCAGGATTTCCCCCTAATGCCCTTAGGGTCACTTACACATTGAACTTTCTCAGGGGGACTTTTCCCTGATACAGCTCCACTGCCCTCTGCGGAAGCAGTGTCACATTGGCACAGTTAAACATTAATCATTTTACCGTTTTACACATGGTTTTACACTTCACACTTTTCATCTCATTCACTCTCTCACTCACATGAATATCTCTGTTTCCTGACATGGTACTACAGATTTCAGGAGTTTAACACACAGTAATTTCACTAATCAAGTTGGGTTTAGACAATAACTGACCACATTACGATAATATACGTAATTATCACATTTCACATGAAAATACATAACTTCTTATTTACTGTCCAAATGACCTGAAATTTTAACCACATGCTATTTTCGGGTTCTAGATCATACACTCAAATTTTCAATTTTTCTGAGCTAAATAGAATTTACATAAAATCAAACACTTATTTTGCATGCCATTCACAATTTAAGTTACATGGAATTTAACACATCATGCAATTTTCCCATTTACTGTTTGAACAGGGATTACCATTATGTGCATGATTTGAGAATACAGAACTATCCTAAATCATACAATCACAAATCGATCACCACAACCATTCTTGCATGTCTTTCTATTTACCGAACCGAATTTATTTGCAATCTATACAAGCATGAACAATTTACCAAAAATTGGGCATACATCTACTGATCTACTAATCTTTATGACTGACAAAACAAGGCATTCAGACTAATCCTACTCATGAAACATAAATTTGGCAAGATTATCAACACGTCATGCTTACAAGTTTAGGGATACAACTTTCCTACATTCACCATCACACACCACATTCATCCACACACCACAATTGACAATATACATAGTGTATAGGATTACCATATATCCTCATCACGGAAACCATACCGAAATTAGAGTATAGGAAGGGCAGAACAGTTCACTGTTCTGTCCAGAGGAACTTGGCGCGGTCTCTGGCCGTTGACTCAGGGTCAGCGCATGGTCGATGGACGCCAAGCATGATATGGGCGTCCATTGACCTTGCCGTCAATGCAGGTCTGTGCAGAAACACAGACCCGAGCTCTCAAACTTGGGTGAATGGGAGGGTCTAGGACTCGAGGAAAAATCCATACAAATTATAGAAACGACCTAGACACATACGGGAACATCATGGATAGGTCACTCTTGCCTTCTAAAATTCCCTCCAAAGGTCTAGGTGTTGGTGAAGCCCTCCTTGGCAGTCCCAAGAAGCCTCCAAATGAACTCTCCTCTGGGTTCTTGAGTGAGATCCACAGTAAGCCGAGGTCGGGGAAGCCTTCCTGTCGATCCAGCAACCTCCTTGAAGCAGTGGAATGCCGGATCAAGCTTCAGAAGTGTGGATTTTTGGGTGGCAAGGATGGGGTTTCTCACAGTTTTCTCCTAGGGTTTTCTTCTCTCTTTTTCTCCTCTTGCAAGGGTCAAGAGAGGAGTGGGAAGAGGCCATTTCGGGTTCAGACATAAGGGGAGTCTCTCTCCCACTCACCAGGTGACTTGACAGCCTTCAGAGCCGTTGGGGATAGTCCCCCAATGGTTGGCTTTCTTGTTTCAGAAGCTTGCAGCTCTGCTGCGCATGCAGGCCAGAGAGATTGGCGTCCATATCGCTGGACGCCAGGATTAGTGTTGGCGTCCATGTCTGGACGCTGACACCAGCTCAACAGCCTGTGGTTGACGCCAAGATGGCCTTCGGCCAGAACTCTAAAATATGTAGAAACCATGCATACCATGCGTATATACATGCAATATGTATACAGTATTATATCCATACTATCACCATGCAATACATACATTATTTATATTTAATATAAACACATGCACACGTACTTGTACTAATTAATACGTACGTAAATATGTACATACATACACAAGCACAAAGATACACACATAAATACAAATAATGCGACGGAATTTCAAAGGCCTTATAACCAGCCCCTATTCGATCCCTTGGAGGTTCACTCTATTATGTCACCTTTATTGACGACTCCACTCGGAAGGTATGGGTTTATTTTCTCAAAAATAAATCTGATGTGTTCTCTACTTTTGTGAAGTGGAAGGCTGAAGTGGAAAATCAAACTGGTGTAAAGATCAAGTATTTGAGGTCAGACAATGGAGGAGAGTATAGCAGCAAGGAATTTAAAGATTTCTGTGCACTACATGGTATTCGTATGGAGAAAAAAATTCCAAATACTCCACAGCAGAATGGGGTTGCTGAACGCATGAACAGAACCTTGAATGAGAGAGCTAGAAGCATGAGACTGCATGCTGGCCTACCGAAGACTTTCTGGGCTGATGCTATTAGCACAGCAGCTTATTTGATTAATAGAGGACCCAGTGTTCCTCTAAATGGTGAGCTACCAGAAGAGGCTTGGACCGGCAAGGAGGTAACTCTCTCACACCTAAGAGTATTTGGTTGTCTCTCATATGTGTATGTTGATTCCAATGACAGAGACAAGTTAGATCCTAAGTCAAGGAAATGCTTTTTCATTGGATATGGTTCTGATGATTTTGGATATCGCTTCTGGGATGATGAAGGTAGGAAAATCATTAGACAAAGGAGTGTTATATTCAATGAAAGATTGCTTTACAAGCACAGATCTGATGTGGAATCCAAAGATGCAGGTCAAGAAAGTGCACAGGTTGAGCTGGAGGGAATTTCAGAAGAGGATGTGTTGAGAAGGTCTCAAGATGATCCTGAAAATACTATAGTGCAACCAGAGGTTCAAGTGAGAAGGTCAAGCAGATTGCGTAGGCCAGTTAAGCGATTCTCACATGCTATGTACTACTTGTTATTGACAGATGCAGATGAACCAGAGTGCTTTGATGAAGCTACGCAGGTGGAGGATTCAGTCAAGTGGGAGTTGGCAATGAAAGATGAAATGAACTCCCTTCACAAGAATGAAACTTGGGTGCTGACTGAACTACCACCTGGCAAGAGGGCACTGCAAAACAATTGGGTTTTTCGGTTAAAACAAGAACATGATGGCAGCAAGAGGTACAAGGCAAGGCTGGTTGTGAAGGGTTTCCAACAGAAGGAAGGTATTGATTATACTGAAATTTTTTCTCCAGTTGTCAAGCTAACTACTATTAGATTAGTGTTGAGTATTGTTGCTGCTGAAAACTTGCACCTAGAACAACTTGATGTAAAAACGGCTTTTCTTCATGGTGATCTGGAGGAGGATATTTATATGGTGCAGCCAGAAGGTTTTCATGAACATCGTAAAGAAAACCTTGTTTGCAAACTGAACAAAAGCTTGTATGGTCTGAAACAAGCCCCCAGACAGTGGTACAAGAAGTTTGATGGATTCATATGTAGCAATGGGTTCTTTAGGTGCAACATGGACCATTGTTGTTACTTCAAGGAGTTTGACAATTGTTACATCATATTGCTGTTGTATGTGGATGATATGCTTATTGCAGGATCAAGTATGACAGAGATTAACAAGTTGAAGAAGCAATTGTCAAAGAAATTTGCTATGAAGGACTTGGGAGCAGCAAAGCAAATTCTTGGGATGAGAATTGTGAGAGATAGAGCAGATGGTATTCTGAAGCTATCTCAAGAAGGCTACATTCAGAAGGTGTTGAGTAGGTTCAACATGCAAGATGCAAAACTAGTCAACACCCCTCTAGCAAGTCACTTCAAGTTGTGCAAAGAGCAGTCACCGAGGACTACTGAAGAATGTGAGTCCATGAAGAAAATCCCTTATGCATCAGCTGTGGGAAGTCTGATGTATGCTATGGTTTGTACCAGGCCGGATATAGCACATGCAGTGGGAGTTGTGTGCAGATATATGGCAGATCCGGGAAAACAACACTGGGAGGCAGTAAAATGGATTTTGAGATATCTGAAAGGCACTTCAGATAAATGTCTTTATTTCAGAAAAGGTGATGTTATTTTACAAGGTTTTGTTGATGCAGATCTTGGTGGTGATCTGGACACAAGGAGAAGCACTACTGGTTATGTGTACACCTTGGGTGGGACTGCAGTGAGCTGGGTTTCACAACTTCAGAAAGTTGTTGCTCTTTCAACCACAGAAGCAGAGTATGTTGCTGTCTCCGAAGCCAGCAAAAAGTTGGTGTGGCTGAAAAGTTTTCTTAAGGAGTTGGGCAAGAAACAAAACAACAGTGTGCTGTTTTGTGACAGTCAAAGTGCCATTCATCTTGCCAAGAATCCTATCTTCCATGCAAGGACGAAGCATATACAGCTGAAGTATCACTTCATCCGTGGGTTGATTGAAGATGGTACACTTTTGCTTGAGAAGATAAGAGGGTCAGAAAATCCTGCAGACATGTTACCAAGGTGGTCACAAGAGACAAACTGAAGCTATGTCAAGCTTCAGTTGATCTCCATGAATGATAGATGGAGGGATGCCACAGCCAGCTGCTCTTTTATCTCCATAAGGAGGAGGTGCCTGATATTGTTTGGAGTTCTGACTCCAAGTGGGAGATTGTTAGAATGTGGAGCCCGAACTCTGAAGCAGATCTCCATAAGGGGTCAGGTCGCGGTTCGACTGCCACAGCCGAAGTCAGAAATGGAGCAGTCGATTGAATGATTCGACTCATGCAGTCGAATGTCAGATGTGAATGATTCGACTCATGCAGTCGAATGTCGTTCTGAGGCGATTCAGAGACAAGACCCTTTTGCCCTTGTGTGTCTTCATTGTGGCGCCCTTTCCTCCTAGTATATAAAGGGGGGTTTTGTCCTCTTTGGATGTGTGTATTTTCTTGCAGAAGAAGTATTGAAAGCTGCTGTGGCCGTGGACGTAGGAAGGCTTCTTGCCTCCGAACCATGTAAAATCCTGGTGTTCCTGTCTTCTTCTTTCCACCTCCTCCTATCTCTCTCTGGTATCTATGAGTGGGTAGTGTGAGAGAGTTGTCGCTGGTCTGAGTGCTGTCCTCCCAACATCTGGGGCTCTCACTGCCGCGTCCAGGTGACTGGACGCGATCTTGAAGTCGCAACATCTGTAACTGCCACGATTCAACCTGCTAACAGAACGCGCCCCCTTTGCCATTTTTGCTTTAAACTGTTGCATACAGGGCATTTTGCATTGGTCGGGGGATCTCCTTCGCTCACATACTAGGCTCCACACACCTTTCTTGGTAAGGGCAACCTCTCCTTTGGGCATTCCGTCACATTGGACTAGGGAACCTTTGCCTAGAACCCCATAAGACTCCGTACCCCATGGATTTCCTCACGGCGGACCGAGCTGGCGGTACCCCTCCGTTGACCCGGGTTAGTTATCCTATTGCGTGGTGAGAGGTGATTCTAGTTGCACGCCAATGTATTCATACTCTACCCAACTAGGATATCACCTGGAGTGACACAATGATTTTTCAATCCATTAATTAATAGTGAAACTCCTAAAAATAAGCATTAAGCATTACAACTTATTTGAACCATATTGCTTGACTTAATCGTTGTTCAACTTGTTTATTTGCTTGCTTGTTAAAAATGGACTCATGCTATCCTGCTAATTTCTACATGGACTATGAGGGTGATTCAGATAGCCAATCTTTCCAGTCCCATGTCCTTCCATTTCACCACCATGAACAACCTTCCACCTCCTATGGTTACGTGCGCACACTGCGCACTAGCCAATCTGATGTCCCTTCGCACCTCACTCCAATCAAAACCCGGCGAGAACCTTACCCCCGCCAGGATCCTAAAGTCCAAACTGTTCTGCACGCACTTGATCATCTCACCCCTCAACAACTCAACTTGATTGAATCTTTAGTTGAGTGTGTGACTCCTCCCCTCTCCCTTCTCCCAGGCACCCGCCTTTGTATATTCTGGTGACTTCGCCATATCTCCCTGTACATTCTCCATCACCTCGGCCCCCTTGCCATTTGCACTCCCATGCTCCGGTCTGAACAGACCACCTCTTGGGAAGGCCCACTAATTCAAGACCACCCCCATGTACTCCTTCATTTGCCCAGCAGCAACCCACCCCACTCCAGAATGCTCTTCTCCACAAATTGAACAATCTGGAGGTTCAATTAAATAAGCTGTCTAATCCCATGGGTGACCCCGCTGCCGCCATGCCGGTTCTCCCTCAAACTTATATTCATCCTTCGGAGATGCCGTCGTACCGATTGTACAATGTCACGGGTAATCCCTACCTTCATGTCAAGGAATTCCTTTATGGGTCTTCTTGTTGGCAATGAGATCCCATTACTCTGGCATTCCTTTTTAGAAAATCTCTTGACAGCCCTGCTCTCGAATGGTTCTAATCCTTAGACCCAAGTGAGGCAGGTGACTTCCGCATCCTTCACAAGAAATTCCTTCAAAGGTACAAATATCGCGTTAGACCTTATCTATCTATCATGGATCTAGTGTCCGAGAAGATGGGGGCCGATGAGGTATTTGTACAATTTGCTGACCGTTGGAGGTCAATAGCCACTCGCTTACAGCATGAGCTCTCGGAGTCAGAGCAAACCAAAATAATCATTTCCAACTCTACTCCGAGGTTCAAGCACATTCTGGCCATGAACCAGATCACCACCATGGAAGAGCTCTACGAGTAGGGACGTTACATTCAAACCCATCTGATGGACTCCCCAATTGCGGAGCTATTTGATCAAATTAATCTGAGAAAGAACGGATCAGTGGACGCCATCCACCTCGCCACCATACAACATCCACACCACATGCACCTCCCATTTACCACAACATGCCTCCACCCAAGCGTCCATTGATTCGTCCTCCTCTGACTCAACAACCTCCAACTGGGCCATACGACGTCCCTATTATGCAATAAGAAGCTCCCGTGCCCTACATTGCACCTGCTCCGGCTCCCACGCCAGCTCCCATACAACCACCACAGCCTCCACCTCCTCCACAGCCTGTTGCTCAGGCTGAGGTTGCCAATGCCCAACCCATCTGCGAAACCACTTGGTGTTATGATGATGAGCCTTCCGAGGTCATGATCGTACGCCATTTACCTACACCTCCCACATTACCGTCCATTATCATTAAACCTTCCACAGTTAAGCCTCCACCCACCATTACACCTCCCACTATGCCAACACCCTTGGCAACCGAACCCGAGCAAAGCCTCCCTATCATACCCATTACACCTCCACTGGCCATACAGCCTTCCACTCCATCCACATCCACCCCCATCAACTGGAGCGGGTGCACCCCTTTGAGGAGCAACAAGCAAGTACATCAGAAGGAAGCCCCGGGACCGAGCATGCTATCCAAAATACAAGATTGTATTCCTCGCATGCCGGTCATTGTTTCTATACCGGGCACATTCACTGAGCAAGAGTCCTCCCCTCTAATCATGGCCGTCAAGAGGCCTTCTAAATTAATGTCAATCATTCCGGTTGCCAACCGCACCCATTTTAACATACTCATAGGGAATCAAACCCTCCAAGCTCTCATGACCCCTCACACCGTTGTTGAGAACCTTCCCACTCTAGTGAAGGGGTCAACTATTCAAATTGTGCTTACACACTCCAAAGCCTAATCATTAGCACAATCAATTACCCGAGGGGTCGTGCCCCTTCCCACATCACACATCATACAATCTTTGGGCACGGTCCCCTCATTGTTGTTTCCAACTCTACCAGTGGAACTCCCCACCCTTTCATTCAACTACATTCCAAGGGAGTTACCACTATTTATTGAAACTCTGACAGAAGTCAACAATCCAATCATTGAGATTTGTTCAATCCCTAGGAGAAGAGCAAGGCCATCCACCCGCTGGGCCAAATTTATGAGGAAGTACCTGAGGGTCAGAATGTCGATTCCCAAGCGGGAGCCTAAACACCGGCAAGGCAAAGGACTAAGGGGCCTCCATCTTTTTCCTTTTCTTTTCAATCATCTTTCGTGCTACTTAGAACCTTCCCGTGGGTTCTCCACATTCCCTCCCCATAGAAGGCATTTTATTTTCATCCTTTTTATGATCCATTCTCTTACGCCGGGCATCGCGCCCCTTTTTGTAATCCTTACTCTCCCCTCCGTGCCCCACGTGGCATATCTCCTTCCCATGCCCCATGTGGCACATCACCTTCCCGTGCCCCACGCGGCACGTCTCCTTCCTGTGCCCCACGCGGCACATCTCCTTCTTGTGCCCCACGCGGCACCTCTTCATCTTGCGCCCCACGTGGCGCAACTATTCTTTTGGCCCCTCGCGGCCCACTTGTTCCCTTCTCCTCTCCGGCCCCACCGAATTCTTTTCCTCTTTCAGGTCACTGCGCCCTCCTTCTTCTGCATATCCTTTCGGCCCCGCCGGAGTCCCCAAAATCTTTTTGCAATTCTCTCCTCTCCATTTTCAATCAAGTCATTCGACCTTTCCCTCACTGCTTTCGGGGCTTTAGCCTCCACTCATCTTTTTAATTTCCAATAAAATTTATACATTCTTCTAGGTCTCTAGGTCTCGCCTCGACGCAGGGCATTCGTCCTCTCTTTGAACTCTTTCAGTGCTTTAGCCCCCACTCATCTTTTTAATTTCTAATAAAATTTGTACATTCTTCTAGGTCTCTAGGTCTCGCCCTGATGCAGGGCATTCGTCCTCACTATACCCTCTTTCGGGGCTTCAGTCCCCATGTATTTCTTTAAATTTTTGAATAAAATTGTAAATTCTTCTAGACCTCTGAGTCTCGCCCCGACGCGGGGCATTCGTCCTCTCTTTACCCTCTTTCGAGGCTTTAGCCCCCACTTGTCCTTTTAATTTCCAAAAATTTTGTAAATTCTTCTAGACCTCTGAGTCTCGCCCCAGTGCAGGGCATTCGTCCCCCTTTACCCTCCGAATTATTTACTATTAGTATCAACAAAAAATCCATAAAAGGATGAATACCCAAAATTGCCATGCTGTCGCAGCACTTTGTTTATGAGAATTCCATGCAAGGAGTCCAAAATTCCCTCCCGAGTCATTATGTTTTGCATGGGAACTTGCACACACTTCATGGCGCCCAAAGCTGATTTGCTCCGGTAGACGCCATCACTATCACAGCCATGCGTGAAAAGCACAAATATTTATTTCTCTTCTTACTCGGCCAAAGTATAGGCAGTAGAGGTAGTCTGGGCAAGGCAACCAACCCAAAGCACTCTGTTGTAAGAGAATGTCCAAAATGGGCAAATTAAATGACCAAGAAAAATCAAAGTCAAAATGCATGTCAAGAGCGACAAAGTTCCCGCGGAGATCCAATGGACCTGGACGTGTGCATGCAAAAAAAAAAAACAAATCAATATAATAGGGCATGGCAAAGGGCGGCAAAGTCCCCGTGGAGATCCAAACGGATCCGGCCGTACGCATGTCCCTACAATTGAAATGGTCATCAATCAATTCCAAAAGCCCTAATGCTTAAATAAGACTAAATCTTCTAACAATTGTGCCAAGGAAGTCGAGCCCAACTCTTCAAATACCCATACCAAGCCTATGTCCAAGTTTTCTTTCCTTCTCCCTGCCAAACCCAGTCGCCTTTTCAGACGTGGCTTCAATAGTGGCACTGTTAACCAAGTGTAATTAGCCAGTGGGCGCCACGTTAAAATGCACGCCCTACTCTGGGCATCCTTTAATGACACGGGAGGAAACAAGGACCCCTCGCCAGTCGATTTTCATAGCCTTAATGCCGTCATGGCATGGCAATATTTCCAAAATCCACAAAAACAAATTCAAATATTCTCAAAATCAACAAAAATTAAATATTTCCAAAAACCATAAAAATTCAAATATTCTCAAAATCAACAAAAAATCAAATATTTCACAACCCAAGAAAAAATTCAAAACTCTTCAAAATCCAACAAAAATTCAAATATCTCCAAAAAAAAAAACCTAAAAATTCATGATGGTATTGCATATGGCAAGCACATTACATCCTGTCTGTGTCAGATCGATGCAATTCTTCCCCTTCATGGGTTCCTCCCATCTTGAACTCCCAACTCCTTGGCCAAAAGGACACTTATCCTCATGATTTAACAAAACAAAATTGTTTGAGTTGCATCTGTTGTTGACTACTTTATGCATGCTCTATGCTATAAATGTTGTTTTCCTTGATATTTGTGTTTTCTTGGCTAATGAGTTTTGAGCGCAGGATTCGAGTTACCTCATTTGGCACTGCATCAGGCTGCAACTGTTGCCCCCACCATCAGTTATCTATATGTTATACCCTTAGAGCATACCAAGGACCTTGCGGCTCTGAGGAATCTGGGATTTGAGTCCCCCTTTAACAAAAACAATGATTATCCCAGAGGATCTTTAGCCGCACAGATAGGCCGTTACGCTTGGCATGTGAAGACGACGGACCCATGCATACCCCCCCGGTCCTGACTGAACGCCATCGTGACAATATTATCCTTGGTTATCTTCTATCCTTTTAACTTAATTTTCTTTTTAGCCCAGCATACATGCATATCGAAATCACTATGGAAAACCACTCTTCCAATGCAATTTGAGAGCCATTCGCGCACCAATTCCAGAGCAATTTTGAAATATTCCAATCCGGGTCAAGTACCCAAGTCCCTTTGTTGTCGCCTCCGGGCTGATTTCCTTAAGAACCTTTGTTTGGATTATCCCTCTACATTCGTCTTTACTCCCATAGATCCACCTGCGGCCGTGGCAGATGCCCCCAATGGTACAACCTAACGTATCGTGTCCTTAGGTACTTCCCCTTCGCTGGAAGTTGATCTCTCCCGTAGATCCACCTACGGCCGTGGCAGACGCCCCTAATGGTGCAACCTAACGGATCGTGTCCTTAGGTACTTCCCCTTCGCTGAAAGTTGATCTCTCCTTCGTGCCCCACGTGGCACCTTTCCTTCGTGTACCACGTACATATCTCCAGTCGTGCCCCTCGTGCGCACACTTTATTTTCCTCCAATCCAAGCATTTGTTTCTTTAGGTCTTCTGCTCCGGTGCTGACTTCCTTAGGTGTTGGTGAAAGACTCTTATCAGGTGGTAGTCACCCAATGATCATGTGTGTCTATTTTTTCACCTCGGCGTCTACTTTTCAGTCCGCTCCCACTTCACTCCACTTCGCTACACTTCATTTCTTTTCATTTCATTACACTCCATTGCACTCCACTTCGTGTCCCTTCACTTTGCTCCCCTGCAAAGCAGACATCAAGGCGTGGCAGCTGTAGACACACGAATTTGACTCCACCCCGAACAAATTTCATATTGCTCCATAATGACACAAATGGCCCTCATATTGCGTTGCAAGAGTGTTTTTCCAACATTTCTGGATCTCACCCATCCTTCCCCGGTGCTTCCCCTCAATTTCCAAGGCTGGCTAGAGGTCGTGGGCATTCATTTCAAGTCGCGATGGGTCTTCGGGGCACGTTCATGAAGTCACGACGAGTCTGCGGGATGCGTTTATGAAGGTAGCTGAAACACATCCAGCAAGGAGGACGCAATGCCAAGTCGCGCCAGGCATCTGGGGCGCGACAAGGCCAAAGAGTCCTTATCGCGGCGGCCTTGTGCGACGCGATAAAGAATTATCTATTTTATTTATGGAAAATGTCCAACACCATTTTATGAACGCGCCCGCTGTGAGTGCCACGATTCTCATGTCAATTTTGGCAGGTTTTTATAAATAAAATTCATAAATCCCTTATCGCGTCCTGTGGTGCCGACACGTTTTAAATCAAAGACGAGTCGGACTTAGCCGACGCTGTCACGCCCCGATGCGGAATATCAGAATGCGAGGCAGTTGCAAGTAAACGGATACAGAGTAAGTACTAGACATCAAACCATTGCACAATGAATAATACTAAAAAAAAATCTTCTCATTAATAACTTTCCAATGTCTAGTTACAACCACTAATATCAGATCCATTCTATAGGGCCCAATTACGTTGATATAAGCAAAAGACAAAACTCAAACTTCTAACATAACTACTATAACTCTAACATAGTACTAAGACACTAGAGTGCTCATAACATCACTCCTGGTCATTCCCGTCCTCTTGAGTGTATGGTTCATCCTTGGTCTCACCTGAGAACACAACGATAAATAACGCAGGGTGAGCGATAACGCCCAGTACGACTTAAATCTCAATAGTCAAGTAGGCTTTAAATAATTAATGCATTAAAGGCAGAGTAACTAAAGATAGAGCAAGAGAGTCAAGTAAAAGATAGCAGGCTAGCACATGAACGAAATAGCACAACTTTCCAAATACAGCATAAGCGTTGAGTATAGCATAAATAGCAAGATGGCTATAGCACAATTAGCACAAAGTATAGTAATAGCACAACGAGTATAGCATAACACTTTGTTGTCAACGGACAAGGAGAGAATATAGCACTTTTGATTGTTATTTAGATAGTCGAGATAGATAGCACTCGAGTGTAATGTCAAACACTCTGATTATTTAACTCCCACGGGCACTAGCACTTTCGGGCGCACATCCTAGGACCAGATCGGGCCATTTATATATTGTCAGGCATTGGTTATATTGTTTATCTTTAGACAATCAGTCAATGGCCTTTATAGAGTACCAAGAAATAGACGAGAGCACTAGATGAATAGACGAGATAGTAGAGTGAACGTGAATAGATGAGCGAGTAGAGTATAGATGATAACTAGCGGTCAATTGCACATGAAACATCGAGTAACGAGCGATAGTAACAGTTGCACAACACGCGCGTTCGGTGTTGGCAGTCAGGTGGAATACACAACCCTTCTGCTGGCCTTGTTATGCACAGGTCTAGAGGTTCGGCGTGATTAAAGAGAAGAGCGAACTTCTAATAGTCGTTTGGATCATGTTGATCCCTAAAGGGTATCATAGGTGTTAGGGTACAACCAGCTTGTCGACCATGTGGGAATCCATGGACAGAGGAGACTTACGGAGGCCTTGAACAAAGATTCACTAGTCC
This sequence comes from Colocasia esculenta, assembly GCA_014218235.1. NCBI lineage: Eukaryota > Viridiplantae > Streptophyta > Magnoliopsida > Alismatales > Araceae > Colocasia > Colocasia esculenta. The sequence goes on along the minus strand of CM024761.1, from coordinate 98,136,972 downwards.
GGCAGAAGGAGTATCCTACGGAGAGTTCATCCAAGTCAAGAGAGAGAGTGTATATAGAAACAAGTACCCGACGTTCTACAAGAATTCTAGAATAGTGGAGCATCGATAACGGTATTCCCAAAACATCGTGAGAAAACGTAGACAAGTCTATTTAAAATATGGCAATTAATTTACATAAATTACCAAATACATTATGAAATATTTTCATGCCAAATTAAGCCAAATTGGATGGTTCAAGTGTGTGCATGTGTCATGAAATTGTAGATAGAAAAAGATCATGTGCATGTATTTTAATCACAAATAAATGTTTAATTTATGACAAGTGTAACTTTCTGTATGTATGACTGTGAACAAAGTGTACAGGCATTGTAGAGAGTCAGAGCATCGAAAATTGGGGGTTTTCATGCAAAAATCTGGGATCGCGATGCACCCCAGTAAGGGTCGCGACGGGGTCAACTGATAACGCAACATGGCCTTGTATAGATCGCGACGTCCTTGTCAGTTCGGGCAGGTAGATCACAATGGGCTCGTCCGATCGGGCAGGCAGATCGCGACAAGGTTCTCTATCGCGATCAGATCACGATGGGAGATGCTGGCGCGATGGCCCTGAGAACGCGGCCTATCGGGCCATCGCGTTCACAGGGTCTGCGCCCGAGTCCGATAGGGAGAGGACATGGCATTGGATTGCGGACTAGACTTACCCTATTTTGACACAGGGTGATTCATAAAATCATAACTAATTGTACAAGTGATGAAAAATACATGCTTGGGTACTTACAGTAAATAGGAATTTGAAAACAAACAAGGTTTCGATATGCTTTGGTCATGTGTATTCATGAAGAACATGTAACAGTACATAGATGAGATCAACGAATTAATTTGCCAGATAGGATGGATGAAAATTAGGGCTTTCAGGGGCAAAAGAAGACTAACTATCATCAGTATTTCCCATAAAAATTTCGTAGCATGGGGTTTAGTATACATGGAGATCAAGAATTAAGAAGAGGGTTCAGGTCATGGTGTTTACAGAACCTTAAAAATTAAGAACAGAAGATTTGCTCGATGGAAAAATATGAGACAATAGGGCTTTGTATCTTGAGGTTTAGATCACCTACAGACGAAATTGATTTAGTTTTGCTCGTGAGAATGCCTACCTTTGATCGTTTTCCTCTTCTAGGGCTAGAACTTGAAGAACGGGGTTGAGAGCTTTGAGAAGTTCTTCTCCCCATCAATTCTCCTTTTCCTTGACCTCTCCTCCTAGTCCAGAAACCCTTGGCAACGAGCTAGGGCCGGCCATGGAGATTTAAGAGAGTGATTATGTCTCTTCCCTTTCTATTTCCTAATAGGACTCAAACTCCTATTTAATTCTGAGATTCCCTATTTAATTCCACCCTTCCATGCTTGCAACCTCCCAATTGGGTTAGGAGAGAGGTAATTTTGTGGCCCATCTAATTGGGTAGGGTTAGGAATCCAAATCTAACTCAAATTAGCTATTTAATACATTAAATACCTCTTTTCTATTTAAGTAATAATTAAGTTACGAATTTAGGATATTTTCCTGTTATTCCCCTTTTAAAAATTCCTATTTTGGCCCACAAATTTCTAATGGGTCCACTTAAGAAAGGCCATTACTTATTTTCATTTAATGGGTTTTATTTAATTCTCTTTTATTTGATTTTCTAATTACTTTTATTTTCATTATTATTAAATTTTTATTTTTTTGAAAATCTCAGGATGCTACAGACGCGATTAGGTCCTAGGCCTCAAAAGTCGTCGCCCTCAAGTGCATGTACCTCGGATCCCGAGGAAATCTCTGAATTGCATCTGCCTATCCCGACACGATTAGGTCTCGCCAGACCCTAGAAGTCGCGGCATTAATGGCCCACGTGCCCAAAACGAGGTCGCGGCAAGGTAGGCCGACGCGTTTCAATAACGCGGCTGTCATCCCCGACGTGATTCTAAAGGTGGCCACAGGCCATAATCATCATGTTATGGTCAAATCAAGCAGTAAATGTGGTGCTTCCTAATCGCGGCAGCCATTGCGGACACGTTTCTTATCACGGCAGCTGGGGTGGACGCGATTCACTCTTCTTGTCATGGCGACTGTAGCTGACGCGATTCCAAGCTTTCACCTCTATAAATAGACCCCCGATGGTCATTTGTAGAGGGGGGGTCCACTCATAGCGGCGAAGCCCTGCCGGATTCCCGTCTCAGCTCCAGGCCAAGGAGCGCCTACCATTCCACGCCAAGCTACATCCTCGTTCCTCAGAGTTCGGAGCCGGCGTCCTTGTCGTCTTCCTCCACGTGCACCAGAGCGGAGCGAGGCAGAAGCATCTTCCCCTTCTTCCTCCATCCAACCGGCAGCACCACCGCACCATCTACCATTTGGGGAAGTACCCCCTCCCCTTTCTCCCTTTTAATTTACATTTCATCTCCTCCAAGCCCCACGTGGCTCTTTTCATTTACCTCCTCTGGGCCCCACGCGGCCCCTATACTTCTTTTTCATATACACACACATGCATGCACACACACACACCTACATTTTTAGGGGTTTAAAAGCCACCACATGGTAAGTCGTTCCCCATGCCGTTCATTCTCTCCATTTCATTTATTTAGGGTTGTATACTACACATGTGGCTAATCCCCTTCTTTTATTTGTATTATTTTTCAGGGTAATCAATAACGGAAAACGACCTCTACCACGGCCGGCCGTGCTCGTAGAGGAAGAAAGCACCCACATCGCCGCGCAATCTCCCCACGCTCCAACAGGTAACATCCGCGATCACTCTTCCATCCGCACCCCTTTCGCACATGCATTCTCCATTCGGAACCCTCATGTGCCTACCGATCACGTTTCTTTTCCTCCCGTCCATCATCCCTCTTTGTGGGCCATACTTCGTGCCTCACAGCGGTGTCTATAAATTGTCGGTCAGCAACTCACTCTATCGCCAGCGAAACCTGACAGAGTACACAGTTGCTGACAACAACTAGAAAAAACATCGTAGAGTCAAACACAACATTTAGGGGAAATGCCTCACGCTAATAGCAGCAGCTAGCATCAGTCACCAGCCAAATCGAGAAGCCATGCGAGAGATAAGAACTAGAGCAAGAGCACGCTCACAGAGAATCCTCAACACATGGAGCGACGTCCACTGTCACCACTATGTCTCACCCAGACCTTCTTCATGGACCGACAAGGACACTAAACGCACGCAGAGAAACCTCAATACGCAAAAATGACATCCACTGTCACCGCTAGGTCTCACCCAAACCTTCCTCGTGGTCCAACAAGGACACTAAACGCACGTGAAGCCACCAAACTGGGAAACCACACGCTCCACAGTGCAACACATCGCAACAGAAGCATGGAATATGTCTGAAGTCAAGCCAGAACATGGCACCTCACAATGTTGACAAACCACGTGGTCGAGTACTAGCAAGCCAATAGGCCTCACTGTCACCAGAGAAACCAACAAGAGACTCTGCCATCAACTTACAGACTCACCAACTCCACACACAGCCGCAGAACCAACGAAGAGTTGGTACCAACATGCCAACCACCAAAAGACACAGAACCACACAGGAACCGAAACAACCGCAGCCTCAGAGGGACCCAGACTGAAGCAGGGTACCACAACCGTACACTCTCACTCCAAAAGTGAGAGAGAAAACCTAGACATAGGCCACAACCAAAGCCTGGCGTACCACTGATAGGGCTACCTAGGCAAAGCAAAGCAGCCACCCCATAGGAGTAACGGTACAACCACAAGGCATAGGCCAGCACCAAGTGTCCTAGAGGCGGAAAGCTCAATGCCTCCAACACCGAGCGAAGTCATGAAATGACACACAAAGCTCATGATCAAGGCACACGACACAACACATGGTGCTATCACAAGCACCAGGAGCCTCCCAAGGTACAACACAATGCACCAGGGCTCCAAATAGCACTAAACCAAAACACTCGTGCACGAGCACACTGTGCTACCACAAGCACCAAAACTAAGCAAAGTGCAACACAAGTGCACCAGCAGCCGAAACAACACTAGCTAACAGGAATGACTCTTCACCAGAGACCTGCCAAAAAGCCACATGCAAAGGACCGTAAGCCTGAAAAGGCACAACAAGCCAAATCGGCCCCAACCCTTAAGGCACAAAAACACGAAGCATCGAAAAATGCTCAAGGTGCAGCACACACAACAGCACCAACGGCCTGAGACGACACAGGGCCGACTGAAGAGGACTCTCCACCAGAGACCCACAATAGAAGAGCAAGGGAATCCGATAACTTCAAGAGTGCAAGGACTACATCGGCTCCAAAAACTTCACAAAACACGAAGCACCGACTCTGCCGCACGAGGAGCGAAAACCATAGTGACTCCCTAGCGCGCAAGAGAAAGAAGCACCACCTCTTTTGTAATCGATAGATAGGCTAAACACCAAGACGACGACATGAAAAAGCCACCAAGGCACAAGCCGAGGCATAGTTGAGCACACACCAAAACAACGCTTGCACGAGTAAGCCAAGCAAGAAAATCGGTGCACAACAGAGCAACGCTCACGCATGCAACCCAACAAGAAAACGATACTACCTCACATCAAACCAGTAGGGACACAATGCCCCAAATTGTTCAGGCAGGCAGCAAGAAACAATCACAACAACAAACGACACGAACTGGTCCACCGACCCACGGTGCCACACGGAAACGACAGCACGAGGGGAGCAACTAACTCAACCCAAAAATAACTCAAGGGAAGATGACTCCACTAAAAGGTCGCAACGATGCGCACCCTAGCGACACAACACCACAGTAGGGCATCACCACCCCGAGCTACCCACGAAAAGCAGTGCAAGGAGACACGCAACGAGTCTCTTACACCAACAAGAGAGAGATAAAACCACAATGCAAGACTGCACTTCCACAAGAAGCACAACCATCCAGACACCCACTACACTCACTAGACCACCATCTGGGAGAGCATGCTGGGTACACAAAAATGAAACAAACCATCCGAGCCACGGGGACACACAAAGTCCCACCGGCACGACCGAAAAAAACTTGGAAATGAACAACAAGACAACCTGGCCAGCGCAACGGCCAGACACATGGTCAAGGGCACCACACCTTGACCAACAACGCCCAAGCAGGCAGTAATGCAGACAGTCCAACCGACAACAATGACAGCTCACCTCTACGGAGAGAGAGAGCAACAACGAACAAAACAAACACCCAGCAACTTTGGGGAGAACCTCCACCAAAAGCGCCAAGAGACGTCTTGGGAGAACCTCACCAGAACGCAGTCCAACCAAATGGCACACTTTGTACCACAAGGGCAACACAACGATGGCCTGAAATGAACACAGAGCACTCTTGGGAAGAACCTCTGCCAGAAATGACAAAGGGCGATCCTGGAAAGAACCTTCACCAGAACGCACAACCCAAATGACCAAACAACACAGACCTTCAGAGAGAACACTACAGCAAGCAGAAGCAACGCAAGTCAATCCTAGGAAAACCTCCACCAGAACCCAGGGCAACCAAGCGATGCACCTCAACCAAGAGGGCAATGCAACAATAACCAGAAACGAGCACAACGCAGCTCTGGGGAAAACCCACTTCTGCCAAAACCAACAAAGAAGAACTCCAGGAGCACCTCACCAGAGCTCACAACCAGCCAGCACAAGGCTGATAAACAACCACAGACAAGTGTCACAGCGCTCAACCAGCGATGCAACACGGCACACAGAACATCTGCTTAGCCCGAGCAACAATGCCGACCAAGCAGAGCACAGTGCACAACATCACATACACAACTAACACAACACACACCCCAACAACAGGGGGACAACCAACAAGATAAGGACAACTTCGACCGGTTCCACAAACAACAACCCTGCACCGGTGAAGGCCACACCACACATAGGCTCTCTCAGCCTTCGTGACACACACACACCCAAATGCGTCGAGGACGACCAAGAGCACTGTGCCTAGACTTGCCTGCAACTGTCCTCCACACGAGGAAGACCACTGCCAGGAAGTCCACCGCCAACTGCGCCACCACAGCATGAACACACCGAGCGACCACACTCGCCACGCACGAGACATAGCAACAGCTGCAACCCTCCTGTATGTTGAACCACTCTTTATTACCTTCATATTTTGGAGCTAACAAAATTTATGATGTAATTTAAATTGAATATTTTGCTTCATCTGTGTCGTATCAATCTCATAGCAAAATGCTGAGTCTCACTTTGATGCAATATTGGCGCACTAAAATGATAAAATCGATGTCTAATCTATATACATTGATTTCAGTTCAAGTGCCAAAATTAATAGCACTACAACGATTTGGTTTTAATTGATTTTTTAAAAGCGCTACAACGATTTCATAAGTGGCCTTAATGATTTGTTAAGAAATGATCTCACAACGATTCGCTAAGTGGCCATAACGATTGTTAAGAAATCGATCTCAGAACGATTCGCTAAGTGGCCATAACGATTTGTTAAGAAATCGATCTCAGAACGATTCTCTAAGTGACCATAACGATTTGTTAAGAAATCGATCTAAGAACGATTCGCTAAGTGGCCATAACAATTTGTTAAGAAATCGATCTCACAATGATTTCTTAAGAGGCCTTAACGATTTGTTAAGAAATCGATCTCAGAACGATTCTTTTATAGCCGCAACGATTTCTTTAGCGCTCATAACAATTTTCTTAGCGCTCATAACGATTTCTTCAGTATTCATATCGATTTCGTTCTCATAATGATTTGATAAGTTTCACATCAATTTAGGTCTCGTAACGATTCATAAGTGATCACATCGACTTCCTTATTGATCATAACGATTTGCTTCTCACATCGATTTGCCTATACTTAAACATCGATTTTGTCCAAACATCGACTTCATGTAAACATTGATTTCCTTTATATTTAGATGTTTTAAATATGTTTGGCGCCTAAATGAAAAGTCAAATATCTTCTGACAAAAAGGCTTGCGTATCTCAGTTTCCTGTCAGAAAAAGATATATGACCTACTATTCCTGTCAAGTGAGTAGAAACACAGTAGTATGCACAGTTTATTATAAACACTCCTTTTATGCTAACACTCTCTTCCATGCTCACAGATCTCGAAGATCACAAGAGGGTGATTAAGACAAATGAGCAGAAGATCAACAACGCCTAGAAGAGCTCCAACGGATCTCTTCAACGGATCTATTCAAAGCCTCGCATATAAAAGATGAAGCAAGGCTAAAGATCAAATAAAGAGAGCTTTCCTGAAAATCTTTGAAGGAGTGTACATCCAGTGAGCAACCTCAATGCCACATACACTCAAAGAAAGAGAGAAAGAGCCTGAGCCAAGAAGAAGCAAGCAAAAGCGTCTCAAGCATTCAAGCCCTCAAGCTTTCTCTTCTCTCTTCTTTTTCTCCCTGTGCTCATTGTAATCTTGGGGGAGAGTCTGTAACTGTGAGCTAAGTCCTGAGTGTTCACCTTGTAATAGCTCTCAGTCTGTTCTTTCTTTTATAAGAAAGACATCCTGTCCAGCTCTAGGACTGTATACAGTAGTTAACCCAGCTAGGGGTTTGTGTCTAGCAGAACCGCACTGGGGTTTGTACCAGTAGGTTTGCTTCTGAGCCTAGAAAAGAAGTGGGCTGCCTTCTTGCCTGGGAAAGAGAAGAAGACCAGCTGGGGTGTTGGGTGTTGTAGTGTCCTTGAGGGGGACTGTACCCTTGGTTAGTGAAATCCCAAGAGGTTGCTTGGGGATTGGACGTAGGACTTCCATGTGGGAAGGGCCGAACCAAGATAAACTCCTTGTGTCTTTTGTGTGATTGTTTATTTGCTTCCGCACTGCTACTCTTTATCACACCAAAACTAACCAAACTTTGATGTGATAATTTTCTGTGTTTAAGTTTCTGTTTCAATTTCAGAAAACCTATTCACCCCCCCCCCCCCTCTAGGTTAGCTTGCTGCCATACCAAAAGGGCCAATAAGTGGTATCAGAGCGGGTCTCTGAACATTCAAAGAAGATCCAACGATCTTCGAGCAAAGATCCATGGTAGCTCAAGAATATGCTGAAGGTCAATCAGTCACCAGACCTCCATTCTTTGATGGAGAGGACTACCAATATTGGAAGATGAGAATGGAATGCTTCATTCGAGGCACAGACTTTGATCTGTGGCAGGTAATCGAGGTAGGTGATTATGTTATTGTTCCTATTCCAGGCACTACTGCCATTACAGTAGCAGATAAAAGTAATTATCTTTAAACTTTAAAGCTAAGAACTACTTATGTTGTGCTTTATCCAAAAGAGAATTTAGTAGAGTATCTGCATGTAAATCAGCCAAAGAAATATGGGATAAGCTGCAGATAACTTATGAAGGAACAGATAAAGTGAAACAAACTAGGATAGATATTCTTGTTTCACAATACGAACAATTTAAAATGCTTCAAAACGAAAATATCACTACCATGTATAATAGATTTTCAAGCATAGTGGTAGGTTTAAATTCTCTAGGAAAAATTCTTTCTAATGAAGAAACCGTTAGAAAAATACTTAGGTCCTTAACTATTTCATGGACACCTAAAGTAACTGCTATTGAAGAGGCCCATGATTTAACCAAATTGTTAATTGATAATTTAATAGGTTCTCTCATGGCACATGAAATAAATATGGAGCGATTGTCTGAAAGATCATCTAAGAAGAAATGTACTGATGCTCTTAAGGTTGTAGTTGCTCCTTCCACCTCTTCCTCTTCTAGTTCCCAAAATGCAGATTCTGAAGGTAATGATGCTGATGAAGTATTGTACAAGCTTCATAAGATTTTAAAGAAGAAGAAAAACAGATCAAGAAGGATCCAAAGAAAGGAGAACAAGGAGAAAGTACCAGTCTGCTAAGAATGCAGAAAACCTGGGCATCTGAGACCAGATTGTCCAAGACTCAAGAAGACTAGTCAAACCGAGAAGCCCAAGAAGCAGCACAAGAAATTTAAAAGAAGAGGCATGGCAGCTGCTTGGGAAAATGATGAGGTCACAAGCTCAGAATCATCAAGCTCAGATTTTGAAAAGGAGCAGGTAAATCTAGCCCTCATGGTGAGACTAGATGAGGTACATTCTGACTCTTTTTTTAATTCTTGCACAGATTCAGGGTCAGAATCAGAAGCCTTAGAAGAAGTCTTTAATGACTGTATGAAAAACATAAGGGGGTTGTAAAAGAACTAAAAAATCTGAAAAACAACTCTACTTGCTTGGAAAACATCAATTCTGATCTTAAATCCGAATTGGAGCAACTAGAAGAACAATTAAAAGATTGTAAAGATAAAATTATCTTTTAAATGAAGATTTGAAAATCAAGAATAATGAGAAGTTAGAGTTAGAAGAAAAATTAAAAACTCTAATTGAAGAAAATATGTATTTAAAAGAATCAGTTAGAAAATTAACTGAAGGGAAAACATCCTTAGCCCTATGCTTAAAAGGATCAAAATCTAGAAATAACAAACAAGGGCTTGGATACATACCTCCAGAAAAAGGAAAACAAGCCATGATTCCAGAAAAATATCAACTACCAAAATTTGTAAAAGAAACCAAGATGCCCTAGAAAAAGGCCCCTGTAAAAGAAAAAGTTTACAGAAATCACGTTCTAAAAACTCAGCACAAAGAAAATAAGAACAACAAAACAATCTATATTCATTGTTGTTCTCATTGCAATAAACTAGGACACACTGTAAACACCTACACAACAAGGCACTTAGTTTGGATCACTAAAGGATATTTTCATGCATCTAACCATCAAGGACCCAAAAAGATTTGGGTACCTACCTTTGAGTAATTTACTTGCAGGTTAGCCTTGGAGCATCAAAAACCAAGGATGCTCAAGGCAGGAGTGACTGCAGACTCTTCATTCAAATCACATCTGAAGAAAGAGTAGTCACAAAAATTAAATTGGTCTTTATTACTAACAATTATTTGCAAGTTTCATTTAGGTGGAATCTCTCATTCAGGGGGAGCACAGACTAATGGGGAGTCATTCATTAAATGTCTATTATTGTTGAACCCTCGATGGTAAGAATTTTTTTAAAGGGAAAGAATGCATGGTAAGATCCTTCCTTTTTGGTTAGTGACAAAAAGGGGGAGAATTTGTATCTTCTATGAATTTTTTGTTTTTTCAATGTTTCATATAATTGTCAGAAAATTCACATGAATTTTGTCATCACCAAGAAGGGGGAGATTGTTGAACCACTCTTTATTACCTTCATATTTTGGTGCTGACAAAATTTATGATGTAATTTAAATTGAATATTTTTTTTCATCTATGTCACATCAATCTCATAGCAAAATGCTGAGTCTCACTTTGATGCAATATTGGCGCACTAAAATGATAAAATCGATGTCTAATCTATATACATCGATTTCAGTTCAAGTGCCAAAATTAATAAGCGCTACAACGATTTGGTTTTAATTGATTTTTTAAAAGCGCTACAACGATTTCTTAAGTGGCCTTAACGATTTGTTAAGAAATCGATCTCACAATGATTCGCTAAGTGGCCATAACAATTTGTTAAGAAATCGATCTCAGAATGATTCGCTAAGTGGCCATAACGATTTGTTAAGAAATCGATCTCAGAACGATTCGCTAAGTGGCCATAACAATTTGTTAAGAAATCGATCTCACAACGATTTCTTAAGTGGCCTTAACAATTTGTTAAGAAATCGATCTTAGAACGATTCCTTTTATAGCCGCAACGATTTCTTTAGCGCTCATAATGATTTCCTTAGCGCTCATAACGATTTCTTCAGTATTCATATCGATTTCATTCTCATAACGATTTGATAAGTTTCACATCGATTTGGGTCTCATAACAATTTCATAAGTGATCACATCGACTTCTTTATTGATCATAACGATTTGCTTCTCAAATCGATTTGCCTATACTTAAACATCGATTTTGTCCAAACATCGACTTCATATAAACATCGATTTCCTTTATATTCAGATGTTTTAAATATGTTTGGCGCCTAAATGAAAAGTCAAATATCTTCTGACAAAAAGGCTTGCGTATCTCAGTTTCTTGTCAGAAAAAGATATATGACCTACTATTCCTGTCAAGTGAGCAGAAACACAGTAGTATGCACAGTTTATTATAAACACTCCTTTTATGCTAACACTCTCTTCCATGCTCACAGATCTCGAAGATCACAAGAGGGTGATTAAGACAAATGAGCAGAAGATCAGCAACGTCTAGAAGAGCTCCAACGGATCTATTCAAAGCCTCGCATATAAAAGATGAAGCAAGGCTGAAGATCAAATAAAGAAAGCTTTACTGAAAATCTTTGAAGGAGTGTACATCCAGTGAGCAACCTCAACGCCACATACACTCAAAGAAAGAGAGAAGAGCCTGAGCCAAGAAGAAGCAAGCAAAAGTGTCTCAAGCATTCAAGCCTTCATGTTTTCTCTTCTCTCTTCTTTTTCTCCCTGTGCTCATTGTAATCTTGGGGGAGAGTCTGTGACTGTGAGCTAAGTCCTGAGTGTTCACCTTGTAATAGCTCTCAGTCTGTTCTTTCTTTTATAAGAAAGACATCCTGTCCAGCTGTAGGATTGTATATAGTAGTTAACCCAGCTAGGGGTTTGTGTCTAGCAGAACCGCACTGGGGTTTGTACCAGTAGGTTTGCTTCTGAGCCTAGAAAAGAAGTGGCTGCCTTCTTGCCCGGGAAAGAGAAGAAGACCAGCTGAGGTGCTGGGTGTTGTAGTGTCCTTGAGGGGGACTGTACCCTTGGTTAGTGAAATCCCAGAGGTTGCTTGGGGACTGGACGTAGGACTTCCATGTGGGAAGGGCCGAACCAGGATAAACTCCTTGTGTCTTTTATGTGATTGTTTATTTGCTTCCGCACTGCTACTCTTTATCACACTAAACTAACCAAACTTTGAAGTGATAATTTTCTGTGTTTAAGTTTCTGTTTCAGATTTCATAAAACCTATTCACCCCCCCCCTCTAAGTTAGCTTGCTGCCATACCAAAAGGGCCAACACTATAGCACGCACACGAAACTTGCAGGGAAGCCGCACACCTGCAAGATAATTGAAAGCACAAGCCTAACACTAGCCGGACGGTGTCACCAGCATACTAGTACCTTTCATTGGGACAGCTATAGTTATTAACTCATTACAAATCTCAGTAGACCTATGCTCTGATACCAACTGTAACAACCCGACCTCCCGGACCCCTGCCAGGGACCCTGAAGTTCTCGTCGCCACCCACAGATCCAAAGACCCGGAAGGATTAGAAGAAATAGTCTAGTGAGATATGTCCTGAATTTAAATAACTATAACAATATAGCAATTCTACAACTTGCCCCAAGTAAAAGCACAGGTATAAGAAGAAAGGTGCAGTCCTTAAGGGGCATACACTGAGAACTTGCAAAGCACAACTCTCAAATCACTCAGGTAGAAGAGCTCACAACACTCGCTCTTAGTGCTACTGACAGCACAAGGCGGCACAGCCGTCTCCGCAACCCGTCCGACACTGAGCTCCCACGACGATGATCCCCTAGTTGAACGAAGTAAGGGGAGTGAGCCTCGCGAACAAGGCCCAGTAGGGATTACCAGTCCCTCTGTCACGTCCCGAGAATTACGAAGCGGATAATAATTCGGATAATTCCAGTCGATATTCCGAGACGTGAACAGTCGACAAATAAGCCTCTAGCTAGCACGCACTAAATGTGTAACAACACAACATCATAATAGGGCCCAAATATTGAACTCAATTGAAGTTGTATTCAAATCTCATCTCAATGTATCAAAGGTAACTAATATAGGACTCAGACTCAATAAAAGGCAAAGTCCATTATTCCTCACTTCCTACTACATTGTTCTAACACTCAAAGCAAACTAACTATAGATAGACACAAGTGTTGGATGCTCGTCACTCGAACGCATTCCATCCTCGACTTTGCTCTCTCTTGAATTTCATAATCACCTAGAATGGTTAAAAGTAGGAATGAGCAAACTAGCCCAGTAAGATTTATATCTCAATATGCGGGCAATGATATAATTGATTACAATTAGAACTAGGTAAGCATGATGATTGACATGATATGCAAGTACGAATAAAACTCATTAAAAACATGATACATGAAACAAGCTAGATAGAGGGATCAGGATAGAGCAAGATCTAGAATGATATAACGAGCAAGAGATTATCAATAGTGAGTCATGTAATAAGCACACAAGATATCACTTTAAAATGCAATAAATACAGGATGGCCATATCACGCAAGCAAGCAAGTATGAGCACGATCATATAACACTAATCAAGCACGAAGACACTAATGTACACCAAGAAAAGATCCACCTTGAAATGCACACTAGGACACATGTATATGGTTATTATATCTAGCATTCAACACGCAAGTACTCCCAGCACAGATGCAACGCCAGTAATCATTATACCCCATAGTTAACAGTATATTTATGACTCTCCGTCATAGGGGCTAACTGGAGCCCTTGAACACTCGCCATGTCCAATCAGCATCTCATTTCAATTTTTAAAGTAGATAACCCACGTCATTAATAATGGCCAATGAGAGTTCAAGATGTAAGCATGTGTAATGTCATATCATTATGATGATGAGAGAAGTAATAAGTAATGTGAACATGATTTCATGATAATAATAGTCAAGAGATAATTTCGGCAGCATAACGGCGCAATTTATACTTAGTTCACTCTTCACATTAATGCTTAAGTCTAGATTATAAATCACACTCACGACAAGATGAAAGGAAGTGCACGCTATCTCCAGGGAACTTCAATGGTACAACCAACTAGGTCTCCATGAGGGAATCCTGATATATGGAGATTTACTGAGGTCTTAGAGAAAAGGTCGCCAGTCTACCGATACGGAATGACCAATAGAGAGCTTCCAAATCCCTAAGAAATGGCTGCCTAGATGTGCAAGTATGTAGTGATGTACATATCTCAATCCACATCCATCGGTTTAAAACTTGCGGAAAGCACTTAACATGAGATGAAACTATGCACTTAACTAAACATTGTTTGCAATACTTTTAAGATAATAATTTTCTTTTAACATGATAGAGCAGTAAGAAGAGTAAATCACTAGTTGCATGAATGGGTCATATCATTAACGAGCAATTAGAATAAATTTCATGTAGATATAGATTTTTCAATGGGTTACTTGCTTTTAAGCCATTAAACCAACCTCATGAAATGACCAGAACCAAGACATGCAAATGATGGACTTAATACCATGTAAAACAAACCTCGGGTAAGTCTTGAATTACACGTCCGACACAGTGGACGCACTTCATAACGGTGTGTACAGTCGATACACAACGTACTGTGAAGAAGCTAAATCGCGTCCACCTATGTGGTCGCGTTTAACCTTGAATCGTATCGGGTCATCCCGACACGTTCATGAAAATCGTTTAAAATAGAAATACAAAAATCAGAGAAAATCTTGGGCGGGAAAACAGGATGAATCGCGTCGGTTGTACCCGCCGCGTATCAGGCATGCACAAAAGTCCACGAGACGCGAAGTCCCACGCGGACCGTTGACGTGGTTAAATGCTAAATCGCATCGGACCTAACAGTCGCATTTTAAAGAATCATGTCAGCCAAGGCCGACGCGATACCAGGCACTGGAATCGTGTCACCTGGACCAGCCGCGATTCAACCTTCTAAACCGAAAACACAGGATCAGGGTGTGATCTTCATGCAACGCCTATATCTCTCTATCTAGTAATAATTAGACAAAACTCTTAACATGAGACATGACGAGGACAATAGTAGAAGAACTTTCATGTTGTATGTGGATCTAATCCAGTCTTGAATCATGTGTAACACATAAAGAACATAAAATGCCCTAACAGTGCACGACTCTTGGAAAATGCTTATAACTCCAGATGTACCTCAATGAATTCGATGAAACCATTGGACGAAGTAGACACTCAATGCTCTACACATTGGTATAGGATTTACTAAGATTTGGATCGAGAAACCCTACCTTCTAGGTCGAGAGAACTTTCGTTCTCCAGGCATTCCTCGTTCAGAACACTGTTAGAGAACGCCTAATACGCCCGGCCTACTGCATGAAATTGAGTATTCCAGTTGGGTTAGGAACTAGAATTGACCCACTTTATAGGGGTATAAGTCTTGCACGATGTGGTTTAGGTTTGGCTTACCTTTGGTTGACTCCAAGTTGACTATTTGGACAGGTCGAAGTAGACGCAATGGGGAAGAAGAAGGGCTTGGTGTGCTCGATCTCCTGCTCCCCAGCCACCAAGAATTCCTCCACACGACCCCAACAAGATGTAAAACTCATCCCCTAGGGTTTGGTTTAGAGTATTTATGCATCTATGACTTTTGGAAGTCATATTGCAACAAGGAAGGATGAGTTGCGGTTTTAGCATGCCCCCTTCCATGTTTCGAAGATCTCCTCCCCCATTGGAGTGTCTTGGCCATCAAGCAACCTCCAAGGATGGCTAGGCACGAATTTGGGTTGCTAAGAGAGCATTATTGCATCCAATTTTTACCCTAATTACCTCCTTCCATTTTCAGCTCAATTAGGGTTGCGAATTTATGTGTATTTTTCATGCTCCATTTGATTTTTGGACCAAAAGTGATCCATTGGCCCAATATAATGGGCCATCAATATATAATGTTGGAAGTCTCCCCCATATTTTTATTTAATTTATGGTCGTGTCGTATTCCCGTGTTAACGATTTCCCGACTTAGTTTCCTAATTTGGATAATCTGTCACATTGTGACATACACTTGGTCAATCGGATTTTTGGTTTCATGAATTTCTTCATGGAACCCTTAGGAATAATGTTTGGGGTTAATTTATAATTTTCACGGAATTTTTTGATGTGTTCTTGCATGTACGATAGTGGTACGTATGTTTTAAATACTTCGATATTATAGAAATTATTTATTCTCCTTTATTTAATATTTTAAATCACTAAATTTTTTCGGGGTGCTACACCCTCACCGGCCAGAGCAGCAGGAACTCCAAAGATAGGAAACTACACTAGAAAGCTATAAAGGGGAGAACACCTACAGTAGGGTACTACAAAGCAGCAGAACAGAACAATGCAACGCCACGACCACCAACCAAGGTCATGACACACACATGACTCCCGCAGAAACCAACGGAGTCGGGCACCAAATGGAAGCAACCCTTGGCACACCTGTCGAGACCACACAACAACCAGGTGAGAACAAATTCTCACAACAAGCACGGCCACCTCAGACCTCCACAAGGTCGAGGGCCGACAAGCAAAACCACCGCGGACCCCAGACACACCGCGAGGTCGGGAAGCCACACACGCCGGTGCCACCACGGACTAGCACCCAAGAACGAGACTACAGAACTGGGAGGATGCCGAAGTGGAAACCACCAAAAGCACGGGCCAGCAAGGCCAAACCAACGATGCCTACAGAAACTAGACACGGCCAGGCTATAACCGTTGTGCCAGCTAGGGCAACAGATAACACTTGGAAACGTCGTGAGGAAACATCGTCACAACAACAGCAACCAAGCCACCGCCACTGGCAGCCAAGGGGAGGACACGCCGGCCACTCCCTCTGCTCACTAGCTTGGCTTCTACCTCTAACCTCCCTAAAAGAGCGAGACAGAGCCGCCACAGAATACCATAAGAACGCACGCACCACCGCAGCCTGGCCAAGCTGCGGCCCTATGCCTAGCACCACTACGTGCCTCCGAAACCAACACAGAGAGAGGCAGTGAGACAAAGGACTGTCTGGGATTCACCGGGAAGAGAACCGCCTCAACGACCTCGGCATCCCGCCCTAGACAAGAGAGCTCTACAAAAACTCGGCGCCGCTGTCCAAACCTCATTTTCCCTTCAGCTCCAAAGTTCGCCAAGTCGGCTGCCAACTCGAGCATGCTCGTAGCCTAGAGCACTCCCTCAACAGGCTCCCGAGAATGGGGGTCCCATGCAACGGAGACAACCTCTGAATAGGACAAGCCCTCAAGTGCCAAGCACCGGGCGAACAGGCGGGGCAAGCACAACAAAAACCACGCCGAACTGCTAGCTTGTAACTCATGAAAATCAAAACAAGCACGAAGCATGCACAGACTCTCGAGAAGGCCGTCGGCCGACCAAGGCATGCACGAGCAGGCCAGAACCTTGGAACACCACCAGATAGTACGAAAAATGTTGCTATGCTAATAATCGATTGACTGTCGAACAATCGATTATTAGACAGATGCGAGCCTCTTGGCACCGCCGCCAGGATATGGCTACGAAGGTGTCACCTTCGGTCACTGAATGCGGGGAGGTAATCAGCTGCGTTCCTCACCAGAAGGGCCTAAGGGCAATGTCTATCCTGGGACACACGCCGACATGCTAACCGGGGCCACAGAAACACCCGAGGCAACACAGGTACTTTCACGTCCCCTCTAGCCATCACGATACCATCGCGACGGGGAAGGGCACCGCGACAGCAACTCTATCACGAAGGGGCAAAGCATCACGATAGAAAATCATGTCACGACAAAAAATGTCGCGACAACCATCCTTATCACGATGGGGCAACACGTCGCGACAAGGTCACGACCGACCGGGCAGACGCCTCTTCTAGTGTCACGACGCGCACTGCAGTCGCGACACCAGCAGAGAGCCAGACCTACGGGATGCTCCATCCTGGGACCACCCACACACCACAAAAACTCCACACGGGGGAGGGGAGCATGGAGAAGCAGTAAATACTATCTACAAACCTCGAGAGGCTCCCAATCCACCCGGATCGAGAAGAGCACAAGCAATCCCTACATTAAACGAAGAAACGAACCCAATAGGGCCCTTCACGTCAGATTGGCCACCTCCTCCTCGCTCCACACAAGGTCCACAACTCCAAGGACCCGAGCACGACCCTCCTTCTCACCTGAAATGCACAAAATGGAGAGAGGGAGGTGGAGCACCGCCAGAGGGGGAGGATAAGAGAGGGAAAGGAGGAAAAGGGAGAAGGGGTTGCCGGCCAAGGCCTTAAGCCTTCGGCACCCAAGACGTGATGGGTCAACGCACCGCGACAAGAACGCGTCCCTCAGGGATGCCGCGATTATAACATCTCAATTTTCTGGCTTTCTGTTTGTGTGTGGGATGACTGGCCATGTCACGATGGAGGCTCCCGTCACGACAAACATCCCTTGTTGCGACTGCCTTTGCTGTCGCATTCTTGTCGCGCCCGGTCAATGGGTCGCGACTAATTTCTACTTTTTGGTCGTCTACTGCCTGTCAGAGTGACAGGTGTGGAAGACTGTCATGTCTGGTTGTCGCGGCGCCCTGGGAGGGCGTGATCTGGTCGCAGTCTGGGCGGCCGTCGCATTACGGTTGGTAACGCGACACCCTGCCCCGTTGCGTTCCGGGGGCCGGCGGCTAAAAGCCTTGGCCGGTTTCCCCTTTTTCCTTTTTCTCTCCTTCCTCCCTTTTCTTCTCTTCTCAGAGGGGAGAGGCCACCCTCTCGTCTTCCTCCAGCGGTGGAGCTTGGTGGCGTGGCCGGCAGCTCGTGCGGAGAGGGAGCGGCATCGTGGGAGCGAGGAGGAGGCGGTCGTGCATCGTGAAGGCCCCTTTGGGATTCGGTTCTTCCAAATCTATAGAGATGCTTGTGCCCTTTCTTGTTGGTGGGGATTGGAAGTCCATGTGTTGTACTTGCATGCTTTACAGCTTTATCGATGATCCCCTACCCGTGGTTGTGTGATTGTAGTTGTGTAGGGGACCCCGGGATGTAGCATCACGGCGGGCAGCCTTCCAGCTGATGTCGCGAGTGCCTTGCGCATCGCGACATCAGAGGAGGCGTTGCCCCGGTCGGACACAACCTTATCACGGCATAGGTCGTCATCGTGATAAGGGGAGTCGCGACCCGGCTACCCGTCGTGACAAGGTTCTTGTCGCGACACCCGGCCTTGTCACGACAGGGTTGTCGCGACTTGGTTTGCTGTCGCGACGTGCTTCCCTAACGCGACTTCCTTATCGCGGTTGCCCTACCCATCGCGATGAGATCGCAATGGGCTAGGAGGGTGCGACAAGGTCTGGGTTGCCTCGGGTGTTTTCCGTAGCCGCGGTTGGCGTGTCGGCTTGGGGTTGCCCTACGGACCTTTTGGTGAGGAACGTGGCAGGTTGACTCGCTACGTTCAGTGACCAAAGGCGACACCTTCGTGGCCATGTCCTAGCGGCTGTGCTAGGAGGCTCACGTCTGTCTAATAATCAATTGTCTGTCTGTCAATCGATTATTAGAAGAGTGGTGGTTTCTGTTCTGTCTGTTGTGTGATGGTTTCTTGGGCCGTGCCTTGTGTGTCGGCGTTGGCCGACGGCCCTGCTGGGGGTTTCCAGAAGGCGTGTTGTGCGTGCCTGTGCCTGCTGGGCTTATCTTGGTTACAAGCCAGCTATGTTGTTTCTGTTGGTGGTTGCCACGCCGTTCTCTTTCGCCTGGTGCTCGGCACTTGAGGGCTTGTCCACGAGATAGGTTGTTACCAATTCCTGGACCCCCAGCTCCACGCGTCTGTGTCAGAGGGTGTTCCTCTGGACGACGGGCATGCACAAGTCTCTGACTTGGAGCAGAAGGGGAAAACGGTGGGGACAGTGGCATGAGTCATTTGTAGAGCTCTCTTAGCTGGTCTGGGTCTCCGAGGTGGTTGTGGAGCTCTTCCAGTGCAGACCAACTAGTCCTTCTCACTGCCTCGCTCTACGTTGGCTCTGGAGCCGCGTAGGGAGGTCAGGCGTGGGGCCACAGCTCGGCCGGGCTGCGGTGGTTGTGTTGTTCTTTGCTGTGACTCACTAGCCTCACTCTACCGAGGAGGTTGTAGGCAGGAGTCGACAGCTGGCAAGCTGGAGGAGTGGACTGTGTGTCCTCTTAGCTACCTGTGGCGGTGGCTTGTGTGTTCTTGTGTGACGGTGTTTCTCACGTTGTTTCCAAGAATGGTTTCTCGTTGCCCTAGCTTGCACGGGGGTAGTAGCCTAGCCGTGTCTAGTTTCGTGGGCTTGGTTAGTTTGGCCTCATGGGCTGTGTTTAGTGGTTTCCGTTCTGCTAGTTCTCTCGGGGTGTCGAGTGCCGACACCCTACTGCTGTTTAGGTAACCCGTTCCTTAGTGTCGTCCGTGGTGGCACTTGAGTGTGTAGTTCCATGACCTCGTGGCTTGTCCGAGGTGCAGGGTGGTCCTGCTCATGGGCCCTCGACCTTGTGGAGGTCTGCAGTGGCTGTACATGTGGTAAGACAGTGTTTCTCACATGGTTGCTCGGTGTCTCTTGTGGTGACATATGGTTGTTCCTTCCCGACGTCGTGGAGGTCCGGGATGTTGGTGCTTGTGTCGTGAGACTCAGGTCTTACGTGGTTGCTCCGGTGTTCCATGAGCTTCTTTGTCTCAGTGGGTGCATGCCGAGGGTTGCTTCCGCATTGTGTTTGACTCCGCTGGTTCTGCGGGAATCGTGTTGGGCCCGACTCTGGTTGTGGGTCGTGGCATTTCTCTGTTCCGATGTTTTGTAGCTCTCTGCAGTAGGTGTTTCCCGCTTTACTGCTTTGTAGAGTAGTTTTGCTTCCGCTGTTGTTGGAGTTCCTACTTCTCTGGCTCGTAAGGGACTGGTAATCCCTCCTGAGCCTTGTTCGTGAGGCTCACCGCCCTACTCTTCCCAGGCAGGGACTCGATGTCATAGGAGTTCGTTGTCAGACAGTCATGGTGGCGGTTTGTTGCACCGTTCATTGCCAGCAGTGTGAGTTGTGACCGTGAGCGCTTGTAGTGGGAGTTGAGAGTGGCCTTTTTGCAAATCCTCGGGGTATGCCCCTTAAGGACGGCGCCTTCTTGTTGTACCTATACTATTATTTGAGACATGTTGTACATAATTTCTTTATTAAATGTATGAACTTTCTGTTATAGTTATTTGAATTCATTGCTAATCTCACTGGACTAAATTCTAATCCTTCTGGGTCTTCGGATCCGTGGGTGGCGGCCCAACCTTCGGGGCTCCCTGGCGGGGGTCCGGGAGGTCGGGTCGTTATAGTGGTATCAGAGCTCAGGGGTCCAAAGAGATTTGTAATGGGTTAATAACTATGGTTGTCCCGAAGAAAGGTACTAGTATGCTGCTAGCTCGTCCGTGTAGAGTTGCTTTTAGGTGAGCATCTGGTTCTTTGTTGCAGGTGGCTAGCTTTCCCGTAGGGTCCGAGCGTGAGCTCCAGGAGAGTGTTGCTGCTGTTGCTGGGTGCATGTGCTGCGAGCGAGGTTGCTGGTTCGCTCGTGCTGCAGTTGGTGGTGTTCGTCCTCGGCCTGCGCATCCGTGTGGGTGTGTCACGAAGGCTGAGTGAGCCTGCGTGTGGTGTGGCCTTCACCGGTGCAGGGTTGTGGTCTGCGGAACTTGTAGAAGGTGTCCTTGCCTTGTTGGATGTCCCCGTGTTGTTAGAATGTGTCCTTGTTGGATGTCCCCCCGTTGTTGGGGTGTGTCCTTGTTGGATGTCCCCCTGTTGTTGGGGTGTGTCCTTGTTGGATGTCCCCTTGTTGCTAGAGTATGTGTTGTGTTAGCTGTGTGTTTGGCCTTGTGTGCCTGTGCATCGTTGTGCGCTGTGCTCTACTCAGTCGGCGTCATTGCACGAGCTAAGTAGATGCTTTGTGTGCCGTGTTGCACCGCTGGTTGAGTGCTGTGACACTTAGTTGTGGTTGTTGTCGGCCTTGCGCTGACTTGTTGTATGTTTCGGTGAGGTGCTCCCGGAGTTCTTCTCTGCTGGTTCTGGTGGAAGTGAGGTTTCCTCAGAACTGTGTTGTGCTCATTTCTGGTTGTTGCGGCATTGTCCTCTGGGTTGAGGTGCATCGCTTGGCTGCTGTGTTGTGGTGGTGTTTCCCAGAACTATTTGTTGTTGTCCTAGTGAGGGTTCCTCTCCCTCTGAGACTACTTCTGTGCTCGTTAAAGTCTTCAGCTGTGTTACCTCTTTGGTGAGGCCTTTGTTGTCTGGTTGGTTGCTATTGTATTGCCCTCTGGGTTGAGGTGCATCGCTTGGTTGCCCTGTGTTCTGGTGATGTTTCCCAGAACCGTTGGTTGTTGTTCTGGTGAGGGTTGCTCTCAGAACTGTTCCGAGCTTGTTTCTGCCGGTTGTTGCGCTACCTCAGGGTTAAGGTATGTTGCTGTTGTGTTGGCCATTGCGTTCTGGTAGGTTTTCCCATAACGGCACCGTGGTGGTTCTGGTAAAGGTTCTCCCAGAACCATTTGTGTTGCTTCCGCTGTCTACTGTGTTCTCTCTGTTGGCCGTTTGTTTGGGGGCTACGTTCTGGTGATGTTTTCCCAGAATGGCTCTTGGCGCTTTGGGTGGAGGTCCTCCCCAAGCTGCCTTGTGTTTGTTTTGGTTGTCGCTGCTCTCTCTCTCTCTCTGTAGAGATGAGCTATCATTGTTGCCGATTGGACTATCCATGTTACAGTCTGTTTTGGCGTTGTCGGTCAAGGTGTGGTGCCTTTGACCGTGTGTCTGGCCGTTGTGCTGGCCAGCCTGTCATTTGGTTCGTTTTCAAGTATTCTCGGCTGTACTGGTGGGACTTCGTGTGTTCCCGTGGTCGAGTGGTTTGATTCGTTTCTTCCGCCCTACATGCTCTCCTAGATGGTAGTCTGGTGAGTGCAGTGGGTGTTTGGTTGGCTGTGCCTCGTGGGTGAGTGCCAGCCTAGTGTGATGTTTTCTCCTTTGGGTGACGTAGAGGCAGGTTGTGTGCCTTCTTCCACTGCTTTCCGTGGGTTGCTCGGGGTGGTGATACTTTCACATGGAATTTGATGTCGTGTCGCGCACCGTGGCGACCTTTGTGGCGAAGGTCCCTCCCCTTGTTCTGTCTTGAGGTTGAGTTGGTTGCTCACCTTGTGCATGTTGGTTCCTAGAGGTGCGATAGGTTGTGGTGACATATTGTCCCGCCTCTTGCCGTGCTGGTTTCTTGTTGCCGGACTGGACGATGTAGGGCAGAGTGCCCTGTGTTCAGTGAGAGGCAGCACCGATTTTTTGTTGTTTAGCTTGCTTGTGCAAGCAAGTTTTTTGGTGCTTATTGTGTGTGCCTCGGCTGTGCCTGGAGGTACTTGTCGCTGTTTGTTGTGTGGCCCTCTCTACCTGCGTGGTGGGAGGGGTATATTGTATTGTGTGCTTCTAAGAGCCAATGTGTTGTTGCGCTATTAAAGCTGCTGGTTCTCCATGTGTTTCTCTTGTGGGTCTCTGGTGGAGAGTCCCTTTCTGTTGGCCTTGAGTCATTTCAGGCCGTTGGTACGGTTGTGTACTGCACCTTGAGCATGATTCTTTTTCGATGTTTTGGGTCCTTGTGCCTAGAGGGTTCGTGGCCGGTGTGGCCTGTTCTGTCTTTTTGGCTTGCGGCTTCTTGCGGGTGGCTTTTGGCACGTCTCTTGTGCAGGGTCCTTCCTGTTAGCCATGTTGTTTCGGCCGTTGGTGCAACTATGTTGCATCTTGCTGGTTTTGGTGCTTGTGGTGGCACCATGTGCTCGTGCTCGAGTGGTTTATTTTGTGTCGTTTGGAGCCTTGGTGCACTGTGTTGTACCTTGGGTGGCTCCTGGTGCTTGTGCTGGCACCGTGTGTTGTGCCGTGTGTCCTGATCGTAAGCTTCGTGCGTCGCTTCGCGAGTTGTTGAATGTTCGGGGCGTTGAGCTTTCCGCCTCTGGGACACATCGTGCAGGCTGTACCATTACCACTGTGGGGTGGCTGCTTTGTCTTATTTAGGTAGCCCTATCGGTGGTACGCCAGGCCTTGGCCGTTGCCTGTGTCCGGCTTTTCCTTCTCGCTTTGGGAAGCGAGTGTGTTCAGTTGGGGTACCCTGCTTCGGTTTGGGTCCCTTTGAGGTCGACGTGTTGCTTTCGACCTTTGTAGTTGGTTCGTTCCCCCGTGCAGGTTTGCCGATGTCTTGGGATGCTTGGCTTTGCCAACCTCAGACATCTTTCTCTGGTTTTGTCTCTGTGCGTGTGCCTGTGGAGCGTTGTGTTTAGTTTTCTATAGCTCCACAGTCGTTGTGTGTCCGGGTCGGACCACAAGGATGATCTGGGTGGGATTTAGTGGTGCCGGCGGACACTATCCTGCATGCCGTGGTGTTCTCCACGTCCATGCTATCGCTTGGTTTTGGGTCACCATTAAAAAGCTCTCGTTTGGCCTTGCCGTAGGTGCCAGATGTTGCTAGTTGTGCGAAGCCATTCAGTGGAGTCTTGTGGATGACCTCTTGGCATTTTCTCAGATGTTTGTTGTCAATAGCTGCATCCTCTGCCTAGCCTTTGGCGACAGAGTGAGTTACTGACCGGTTGGTCTCAATGGCATGGTCTGTTGAGGGCTCAGTCACATGGTTTCCGTCTATTTCAGTGTTTCTGGTCGGCTTGGTGCGTGCCGTGCCTATGGAGTTGTCGACGTCTGCTTGTGTGCTCTGCGTCATTGTTGTGCGCCCTGTGAGCCATCGGATGTCTGGTTAGGCACTCCCTTTGTGGCGAGGTAGTGGTGGTGACCACCGGGAAGTCGTGGTATGACTTAGTGGTCCCTTTGCACCTGTTGTTTCCTCCGACTGGGTTTTGCCCTTGATTTCGAGGATGAAATTATTCTTTTGTTGGATGTATTGTAACATCTTGGGTTTCCGGCTTTTCATTTGTGTGTGGGATGACTGTCCATGTCACGACGGAGGCGCCCGTCGTGACAGTCACCAATTGTTGCGACCACCTTTTCCGTCGCGTTTTTGTCACACCCGGTCAACGGGTCGTGACTGATTTCCACTTTTCGGTCGTCTGTCACCTGTCAGAGTGGCAGGCGTGGCAGACTGTCATGTCTGGTTGTCGCGGCGCCCTGGGAGGGCACGATCTAGTCGCGGTCTGGGTGTCCGTCGCATTATGGTTGGTAACGCAACACCCCGCCCCGTCGTGTTCCGTGATCCGGAGGCTAAAAGCCTTGAACGATTTCCCCCTTTTTCCTTTTTCTCCCCTTCCTCCCTTTTCCTCTATTCTTCAAGGGGAGAGGTCCCCCTCTCGTCTTCCTCCAGCGGTCGAGCTTGGTGGCGCGACCGGCGGCTCGTGTGTAGCGGGGGTGGTGTCGTGGGAGCGAGGAGGAGGCGGTCGTGCATCGTGAAGGCCCCTTTGGGGTTCGGTTCTTCCAAATTTGTAGGGATGCTTGTGCCCTTTCTTGTTGGTGGGGATTGGAAGTCCATGTTTTGTACTTGCATGCTTTACAACTTTATCATTGATCCCCTCCCCGTGGTTGTGTGATTGTAGTTGTGTGGGGGACCCCGGGATGTAGCATCCCAGGGGCTGCCTTCCAACTGATGTCGCGACCGCCTTGCGCGTCGTGACATCAGAGGAGGCGTCGCCCCGGTCGGATGCAACCTTATCGCGGTGCAGTTCGCCGTCGTGATAAGGGGTGTCGCGACCCGGCTGCCCGTCGCGACAAGGTTCTTGTCGTGACGCCCGGCCTTGTCGCGACCTGGTTTGCTGTCGCGACAAAAGCATTGTCGGGAGGTGCTTACCCGACACGACTACCTTGCCCTACCCATCGCGATGAGATCGCGACGGGCTAGGAGGGCGCGACAAGGACTGGGTTGCCTCGGGTGTTTTCTGTAGCCGCGGTTGGCGTGTCAGCTTGTGCCCTAGGGCAGGGTTGCCCTACGGACTTTCTGGTGAGGAATGCGGCAGGTTGACTCGCTACGTTCAGTGACCAAAGCTGACACCTTCGTGGCCGTGTCCTAGCGGCTGTGCTTGGACTCTCACGTCTGTCTAATAATCGATTGTCTGTCTGTCAATGGATTATTAGAAGAGCAGTGGTTTCTGTTCTATCTGTGGTGTGACGGTTTCTTGTGCCGTGCCTTGTGTGCCGGCGTTGGCCGACAGCCCTTCTGGGGGTTTGCATAAGGGGAGCCGTGCGTACCTGTGCCTGCTGGGCTTGTCTTGGTTACAAGCCAGCTGTGTTGTTTCTGTTGGTGGTTGCCACGCCGTTCTCTTTCACCCGGTGCTCAGCACTTGAGGGCTTGTCTGCGAGACAGGTTGTTACCATTTTCTGGGACCCCCAGCTCCGCATGTCTATGTCAGAGGGTGTTGCTCCGAACGGCGGGCGTGCACAAGTCTCTGACTTGGAGCAGAAGGGGAAAACGGTGGGGACAGCGGCGTGAGTCGTTTGTAGAGCTCTCTTAGCTGGTCTGGGTCTCCGAGGTGGTTGTGGAGCTCTTCCGGTGCGGACCAGCTAGTCCTTCTCACTGCCTCACTCTACGTTGGCTCCGGAGCCGAGTAGGGAGGTCAGGTGTGGGGCCGCAACTCGGCCGGGCTGCGGTGGTTGTGTTGTTCTTTGCTGTGACTCACTAGCCTCACTCTACGGGGGAGGTTGTAGGCAGGAGTCGACGGCTGGAAAGCTGGAGGAGTGGACTGTGTGTCCTCCTCTTAGCTGCCTGTGGCGGTGGCTTGTGTTCTCTTGCGTGACGGTGTTTCTCACACTGTTTCCAAGAATGGTTTCTCGTTGCCCTAGCTTGCACGGTGGTTGTAGCCTAGCCGTGTCTAGTTTCTTTGGCTTGGTTAGTTCTACCTCGTGGGCCATGTTTAGTGGTTTCCGTTATGCGAGTTCTCTCGAGGTGTCGAGTGCCGACACCCGACTGCTGTTTATGTAACCCGTTCCGTAGTGTCGTTGGTGGTGGCACTGGAGTGTGTAGTTCACTGACCTCGTGGCTTGTCCGAGGTACAGGGAGGTACTGTTTGTGGGCCCTCGACCTTGTGGAGGTCTACGGTGGCTGTACCTATGGTGAGACGGTGTTTCTCACATGGTTGCTCGGTGTCTCTTGTGGTCACACATGGTTGTTCCTTCCCGACCTCATGGAGGTCCGGGATGTTGGTGCTTGTGTCGTGAGACTCTGGTCTCACGTGGTTGCTCCGGTGTTTCGTGAGCTTCTTTGTCTCGGCGGGTGTGTGTCGAGGGTTACTTCCATATTGTGTTTGACTCCGCTGGTTCTGCGGGAATCGTGTTGGGCCCGACTTTGGTTGTGGGTCGTGGCCTTTCTCTGTTCCGATGTTTTGTAGCTCTCTGTAGTAGCTGTTTCCCGCTTTACTACTTTGTATAGTAGTTTTGCTTCCGCTGTTGTTGGAGTTCCTGCTTCTCTGGCTGGTAAGGGACTCGTAATCCCTACTGAGCCTTGTTCGCGAGGCTCACCGCCCTACTCTTCCTAGGTACGGACTCGCTATCGTAGGAGTTCGTTGTCGGACGGTCATTGTGGCGGTTTGTTGCACCGTGCATTGCCAGCAGTGTGAGTTGTGAGCGTGAGCGCTTGTAGTGGGAGTTGAGAGTGGCTTTTTTGCAAGTCCTCAGGGTATGCCCCTTAAGGACTGCGCCTTCTTGTTGTACCTATACTTTTACTTGAGACATGTTGTACATAATTTCTTTATTAAATGTACGAACTTTCTGTTATAGTTATTTGAATTCATTGCTTATCTCACTGGACTAAATTCTAATCCTTCCGGGTATTCGGATCCGTGGGTGGCGGCTCGTGTGGAGCGGGGGCGGTGTCGTGGGAGCGAGGAGGAGGCGGTCGTGCATCGTGAAGGCCCCTTTGGGGTTCGGTTCTTCCAAATCTGTAGGGATGCTTGTGCCCTTTCTTGTTGGTGGGGATTGGAAGTCCATGTGTTGTACTTGCATGCTTTACAACTTTGTCATTGATCCCTTCCCCGTGGTTGAGTGATTGTAGTTGTGTGGGGGACCCCGGGATGTAGCATCCCGGTGGGCTGCCTTCCAACTGATGTCGCGACCGCCTTGCGCGTCGCGACATCAGAGGAGGCGTCGCCCCGGTCGGATGCAACCTTATCACGGCGCAGTTCGCCGTCATGATAAGGGGTGTCGCGACCCGGCTACCCGTCGCGACAAGGTTCTTGTCGTGACGCCCGGCCTTGTCGCGACCTGGTTTGCTGTCACGACAAAAGCATTGTCGGGAGGTGCTTCCCCGACACGACTACCTTATCGCGGTTGCCCTACCCATCGCGATGAGATCGCGACGGGCTAGGAGGGCACGACAAGGCCTGGGTTGCCTCGGGTGTTTTCCGTAGCCGCGGTTGGCGTGTCAGCTTGTGCCCTAGGGCAGGGTCACCCTACGGACCTTCTGGTGAGGAACGCGGCAGGTTGACTCGCTGCGTTCAGTGACCAAAGGTGACACCTTCGTGGCCGTGTCCTAGCGGCTGTGCTAGGATGCTCACATCTGTCTAATAATCGATTGTCTGTCTGTCAATGGATTATTAGAAGAGCAGTGGTTTCTGTTCTATCTGTGGTGTGACGGTTTCTTGTGCCATTCCTTGTGTGCCGGCGTTGGCTGACAGCCCTTTTGGGGGTTTGTAGAAGGGGTGCCGTGCGTACCTGTGCTGCTGGGCTTGTCTTGGTTACAAGCCAGCTGTGTTGTTTCTGTTGGTGGTTGCCACGTCGTTCACTTTCACCCAGTGCTCAGCACTTGAGGGCTTGTCCGCGAGACAGGTTGTTACCATTTCCTGGGACCCCCAGCTCCGCATGTCTATGTCAGAGGGTGTTGCTCTGAACGGCGGGCGTGCACAAGTCTCTGACTTGGAGCAGAAGGGGAAAACGGTGGGGACAGCGGCGTGAGTCGTTTGTAGAGCTCTCTTAGCTGGTCTGGGTCTCCGAGGTGGTTGTGGAGCTCTTCCGATGCGGACCAGCTAGTCCTTCTCACTGCCTCACTCTACGTTGGCTCCGGAGCCGAGTAGGGAGGTCAGGTGTAGGGGCCGCAGCTCGGCCGGGCTGCGGTGGTTGTGTTGTTCTTTGCTGTGACTCACTAGCCTCACTCTACGGGGGAGGTTGTAGGCAGGAGTCGACGGCTGGAAAGCTGGAGGAGTGGACTATGTGTCCTCCTCTTAGCTGCCTGTGGCGGTGGCTTGTGTTCTCTTGCGTGACGGTGTTTCTCACGCTGTTTCCAAGAATGGTTTGTCGTTGCCCTAGCTTGCACGGGGGTTGTAGCCTAGTCGTGTCTAGTTTCGTGGGCTTGGTTATTTCTGCCTCGTGGGCCGTGTTTATTGGTTTCCGTTATGCGAGTTCTCTAGAGGTGTCAAGTGCCGACACCCGACTGCTGTTTATGTAACCCGTTCCATAGTGTCGTTGGTGGTGGCACTGGAGTGTGTAGTTCCCTGACCTCGTGGCTTGTCCGAGGTACATGGAGGTACTGCTTGTGGGACCTCGACCTTGTGGAGGTCTACGGTGGCTGTACCTGTGGTGAGACGGTGTTTCTCACATGGTTGCTCGGTGTCTCTTGTGGTCACACATGGTTGTTCCTTCCCGACCTCATGGAGGTTCGGGATGTTGGTGCTTGTGTCGTGAGACTCTGGTCTCACGTGGTTGCTCCGGTGTTCCGTGAGCTTCTTTGTCTCGGCGGGTGTGTGCCGAGGGTTGCTTCCGCATTGTGTTTGACTCCGCTGGTTCTGCGGGAATCGTGTTGGACCCGACTCTGGTTGTGGGTCGTGGCCTTTATCTGTTCCGATGTCTTGTGGCTCTCTGTAGTAGTTGTTTCCCGCTTTACTGCTTTGTATAGTTGTTTTGCTTCCGCTGTTGTTGGAGTTCCTGCTTCTCTGGCTGGTAAGGGACTCGTAATCCCTACTGAGCCTTGTTCGCGAGGCTCACCGCCCTACTCTTCCCAGGTAGGGACTCGCTATTGTAGGAGTTCGTTGTCGGACGGTCATTGTGGCAGTTTGTTGCACCGTGCATTGCCAGCAGTGTGAGTTGTGAGCGTGAGCGCTTGTAGTGGGAGTTGAGAGTGGCCTTTTTGCATGTCCTCAGGGTATGCCCCTTAAGGACTGCTCCTTCTTGTTGTACCTATACTTTTATTTGAGGCATGTTGTACATAATTTCTTTATTAAATGTACAAACTTTCTGTTATAGTTATTTGAATTCATTGCTTATCTCACTGGGCTAAATTCTAATCCTTCCGGGTCTTCGGATCCATGGGTGGCGGCGCAACCTTCGGGGGTCTTAGCGGCGGTCCGGGAGGTCGGGTCGTTATAGTGGTATCAGAGCTCAGGGGTCCAAAGAGATTTGTAATGGGTTAATAACTATGGTTGTCCTAAAGAAAGGTACTAGTACGCTGCTAGCTCGTCCGTGTAGAGTTGCTTTTAGGTGAGCATCTGGTTCTTTGTTGCAGGTGGCTAGCTTTCTCGCAGGGTCCGAGCGTGAGTTGCAGGAGAGTGTTGCTGCTGTTGCTGGGTGCACGTGCTGTGAGCGAGGTTGCTGGTTCGCTCATGCTGCAGTTGGTGGTGTTCGTCCTCGGCCTGCGCATCCGTGTGGGTGTGTCACGAAGGCTGAGTGATCCTGCGTGTGGTGTGGCCTTCACCGGTGCAGGGTTATGGTCTGCAGAACTTGTAGAAGGTGTCCTTGCCTTGTTGGCTGTCCCCTCATTGTTAGGATGTGTCCTTGTTGGATGTCCCCCCGTTGTTGGGGTGTGTCCTTGTTGGATGTCCCCCTGTTGTTGGGGTGTGTCCATGTTGGATGTCCCCATGTTGCTAGAGTATGTGTTTGTGTTAGCTTTGTGTTTGGCCTTGTGTGCCTGTGCGTCATTGTGTGCTGTGCTCTGGTCAGGCGGTGTCGTTGCACGAGCTAAGCAGATGCTTTGTGTGCCGTGTTGCACCACTGGTTGAGCGCTGTGACACTTAGTTGTGGTTGTTGTCGGCCTTGGCTGACTGGTTGTATGTTTCGGTGAGGTGCTCCCGGAGTTCCTCTCTGCTGGTTCTAGTGGAAGTGAGGTTTCCCCAGAACTGTGTTGTGCTCATTTTTTGTTGTTGCGGCATTGTCCTCTGGGTTGAGGTGCATCGCTTGGCTGCTGTGTTGTGGTGGTGTTTCCTAGAACTGTTGTTGTTGTCCTAGTGAGGGTTCCTCTCCCTCTGGGACAGCTTCTGTGCTCATTAAAGTCTTCCACTGTGTTATCTCTTTTGTGTGGTCTTTGTTGTCTGGTTGGTTGCTATTGTATTGCCCTCTGGGTTGAGGTGCATCGCTTGGTTGCCCTGTGTTCTGGTAATGTTTCCCAGAACCGTTGGTTGTTGTTCTAGTGAGGGTTGCTCTCAGGACTGTTCCGGGCTTGTTTCTGCCGGTTCTTGCGCTACCACAGGGTTGAGGTATGCTGCTGTTGTGTTGGCCATTGCGTTCTGGTGGGTTTTCCCAGAACGGCGCCATCGTGGTTCTGGTGGAGGTTCTCCCCGAACCATTTGTGTTGCTTCCACTGTCTACTGTGTTCTCTCTGTTGGCCGTTTGTTTGGGGGCTGCGTTCTGGTGATGTTTTCCCAGAACGGCTCTTGGCGCTTTGGGTGGAGGTCCTCCCCAAGTTGCCTTACGTTTGTTTTGGTTGTCGCTGCTCTCTCTCTCTCTCTCTCTGTAGAGATGAGTTGTCATTGTTGCTGGTCGGACTATCCATGTTACAGTCTGTTTTAGCATTGTCGGTCAAGGTGTGGTGCCTTTGACCGTGTGTCTGGCCATTGTGCTGGCCAGCTTGTCATCTGGTTCGTTTTCGAGTATTCTCGGCTGTGCTGGTGGGACTTCGAGTGTTCCCATGGTCGAGTGGTTTGATTCGTTTCTTGCGCCCTACATGCTCTCCTAGATGGTAGTCTGGTGAGTACAGTGGGTGTTTGGTTGGTTGTGCCTCATTGGTGAGTGCCAGCCTAGTGTGTTGTTTTCTCCTTTGGGTGACGTAGAGGCAGGTTGTGTGCCTTCTTCCTCTTCTTTCCATGGGTTGCTCGAGGTGGTGATGCTTTCACATGGAATTTGATGTCGTGTCACGCACCGTGGTGACCTTTGTGGCGAAGGTCCCTGTAACGTCGTGTGCTTTTCGGATCCATGCGGATCGTGTGTATTGTGGTTGTGGTGGCCGTTGTGAGGCCAATGTGAGTTGGTTGTGTGGAATGTATGGTGTGGATGTGTGGCTTGAGCAGGTGAAGTGCAGGGTTGGTCCTGAAATGAAATAGGACCTGCTGCAGTTCAGTTGGAGTTGGCGGCCACGGGTGGCCATTGACTGGTTGGCATCCAGGTAAGTGGACGTTGACTGCATGAACTTGGCGGCTTAGGATGTGGACGTTTAGAGTGGCGGTTGCTCTTGGCGGCATAGGGGTTGACGCCAACCTGAGAATTCTGCAGGTTATTGGCTCACCCGAGGGTAGGTTTCACCCTCAATCCCCCTTGCCCCAGCTTGTTGCCCCAGTGTTCCTAAAGCTTCCAACAGGTACTGAAGGGTGCTTGGAGGATCGTGGAATGCGTGGCGTCGCCGAATTGTGCGAGGAAACGTCGTGACGTGGTGCAATTCTCGTGGGAACTCGCGGAGGGTTCGACGTGAACCGGGAAATTGGCGGGAGGTTCTAGCGTGTTCTAAGGTAGGGGACGAACCCGTTTAGCTCCATAGAAACATTAAAACCATTGTAACCACCTGAATCAGCATGATAATGTATTTTCGGATTAAGTTGCACCATACGGGGATAATGGGTGGTTTGAGTAATTTAGTGACAAAGCATGCTGTGTTGGGTTGTTTTGGGTTCATGCATGTTTAAAGAACCATTTCAGTATATTTTTCTGTAGTTTAAGCGGTTGAAAACCTGTAGAGCCGGATTAGGGTTTCTGCAGGGTTGAGGCCGAAGAACTTGGCGTCAACATCGCTTGTCGCCAAGCTCCTAGCCAGATGTAGACGGCCAGATCCCTTGCCGTTGACTTCTTGTAAGCGGCAGTCGATGTTGCCACCTACTGGTTATGAACAGAAATGACTAAGTTACGGTATTTATCGATGATGCGTGTGTATTGGTACATGAGGTGCACTGAGTGCACATGGCTCTCATGTTTAGCATACAAGGTATGCTGTTAGTTACTTACTTTCGTGCTACGCGTTGTATTACGCGAGTCAGTTGGGTTCACGTGTAGTGAACCATTGTCACTTGTGGTTTACGTGAGGTTTCACGTGGTTTGTGTGTGACGTGCACGTGGTTCTGTGTACGTGGCTAGTAGTACGACGCCTACCGTAGTTACCTCTCCAATTGGGTACCCCAGGTTCTTTGTGAGCCAGGCTGTTAGCTCGGGGCTTTGTCCCGGTACTTGTGTTGTACCATCGAGGTCTGTGTCGTCTGACCAGGACACCCTCACTCTTGTGTTTGAGTTGCACGTCCGGCTGAGGGAAAGACGACAGTGGGGCAGTGACACTTGTGTTTGTCTTTAGTCACTTGTAGCGCGCTCGTAGTTGGGGGTTCAACACCAGTAGTCGACACTGGTCCCCAGCTAGTCCTTTTCCAGTGCCTCACTCTAGAGAGCCCGGGACAGGGCTCCTGAGGTGTCAGGCATGGGCCTGCGACCGTGTGGTCCGCAGGTGGTGGTGTTTAGTTGGTCTCCACAGTTGCTTGACCATTTCACGTGGAGCGCAGCTGGACCTTTCGTCCGTGGCTGCGAGACTGAGAGGTAACCTGTGTTAGCTTGTCCGAGTCAGTTTCTGTTGTCGCGAACTAGTTCACGTGGCTCGTGTTGGCTGTCTCTACTTTAGCTTGTACACCTGTACTGGTTTCCCGTTTAATTATTACAGTTTTTTTACATAGTCGGCAGACGTTCGTACTTTTACAGCTTTAATATTCTGTTTAGCTGTTCTATAATTTGTTGGTATTGTTTACTGCTTTCGTACATGTGGTTTTGGTTTGCTCGGTGTTGGGGGAGTTCCCTACTGAGCCAGTGACTAGCGAGGCTCACCCCTACCCCCACAGGTGAGAGTGAGGAGGACATTTCACGACCGTCGTCCAGCTCAGAGCCGCGCCGTAGCGGTGCAGGGTCAGTACCTCCAGCGGTGTAGTTCCAGCTGTGTAGTACTCCAGCAGTGTAGTTTAGTTAGTTGTTTACTTTCTTCAGTTGTAACTCGGGGTATGCCCCAGTCTCTTGTACTTCTTTTCAGTTTTGTGGAAATTTGGCTATGTAACTTGTGAATTATATATTATAATGGTGTGTTCCTTTGTGTTTACACGGACTGTGGTTTGGTTTTTTTCCCTTGTGAGGCTTCGGCCCGTTCGCGGAGGCGGACTCGGATCAAGTACGTTATCAGTTTAACGGGCTTGGCCGAGGCATTCCGCCACAGTTGGTATCAGAGCAAGGTCCGTTTTAATATAAGGGATTAGAAGGATACATAGCCTTATTTCGGTCTTTGTACACTGCTGGTAGGGACCCTGGTTTTTGATAACTTGTTGTTTTGATTTTTGTTTGGTATTTTGTTTATGTAGAAAATTTCTGGAATGGCGGATAGAAGAGATTGGGGTGGTGGAGGAGATGATCCGGAGGAAAGCACCCAGCATATGATAGAGAGGATCTAGGAAAGCCTCACGGATATTCGGGCGAGGATGGATCAGCAGGCGCTGGTACCACCAGTTGCAGTGCCACCTGGGGATGGAGAGGCTGTACCTGTAGCTCCAGTCCCACCGAGAGTGGAGGTACCTTTTGCAGCACCTGTGCCACCACCACCACCAGTGTTGATAGCAGAAGAACCAGTGATGCAGGTGGAGAAGTTTCTGAGATTGCAGCCACCTACTTATTCAGGAGGGCCGAATCCAGATACAGCTGAGCATTGGTTCATGAAATTGAGAGGGTCTTTGCGACTATGAGGTGTCCGGCAGCATAGAGTTGTATTAGCTGCTTATCAGTTGAGGGGCTTTGCCTTGGAATGGTGGCGACTGAAGATGCAGACCACTTTCGCAGGTAGGACAGAGGAGGCCATCACTTGGTCAGAATTTCTTGATGTATTTAACGATACATTCTTTCCGATTCAAGTGCAGCAGGTGAAAAGGGAACAATTCCGGACTCTTCAGCAAGGTAACTCTTCAGTTCTAGAGTACCAGATGAGGTTTATGGCACTCAGCCGTTATGCACCTTATGTTGTTTCTAATAATATTATGATGGTTGAGTACTTTATTAGAGGCTTGAGAGTGGAATTGCAGGATGCGATAGTACCTCTTATGTGCAAGACAGTGGAAGAGGCAGCTCAGAGAGCAGCTACTTTGGAGAGATCTATTCGACTCGTCAGGTGGGCGATTCAGGTTCAGGTAGTTTCCGGTTACCACAGCAGTCAGTTTGGGTGCAAGCAGGGGTAAAGCACCAGCAGGACCTTCTTCATCAGGCTTCGGTAAATGGGGTCAAAAATTAAAGCAAGCATTTAAAGGAAGGAAGAGGATGGGGAGGTCGTCCGCAGTTCCAGCAGGGCCGAGGTAGGCCTGAGGTGGAGGAGTCGCAGCAGAGTACTGCCAGGCAGCGTTACTCCACCGGGATATAGATGCTATAATTGTAATCAGCCGGGACATTTCATCCGCAATTGTCCCTATCGAGGGAGTATGGATATGGTAGAGGTGTGCAGCAGCAGCAGCTGCCTCAGCAGTTTCAGCAGCCACAATCAGGTCGTGGCAGAGGAGCACCGCAGCAGCGGGGAAGAGGCCGGGTTATGGCTATCACCTGAGCCCAGGCGAAGGCATCGAATATGATAGAAGGTACTTTACCTCTTTATGAATATTCAGCAAGAGTTTTATTTGATTCGGGTGCCTCTCATTCATTTATTTCCGAAGAATTTTTGGATTGTATAGCTCATCCTTTAGAAGAGAAATCTTGTGAGTTGGTAGTGAAGGTTCCTTCAGGTGAGTTTTTGCTCACTTCGAGCTATATAGATGAAGCTCCTGTTATGATTGAAGGGAACCAGATGCCGGGTCGGTTGTATGCCCTGCAATTAGCAGATTATGATATTATTTTGAGTATGGACTGGCTTGAGATGTATGGAGCAATGCTTGATTGCAGAAAGAAAAGGATCATATTTTGTCATCCTAATGGTGCGGTATTTGAATATCAAGGTATGCCTTTTTATACCTCTAAGTTTCTAATTTCTGCAATTAAAGCTAGAAAGTTGATAAATGCTGGATGTGTGGCTTATTTAGCCTCGGTAAGTCTGGTAGAAGCTAGTCAGCCAGTAGAAGCAGTTCCCGTGGTTAGGGAATTTGCTGATGTTTTTCCTGAGGATTTGCCTGGTTTAGCTCCACATAGAGAGGTGGACTTTACTATTGAGTTGCTGTCAGGTACCATGCCGATCTCTAAAGCTCCATATCGGATGGCACCAGCAGAACTTAAGGAATTGAAAAAGCAGTTAGAAGAATTATTGCAGAAAGGGTTTATTAGACCGAGTCATTCCCCGTGGGGAGCGCCGGTTTTATTTGTGAAAAAGAAAGATGGAAGTTTTCGGATGTGTATTGATTATAGAAAGTTAAATGATGTGACCATCAAGAATAAATACCCGTTGCCGAGAATAGATGATCTATTTGATCAATTGCAATCAGCAAAGGTGTTTTCCAAAATTGATTTGAGGTCCGGGTACCATCAGTTAAGAATTAAAGAAGAAAATATAGACAAGACAGCATTCAAAACTAGATATGGTCACTTTGAGTTTGTGGTTATGCCTTTTGGGTTGACTAATGCTCCTGCAGGTTTTATGGATCTGATGAATAGAATTTTTCATCCATATTTAGATCAATTCATTGTGGTCTTTATCGATGATATTCTGATTTACTCAGCATCTGAAGAGGAGCATGCAGCTCATTTGTTTTACCCTGCAATTGTTAAGGGATAACCAGTTGTTTGCCAAATTCAGTAAGTGTGAATTTTGGCTGAAAGAAATTCAGTTCCTGGGTCATGTTATCTCTGCTAGAGGAGTGGCAGTGGACCCAAGTAAAGTGGAAGCAGTGATGAGATGGGAAGTGCCTAGGATAATAACTGAGATTAGAAGTTTTCTGGGATTAGCAGGTTATTACAGGCACTTCATTCAAGATTTTTCTAAGATTGCGGCACCTATGACTAAGTTGACAAGGAAAGGGGTGCCTTTTGTGTGGTCCGGTGAATGTCAGAAAAGTTTTATGGAATTAAAGAAGAGACTTACTTCAGCACCTATATTGACATTACCGGCAGGGAGTGGTGGTTTTGTGTTGTATACTGATGCTTCAAGGAGAGGTCTTGGAGCAGTACTTATGCAGCATGGTAAAGTGATAGCGTATGCGTCTAGACAATTGAAGCCAGCAGAGGAGAATTACCCCACTCATGATTTGGAGTTAGCAGCAGTTGTATTTGCCTTGAAAATGTGGAGGCATTATCTGTATGGCGAGAGATTTGAGATCTTTACAGATCATAAAATCTTGAAGTATATCTTCTCGCAGAAAGATTTAAATCTTCGCCAGTGCAGATGGATCGAGTATTTGAAAGATTATGATTTCAGTTTGGCTTACCATCCGGGTAAGGCCAATGTTGTAGCAAATGCTTTAAGCAGAAAGGCATATATGAATTTGATGATGATTAAAGAGTGGAAGTTGTATGAGGAAATAGTGGAGAACTCCTTATATGTACCCAGTAGTCAGCGACGGGCAGTGCTAGCTGCTAGTGCTGTAGAGCTGTCTTTGTATTGGCAGATAGTTGAAGCTCAGAGAGCAGATGCCAGTTTGGCTGAAATTGTAAAAATGGAAGGAGTTACTATTGATGATAATTGTGTGATCAGGCTCAGGGGCAGGTTGTTTGTTCCTGCAGAGAGAGAGGTGAAGCAGCGAGGTTTGGAAGAGGCTCATAAATCTAGGTACACTATTCATCCGGGTAGTACTAAAATGTACCATGATTTGAGAAAGCATTTCTGGTGGCCTCTTATGAAAAAGGAAATAGCAGATTTTGTTTCAAGATGTGCTATCTGTCAGCAGATTAAAGCAGAGCATCAGAAGCCCGGAGGTCTATTGCAACCGTTACCCATTCCACAGTGGAAGTGGGATGATATTGCTATGGACTTTGTGGCAGGTTTACCAAGGTCGAGTTCAGGGCATAATGGAATATGGGTATTTGTTGACAGATTGACCAAGGAATGCAGATTAGTGGCAGTGAGTATGTCTTGGACAGTGGATAGGTTGGCAAATATTTATGTTGAAAAGATTGTTCCACTGCATGGTATCCCGAAGACAATTGTGTCTGATAGAGATCCAAGATTTACTTCTGGTTTTTGGAGCAGTTTGCAGAAGGTGATTGAACTGAGTTGAGGTATAGCTCCGCTTATCATCCTCAGACAGATGGTCAGACAGAGAGGACTATCCAGACAATTGAAGATATGTTGCGGGCTTGTTGTTTAGTTTGGAGAGGTAGCTGGGAGCATCATTGGGAATGGTTGAGTTTGCCTACAATAATAGTTATCATACCAGTCTTGGGATGGCACCGTATGAAGCTTTATATGGAAGGCCATGTAGAACCCCATTGAACTGGCATGAAGTGGGAGAAAGGCAGTTAGTGGGTCCTGAATTGATTCAGCAAACCACTGAAGTAGTGAAGTTTATTAAAGAGAAATTGCAGGCAGCTCAAAGTAGGCAGAAACGTTATGCAGATGTCCAGAAGAATCACTTCAGTTTGAGGTGGGAGTTTTGTTTTCCTGAGAGTTTCTCCAAGTAAGGGAATCATGAGGTTTGGCAAGTCTGGAAAGTTGAGTCCAAGATATGTAGGACCTTTCTGAGTAATACTGAGAATCGGGGAAACAGCATATAGGCTAGATTTGCCAGCAGATTTTACAGATGTGCACGATATTTTCCATGTCTCCATGTTGAGAGAATGTATTGAAGATCCAGCTCAAATAATCAGATATCAAGGTGGTGACCTGAGGCGGACATGACTATGCCAGAATATCCGATGCAGATCACAGATCGAAAGATGAAGAAGCTGAGAAATAAAGAAATTGAGCTAGTTAAAGTGAGATGGGAAAATAGGTTGGGAGGTGAGGATACCTGGGAATTAGCCGAGGAAATGGCTAAAGGGTATCATTATTTGTTTGAATAAGCTTTTGTATTTCTTTTTAGATGATAGTACTTGTAAACGGTGTATGTTTAAGTTGTTTAACTTTGAGTTATGTTATGATTTCGAGGTCGAAATTTTCTTTTTAGATGATAGTAATGTAACGTCGTGTGCTTTTCGGATCCATGCGGATCGTGTGTATGTGGTTGTGGCGGCCGTTGTGAGGCCAATGTGAGTTGGTTGTGTGGAATGTATGGTGTGGATGTGTGGCTTGAGCAGGTGAAGTGCAGGGTTGGTCCTGAAATGAAATAGGACCTGCTGCAGTTCAGTTGGAGTTGGCGGCCAGGGGTGGCCGTTGACTGTTGGCGTCCAGGTAAGTGGACGTTGACTGCATGAACTTGGCGGCTTAGGATGTGGACGTTTAGTGTGGTTGCTCTTGGCGGCATAGGGGTTGACGCCAACCTGAGAATTCTGCAGGTTATAGGCTCACCCGAGGGCAGGTTTCCTACCTGTTCTCAATCCCCCTTGCCCCAGCTTGTTGCCCCAGTGTTCCTAAAGCTCCAACAGGTACTGAAGGGTGCTTGGAGGATCGTGGAACGCGTGGCGTCGCCGAATTGTGCGAGGAAACGTCGTGACGTGGTGCAATTCTCGTGGGAACTCGCGGAGGGTTCGACATGAACCGGAAATTGCGGGAGGTTCTAGCGTGTTCTAAGGTAGGGGACGAACCCGTTTAGCTCCATAGAAACATTAAAACACATTGTAACCACCTGAATCAGCATGATAATGTATTTTCGGATTAAGTTGCACCATACAGGGATAATGGGTGGTTTGATTAATTTAGTGAACAAAGCATGTTGTGTTGGGTTGTTTTGGGTTCATGCATGTTTAAAGAACCGTTTCAGTATATTTTTCTGTAGTTTAAACGGTTGAAAACCTGTAGAGCCGGATTAGGGTTTCTGCAGGGTTTGAGGCCGAAGAACTTGGCGTCAACATCGCTTGTCGCCAAGCTCCTCAGCCAGGATGTAGACGGCCAGATCCCTTGCCGTTGACTTCTTGTAAGCGGCAGTCGATGTTGCCGCCTACTGGTTATGAACAGAAATGACTAAGTTACGGTATTATCGGATGCGTGTGTATTGGTACATGAGGTGCACTGAGTGCACAGGCTCTCGTGTTTAGCATACAAGGTATGCTGTTAGTTACATACTTTCGTGTTGCGCATTGTATTATGCGAGTCAGTTGGGTTCACGTGTAGTGAACCATTGTCACTTGTGGTTTACGTGAGGTTTCACGTGGTTTGTGTGTGACGTGCACGTGGTTCTGTGTACGTGGCTAGTAGTACGACGCCTACCGTGGTTACCTCTCCAGTTGGGTGCCCCAAGTTCTTTGTGAGCCAGGCTGTTAGCTCGGGGCTTTGTCCCGGTACTTGTGTTGTACCGTCGAGGTCTGTGTCGTCTGACCTGGACACCCTCACTCTTGTGTTTGAGTTGCACGTCCGGCTGAGGGAAAGACGACAGTGGGACAGTGACACTGTGTTTGTCTTTAGTCACTTGTAGCGCGCTCGTAGTTGGGGGTACGGACACCAGTAGTCGACACTGGTCCCCAGCTAGTCCTTTTCCAGTGCCTCACTCTAGAGAGCCCGGGCCAGAGTCTCCTGAGGTGTCAGGCATGGGCCTACGACCGTGTGGTCCGCAGGTGGTGGTGTTTAGTTGGTCTCCACAGTTGCTTGACCATTTCACGTGGAGCGGCAGCTGGACCTTTCGTCCGTGGCTGCGAGACTGAGAGGTAGACCTGTGTTAGCTTGTCCGAGTCAGTTTCTGGTGTCGCGAACCAGTTCACATGGCTCGTGTTGGCTGTCTCTACTTTAGCTTGTACACATGTACTGGTTTGCCGTTTAATTATTAAAGTTGTTTTACGTAGTCGGCAGACGGTGAGTACTTTTACAGCTTTAATATTCTGTTTAGCTGTTCTATAAATTGTTGGTATTGTTTACTGCTTTTGTACCTGTGGTTTTGGTTTGCTCGGTGTTGGGGGAGTTCCCTACTGAGCCAGTGACTAGCGAGGCTCACCCCTACCCCCACAGGTGAGAGCGAGGAGGACGTTTCACGACCGTCGTCCAGCTTAGAACCGCGCCGTAGCGGTGCAGGGTCAGTACCTCCAGCGGTGTAGTTCCAGCTGTGTAGTACTCCAGTAGTGTAGTTTAGTTAGTTGTTTACTTTCTTCAGTTGTACCTCGGGGTATGCCCCAGGCTCTTGTACTTCTTTTCAGTTTTGTGAAAATTTGGCTATGTAACTTGTGAATTATATATATAAAATGGTGTGTTCTTTTGTGTTTACACGGACTGTGGTTTGGTTTCCCTTGCGAGGCTTCGGCCCGTTCGCGGGAGGCGGACTCGAATCAAGTACGTTATTGGTTTAACGGGCTTGGCCGAGGCATTCCGCCACAGTCCCTCCCCTTGTTTTGTCTTGAGGTTGAGTTGGTTGCTCACCTTGTGCACGTTGGTTCCTTGAGGTGCGATAGGTTGTGGTGACCTATTATCCCGCCTCTTGCCGTGCTGGTTTCTTGTTGCCTGACTGGACGTTGTAGGGCAGAGTACCCTGTGTTCAGTGAGAGGCAGCACCAGTTTTCTGTTGTTTCGCTTGCTTATGCAAGCAAGTTTTTCGGTGCTTATTGTGTGTGCCTCGGCTGTGTCTGGAGGTACTTGTCGTTGTTTGGTGTATGGCCCACTCTACCTACGTGGTGGGAGCGGTGTCTTGTATTGTGTGCTTCTAAGAGCCGATGTGTTGTTGTGCTCTTAAAGCTGCTGGTTCTCCGTGTGTTTCTCTTGTGGGTCTCTGGTGGAGAGTCCCTTTCTGTTGGCCTTGAGTCATTTCAGGCCGTTGGTGCGGTTGTGTACTGCACCTTGAGTGTGATTCTTTTTCGATGTTTTGGTTCCTTGTGCCTTGAGGGTTCATGGCCGGTGTGTCCTGTTCTGTCTTTTTGGCTTGCGGCTTCTTGCGGGTGGCTTTTGGCAGGTCTCTTGTACAGGGTCCTTCCTGTTACCCGTGTTGTTTCGGCCGTTGGTGCAACTGTGTTGCATCTTGCTGGTTTTGGTGCTTGTGGTGGCACCATGTGCTCGTGCTCGAGTGGTTTATTTTGTGTCGTTTGGAGCCTTGGTGCACTATGTTGTACCTTGGGTGGCTCCTGGTGCTTGTGCTGGCACCGTGTGTTGTGCCGTGTGTCCTGACCGTAAGCTTCGTGCGTCGCTTCGCGAGTTGTTCGGTGTTCGGGGCGTTGAGCTTTCCACCTCTGGGACACAGGCCGTACCTTGTGGCTGTACCGTTACCACTGTGGGGTGGCTGCTTTGCCTTGTTTAGGTAGCCCTATCAGTGGTACGCCAAGCCTTGGCCGTTGCTTGTGTCCGGGTTTTCCTTCTCGCTTTGGGAAGCGAGTGTGTTTAGTTGGGGTACCCTGCTTCAGTTTGGGTCCCTTTGAGGTCGACGTGTTGCTTTCGACCTTTGTAGTTGGTTCGTTCCCCCGTGCAGGTTTTCCGATGTCTTGGGATGCTTGGCTTTGCCAACCTCAGACGTCTTTCTCTGGTTTTGTCTCTGTGCGTGGGCCTGTGGAGCGTTGGGTTTAGTTTTCTGTAGCTCCACAGTCGTTGTGTGTCCGGGTCGGACCACAAGGATGATCTGGGTGGGATCTAGTGGTGCCGACAGACACTGTCCTGCGTGCCGTGGTGTTCTCCACGTGAATGCTATCGCTTGGTTTTGGGTCACTATTGAAAAGCTCTCGTTTGTCCTTTCCGTAGGTGCTAGATGTTGCTAGTTGTGCGAAGCCATTCAGTGGAGTCTTGTGGATGACCTCTTGGCATTTTCTCGGTTGTTTCTTGTCAGTAGATGCATCCTCTGCCT
Source organism: Colocasia esculenta (assembly GCA_014218235.1). NCBI lineage: Eukaryota > Viridiplantae > Streptophyta > Magnoliopsida > Alismatales > Araceae > Colocasia > Colocasia esculenta. The sequence continues at coordinate 98,094,318 of CM024761.1, read as the reverse complement.
AGCCTTTGGCGACAGAGTGAGTTACTGACCGGTTGGTCTCAACGGCATGGTCTGTTGAGGGCTCAGTCGCATGGTTTCCGGCTATTTCAGTGTTTCTGGTCAGCTTGGTGCTTGCCGTGACTATAGAGTTGTCAACGTCCGCTTGCGTGCTCTGCGTCGTTGTTGTGCGCCCTGTGAGCCATAGGATGTCTGGTTAGGCACTCCCTTTGTGGCGAGGTAGTGGTGGTGACCACCGGGAAGTCGTGGTATGACTTAGTGGTCCCTTTGCACCTGTTGTTTCCTCCGACTGGGTTTCGCCCTTGATTTCGAGGATGAAATTATTTTTTTGTTGCATGTATTGTAACATCTTGGGTTTCTTGCTTTCCATTTGTGTGTGGGATGACTGGCCATGTCACGACAGAGGCGCCCGTCGTGACAGTCATCCCTTGTTGCGACCGCCTTTGCCGTCGCATTTTTGTCACACCCGGTCAACGGGTCATGACTGATTTCCACTTTTCGGTCATCTGTTGCTTATCAGAGTGGCAGGCGTGGCAGACTGTCATGTCTGGTTGTCGCAGTGCCCTGGGAGGGCGCGATCTGGGTGGCCGTTGCGTTATGGTTGGTAATGCGACGCCCCGCCCCGTCGGGTTCCGTGGGCCTGATGCTAAAAGCCTTGGACGATTTCCCCCTTTTTCCTTTTTCTCTCCTTCCTCCCTTTTCCTCTCTTCTTCCAGGGAGAGGTCTTCCTCTCGTCTTCCTCCAGCGGTGGAGCTTGGTGGCGCGACCGGCGGCTCGTGTGGAGCGAAGCGGTGTCGTGGGAGCGAGGAGGAGGCGGTCGTGCATCGTGAAGGCCACTTTGGGGTTCGGTTCTTCCAAATCTGTAGGGATGCTTGTGCCCTTTCTTGTTGGTGGGGATTGGAAGTCCATGTGTTGTACTTGCATGCTTTACAACTTTATCCCTGATCCCCTCCCCGTGGTTATGTGATTGTAGTTGTGTGGGGGACCCCGGGATGTAGCATCCTAGCGGGCTGCCTTCCAGCTGATGTCCCGACCGCCTTGCGCGTCGCGACATCAGAGGAGGCGTCTCCCCGGTCGGATGCAACCTTATCGCAGCGTAGGTCGCCGTTGTGATAAGGGGTGTCGCGACCCGGCTGCCCGTCGCGACAAGGTTCTTATCGCGACGCCCGGCCTTGTCGCGACCTGGTTTGCTGTCGCGACAAAAGCATTGTGGGGAGGTGCTTCCCCGACGCGACTACCTTATAGCGGTTGCCCTACCCATCGTGATGAGATCGCGATGGGATAGGAGGGCGCGACAAGGTCTGGGTTGCCTCGGGTGTTTTCCATAGCCACGGTTGGCGTGTCGGCTTGTGCCCTAGGGTAGGGTTGCCCTACGGACCTTCTGGTGAGGAATGCGACAGGTTGACTCGCTGCGTTCAGTGACCAAAGGTGACACCTTCGTGGCCGTGTCCTAGCGGCTGTGCTAGGATGCTCACGTCTGTCTAATAATCAATTGTCTGTCTGTCAATGGATTATTAGAAGAGCAATGGTTTCTGTTCTGTCTGTGGTGTGACGGTTTCTTGGGCCGTGCCTTGTGTGCCGGTGTTGGCCGACATCCCTTCTGAGGGTTTCCAGAAGGGGTGTCTGCGTGCCTGTGCCTGCTGGGCTTGTCTTGGTTACAAGCCAGCTGTGTTGTTTCTGTTGGTGGTTGCCACGCCGTTCACTTTCACCCGGTGCTCAGCACTTGAGGGCTTGTCCGCGAGACAGGTTGTTACCATTTATTGGGACCCCCCTGGAGCCGCGAAGGGAGGTCTGGTGTGGGGCCACAGCTCGGCCGGGCTGCAGTGGTTGTGTTGTTCTTTGCTGTGACTCACTAGCCTCACTCTACCAGGGAGGTTGTAGGCAGGAGTCGACGGCTGGCAAGCTGGAGGAGTGGACTGTGTGTACTCCTCTTAGCTGCCTGTGGCGGTGGCTTGTGTGCTCTTACGTGACGGTGTTTCTTACGCTGTTTCCAAGAATGGTTTCTCGTTGTCCTAGCTTGCACGGGGGTTGTTGCCTAGCCATGCCTAGTTTCGTGGGCTTGGTTAGTTCTGCCTCGTGGGCCGTGTTTAGTGGTTTCCGTTATGCAGGTTCCCTCGGAGTGTCGAGTGTGGACACCTGACTGCTGTTTATGTAACCCGTTCCTTAGTGTCGTTCGTGGTGGCACTGGAGTGTGTAGTTCCCTGACCTCGTGGCTTGTCTGAGGAGCAGGGAGGTACTACTTGTGGGCCCTCGACCTTGTGGAGGTCTGCGGTGGCTGTACCTGTGGTGAGACGATGTTTCTCACATGGTTGCTCGGTGTCTCTTATGGTGACACATGGTTGTTCCTTCCCTACCTCATGGAGGTCCGGGATGTTGGTGCTTGTGTCGTGAGACTCTGGTCTCACGTGGTTGCTCCGGTGTTCCGTGAGCTTCTTTGTCTCGGCGGGTACGTGTCGAGGGTTGCTTCCGAATTATGTTTGACTCCACTAGTTCTAATGGAGTCGTGTTGGGCCCGACTCTGGTTGTGGGTGGTGGCATTTCTCTGTTCCGATGTTTTGTAGCTCTCTGCAGTAGGTGTTTCCCTCTTTACTGCTTTGTAGAGTAGTTTTGCTTCTGCTGTTGTTGGAGTTCTTGCTTCTCTGCTTGGTAAGGGACTGGTAATCCCTACTGAGCCTTGTTCGCGAGGCTCACCCCCCTACTCTTCCCAGGTAGGGACTCGCTGTCGCAGGAGTTCGTTGTTGGACGGTCGTGGTGGCGGTTTGTTGTGCTGTGCGTTGCCAGCAGTGTGAGTTGTGAGCATGAGCGCTTGTAGTGGGAGTTGCGAGTGGCCTTTTTGCAAGTCCTTGAGGTATGCCCCTTAAGGACTGCGCCTTCTTGTTGTACCTATACTTTTATTTGGGACATGTTGTACATAACTTCTTTATTAAATGTACGAACTTTCTGTTATAGTTATTTGAATTCATTGCTTATCTCACTAGACTAAATTCTAACCCATCCGGGTCATCGGATCCTTGGGTGGTGGCGCGACCTTCGGGGGTCCCTAGCGGGGGTCCAGGAGGTCGGGTCATTACAGTGACAACCCAATAGGTCGTACTGACACACCTGCCACCCTGACAGGCGTTAGATGACCGAAACGACAAAACACTTTCGCGACCCGTTGACCGGGCGCGACACGAAGACGCGACGGGAAATCCAGGCGCGACAAGAATGCGACACACAAGCTGGTCGCGACAAGGATGACTGTCACGTCGGACACCCACGACGCGACAGTAACGCATCGCTCAGCCCGGATGTGTTAGTGGCCAGTCATCCAAGACACCGGACGGAAAGCCGGGAAGCCGGGTCTTACACCTGTGACTATTGTTTTCAGTTGTAAGTCATTAACGGATCATATTAAGCATGATTAGTCAAAAGTGATATTTTCTTATGATTAGGTTCTGTTAAGCATGTTTTAACACTGTTAGATAGTCATGATTATTTTTGTAACCTGAGATACATGTGTTTGAATCATGATCATGTAGATCAGTCATTAAGTGTATGAAAATGTGTTAAACATGTGATCAATGTGAGTAATGTGATTAAGTGATTATTGTGCCGAAATTGACATTGCTACCATAGAAGGCTGTGGAGCCATACTGTAGAAACGTCCATATGGGAAGGCTCAATGTGTATGTGGTATCCTGTGGGCATCAGGATGAAATCCTGGAGGTGGACAAGTACCATTGGTTAGGGTGGAGAGGGCTTCTCTCGGTTCTGCACAGTTACCAAGATTCGTCACTATATTGCCTAGGTGACGGGTATGTGATATGTGTGTGATGTGTCCTTCTTTATGGTGGTTCGGACCATGTGTCACGGAAAAATATGTGTAAAGATGTGAATTAAGTGTGAATGTGCAAAGTGAATATGTGAAAGTGATGTGATAATGTGCTTCCATATGTAAGAATGTGAAACCATGTGATTAAACTTCTTTTATGTTAAAACAACAAGAAAAAGGTGAGAATATGTGACATATGAGCATGTAACGACCCTCTTCATACCGGTACGATTATACCAATCCCCATCGGTATAAAGGGCGTCGTCACAGTGGGACATGTACCCAACACTGGTCGATAGGTTGATATGTACCTGGATAGCAATAGAGTACAGCGGAATAAAGTAAACAACTCAACTCTTAATCCGTCACCAACACACATTCCATAATCTAAATAGCGAGATAGAAAGACAATGTCCACATTAATACAAAAAAGAGAATTACAAAGTCCAAATATTGTCCATACAACAATCCTTTTTGTGCAAAAGAAAAGTACAACGGGTAACAGCTCCACAAAATAGTCTTCTAAATGATGATCCTCGCCACGCTACCTTCTAGTGCACGATACCTGTCAACCTGTACGCCGAAGCAAGAGTGAGTCCAAAGACTCAGCAAGCAACACTACCCACAACATACACGTATAAGTCATAAGGGTTTCTACATGCATATTTACAATTTCAACACATAGCACGCTAGTCAATTCCAAGGTTTAATCTATCATGAAAGTTTTACAAGTTTATACATGGATCATGCTTTCAGATTTTTGAAAATAAAATACACCTATCACATGCTCTCTACTCAATTTAAGTTAACATGAGGTCTAACACATCTTGTACTTTAGCCACTTGCTGTTTAAACATAAGTTACTAACATATGCAGGAATTGAGGATACAAAATTACCCTAATTCATACATCTATAGATGAAACCCTACAAACCATTCTTGCATGCTTTTATTTTACCGAACCGAGCTTATTCACAAATTACACAAGCATGGATAAGTTACCAAAAATTGTAAACACAGATGCTGACCCACTGATCTTCATGATCAAACCGAAACTAAGGCATTCACACTAATCTAAATCGTGAATCATGGATTTTGCAAAATTGTCTACAAGTCATGCTCACAAGTTTACAAGATATCATTATCCCACATTCACCATCGCATCCCACATTCATTCACACACCACAACTAACCATATACATAGAGTATAAGCTTTACCGTATATCCTCATCGCATAAAACATACCGAAATTACTGCATAAGTGGGACAGAACAGCCACTGTTCTGTCCAGAAGAACTAGGCGGCGGTCTCTGGCCGCTAACTCAGGGTCAGCGGCATGGTCGATGGACGCCAAGCAGGAACTGGGCGTCCAGGGACCTTGCCGTCTAACCAGGTCTGTGCAGAAAACACAGACCCGAGCTCTGAAACTTGGGTGAATTGGAGGATCTAGGACTCGAGGAAAAATCCATAAAAATAGCAAAACCCACCTAGACTCATACGGGGACACCATAGATAGGTTACTTGCCTTTCAAAAATTCTTCTAAGGGATTTAAAGGCTTGGTGAAGACCTCCTTGGGCAGTCCCAAGAAGTTGCAGAACCTCCCTCTAGATCGCCTTCCTCCGGGTTCCTGGGTGATCTCCACGCCGAGGGGATGTCGGGGAAGCCTTCCTCGTTGGTCCAGCAACCTCCTTGCAGCAGGGGGACGCCGGATCAAGGTCTAGGGGTCGGATTTTGAGGGTTCTAAAATGGGTTTTTCTCACAGCTCACCTAGGGTTTTTCTCTCCTCTATTTCTCCTCTTGCAAGGTGAAGTGAGAAGTGGGAGAGGCCAAATTCGGGTTCAGACCTAATGAGAGCCCCTCACCCACTCACCATACCGATTTGACAAGCTGAGAGCCGTTGGGGGACATTCCCCCAATGGAGGCCATGCCTTGCTCCCGGATTTTCTGGCTCTGCAACGCATGCAGGTCAGAGAAGTTGGCGTCCATATCGCTGGACGCCGGAGTTAGTGTTGGCGTCCATGTCTGGACGCTGACACCAGATCAACGGCCTGGGCTTGACGCCAAAGTGGCCTTCGGCCAGAACCCTAATTATGCAGAAAACCACGCATACCAAGCTTATATACATGTAATATGTATACGGTATTATATCCATACTATCGCTAGGCAATACATACCTTATTTATATTTAATATAAACACATTGACGCTGATTGGCCCTTCGGCCAGAACTTAAAGCATGCAGAAACCATGCTTACTCTATATATATACATACAACGTATAAGGTGTAACATGTACATTACCATACCAGGCAATCAATATCATTCATACCTAGGCATTCACAAGCATACATAAATACACTAAGATAGATGTACGTAGATATCTACCTATGCGTACATGATGTTTTACATAAGTGTGACTCAACACCCGGCAAAGTAAATGACAAGAATTATGAGGGCTTCGCAAATCATTAGGAGGTGATATGAGTTAGGTTAACTAGGAATAATCTATTCGATAAAATAGTCCTTGCACACACACACTGATTTGACATATATATAGTATACACACACGGGTGTAGCATACTTATGTACATTATGCTTGGAATAGATGGGTACAACATGCGCACCGGTAATTAGATTAACTTACACAACTTTACCTAACATTGCTTAAGTACTATATGCATAGGATTCCTTAATATGTACTACATGCATAATTTAGCCAATTGGCTATTCTCACCTAAATATCATAAAAATACATGCATGTTATTCTTGAGGAGTATAGAATTTCAATATAAACCACTAATTATACCTACCATGCTTGAACTCTTTATGCATATGCAATGTATGTAGTACAATATTCACATTAGCTAAACCATGCAAATGAGCAACGCTTACAACTAATCATACACATGCATACACAAATACACCAAGGTGTTATGCATGTAGAATTAGGTATACAATTGTCACACGCACAAGATAACATACATACGTACATACACATATGTACTTCATACACTCCCATACAAAATTCCATGAAATAGGTAGTATAGGATATTCTTCAATATTTAGATAGCACACGCATAGTATTATTCAAGTATCCTAAGTCAGAGATTCTTGGTATTCATAATACACTTCTAATTAGCTAATTGTTCACTTCCACATTAATCATCATATACACCTATGTATACATATATAGATGTTCGCACATGCTCATATTCAAAAGAAGGATAAAACTTATAGTAGACACAATGAACTACGCATGCTAAGCACACAACAACCGAACACCCAACACACCATTCATATACATACAGATATATAAAGAGAGTAAAAATCCGGGGTCTTACAGAGCATGTTGAACAGGATAGATATCATGCTAGTATCACTAGTAGATATGTGCTCAATTTCATGAGTTAAATGTTTGGAAATGTGCTATGAAATGAGTTGCGATTGATACATGAGTTATATTAATTCCATGTGTAGTTAGCATGTTATAGATTGCCCATTTAGTATTTGTTTATTACTACATGAATCATGTAATTAATTATTCTTTATGTTAAACTTGTGTAGAATGAATGTGATAAGTGTTTGGGTGTACCAATAGGTTTCTTGTTGAGTCTTTTGTGAAGACTCATCCTTGCTTAAACCTACAGGTGAGGCAGGTATTCTCGAGATCGAGGAGAGATAGCGAGGAGCGACTCCGAGCGAGAGGAGTAGCTGAGTTTGGAGGGCTATCCATATAGCTTGCACTTTTCTTTTGCTAGTATGTAAAACTTTGTTATGATATGAACTTTTTATATTTACTTTGCTGCTATATAGGCTGTAGAATGTGTGTAATGATGATGGAATAAGAATTACTTTCATTTCCTTTGTTATTTGTGTACATCTCTACCTACTATGTTGTGTTGGGTACATGTCCCACTGTGATGGCATGCTTTATATCGACGTGAATTGATATAATCATACTGGTATAAAGAGGGTCGTTACAACATGTCCCGCTGTAGCGGCACCCTTTGTCCCGATGTGGATTGGTATAATCGTACCGGCATGAAAATGGTCGTTACATAATTTCTCATTAGAACACATCTCACACACCTAATCTTAACACCCAAAGGGGTTAAAACAACAACCCCCACGTAAGTTCCCTCCATATTATCATGTTCTTCATATCTTTTGGTCACAAATCAAGTCTCTAATGGGTTTTCCATTCTTTTGTTATTCTTGGCAGGGTCTTACAGGCAGTGACAACACAAGGCTCTTATTTCTTGGTCGACTGAGGAGGGAGAAGATCAACATCTACAGCCTCCCCTCTCTATTACAGAAGATGACACCTTCGCTATCACGTTCTTGGGTAAGGCGACAAGCATCTTGTCGCGAACTTTGAACCAGGTTTCTTCTGCACTCTTTTCCTCTTTCCAAGATAGTTAGTGCCTTTATTTCATATACTCGTTTTATTGCAACTACTTTGATGGTGATCACATCTTTTTTTCTTGTTTCATGCAATAATTTTCACATCATATATTGGGGACCAATCCCGCGATTACATATTGGTGACAAAAAATTTGATAAGAGGGCAAAATATTACTCTCGCATTGCATGGAAATAGATAACATGTCACCATTCTTCAATACCTCCTCATCTCCTCATCGTTGTTACTTGGTGTTGTCATATATTCCTCACTCCCTGCCAGTAATACCGAAAGGACGTATTGATATAGATGTTCATAAATAGAGAAATGCTAGATATACATTTAGTGCAGATGAAAGTATTTGTGCCATCGATCTTAACCTCCACGTTCGAGCTCTGAGCTACTTTTTCTTCAACTTGGTGATTTAATTCATGATCACTAGAGATGTTTCCTTGTTCAGGAGGTATATGAGGGCTTTGTTGTTCTATTTCTTGTATGTGATTTGCATATTATAGAACATACATAGGCATGTAAGACAGAAGCAATAGTGTGCATGGCATCATGAAAGGGTAAAAAATGATCTACTTATCTACCACAATGACATTAAAAGCAGTACAATTTGGATGGTGGCATCACAAAACGACACAACTTTGTGTAATTAGTTGGATTATCTCCCGAATTTTTCATTTTCTCCGTTATAGTAGACATAGATGTCGAACCTTGCCGGGCATTCAATTTCCCTATCACCCTCTTCCCTTCATGGTTGATAGCACGAGGAAGATGAGATACAGACTATAGAGCATGACGGAGAAGATATGATGACATATAAACTTATTTTTTATATGCTTCATATGTGAGCGCTGAAAATATGGTAAGAAAGTTTAAACAGAAATTAAAATTTTATTTTAAAAATGTCATTCTATGTTATGACAGAGGATGGAGTGGGTAGCTGCTCTACTTTAATAACACGTGAAAGTTGACAGGTGGAGACGACATCCATCTAATATGTGATGACATGTCTCTCTCTCCATGTGGCTCAATGTAGTTTTATCAAGTTCTTTCAATGAGAAAAGTTTATTGTACTTTCATATTGCATTTAAGTGTAATATGACTAGGGAACAAATTTATGTGACATCTAACAATTGAATTGTCATTTTATCACTCTTCATGTGAGGGGTGCCACATGAATTATTGCCTAATCATATTGTACTTAAAGTATAATATGTAAGTGTAATAAATCTTTCTCTATTTCAATATAACAGTTATATCCGGTTGGGGGTGGCTGGCTGCTATTTGTATCCGACCGCTTCTACCATTTTTCATGAAGACTTGATTAGGCATCCATCGTTTATTTACTAATATATGCTTGTATAATGTACCTTCATTGGCTAACTAATATGAGCTATTTAATTAGCTATGATGACTTGTTGGATGATCCAAGTGATAAGATGACCGAGGGAGAAACGAGATCTCAGGAGAGATAAGGGAATCATACAAGTAGAATAATATATCTTTACCCCAAATCATAAATAACATAATATAATTGATTCACATAGAAATGATAAAAAAAACTTAAGACATGACGTAATTATCTCTTCACTTCTTGGGCATCCAACTATATAATAAATATCGCTTGCGGATAAATGTTTAATCGATGTGATGCTTTTCTCTATTCTGATTTTACCCTTTTAATTTCTAACTTCGCGAATACTGGGACCCTCAGAATGGGACTCTCCTGACCGGATCTACCATTCGTAGTTCTCTCACTCTAGTTTTTTCTAGAGAGAGAAGCTCTGCATTTTTCCCTTTGCTCTGTTGGCACCGCCGCCCCCTAAGGGGGTGGCCGGCCATCGCGGCACCCGGGGGGTCTCCTCCAGTGGGTGGTCAAGGGCCTATAGGTGGCCTCTCTTTTGCGCAAGTGGTTGCATCTTCTCTAGCTTTTCCAGAGGTCGCAACCGATGTTCACCTCCCAGTGTTCACAGACCAAGGTGAGCCGGCGGTATTTTTCTCAAAAGTTGAGATGGAAGCATCTCTCAAACCTTTCCTCTACTCTGTGGTTGCAAAGACGGCGTACGGGAGGCCGGCTTTCCCTGAGATCTGTTCGCATATATCTTCAAGGTGTGGTATCAAAGAATCATTCGTTATCAGTGCCTTGGATAACCTACATCTCCTTCTGCGTTTCAAATGCCAAGATGACTACCTTAGGGTGCTACTGCAGGATTCCATATATATTCAAGGCAAACTTTACAGGTTCTTGAAGTGGACACCTCTTTTCAAACCATCGGAGGAACCAACTGTTGTCCCAGTGTGGGTGGAGTTCCCAGAGCTTCCTGTCAATCTTTATCACAAGAAACTACTGACTTCTATCACAGGTAATGTTGGAGCCGTTCTGCAAATCGCCCATGCAACAGAACTTCTTCTTGATACAAAGGCGGCTCGGGTATGTGTTGAGCTCGATCTCGCTAAATCTAGGCCTGACAGACTATGGATTGGGATGGGCGATATCGGTGGTTACTGGCAGGAAATCACCTATGACAATTTGCTTGCATATTGCTTTTCTTGTTATCGGTTGGGTCATTCTAAGGATGTCTGTCGTTCTAAGAGAGGCGGAATCCAAATGACGAACAGAGCTCCAAAGGCTGTTGCTGTGACTCTGAATCGCCCACAGGTTTGGGCCCCCATTCGCGAAGGTGTCGACGTTGTGCATGCTCGCCAAGGTGAGGCTGGTGGCCAGAGTACTAAGCATGCTGATCAAGTTGAACCTATGCTAGATCGCTTTGCAGCTGCCTCTGTCAACATGAAAGACATGGCTTTAAGGGTTCATCTGCAAACAGGTTCCTCAGGAGGAGATGCCAGAGCTGCCGGTGAGGTCACGACGGCGCCGATGGTTGCATCGCTTGCTTCTCTTAGCCCCGGATTTCTCGGCCAAAATCTTGCTTTTGATGGGAATCCGCAGCCGCCTTCAACGGACCATGTATCGGGTGGCATTAGTTCGCAATCCGACGTGATCCCACGTGGGACCCTGGCGGCTGTTGAGGAAACCTCCTCCGATGGCCCTCGTGAGATCCTCATGCCTACTTCATGTGGAATTCGCACCGCTACTGAGGAAGCGCTAGCGGCTGCTGAGGAAGCTTGCTGATCCGCTGGCCCACGCGGGATCCTCGCGGGTGCTGAGGAGGCCATTTCCGCTGGCCCATGCGGGATTTTTGTGCCTGCTGAGGAAGGTAATAGTGCTATGCCCCGGATTTCTCGTTGTGACGCGGGCGGTGCTAGTAGGTCGGCGATTGCTGTACCAACTTCTAAGGACAGTGGAAGATTGCCCGAAATTGCAGAAGTCGTTGGGCTTTGTCTTATGCCCAGTACAGATATAGATGATGGGCCATCTCGGGGCCCAACCACGGTGGCAACAACTATCCACGAGGATAATCACAAATGCGAGACAGTTAGCAAAATTCACAATTTGCATGTTGTGAATGATGTACAAGTAAAGGAAAATCTCTCTAGTGCGGATCTCTCTACTGCTCAGGATACTACTCCCATGACATTTGCACAGGTAGTGCGTCAGTCCCGAGCTATGGTAATGAACTCCAATCTCCCTTCCACTGGGTCATCTTCTGGACGTCGTTTCTTACATCCAACTCGTAAAGGAGGTGTAAGGATCTACTTACCGATCACCTGAGATCGCTCTCCTAGCCCTGTGCGCCCATTGGATGTTATAAATATGCCAGTTCAAGCTCCAACTCTAGATCTGAGGATGAAGCTTGCGTCTGTTGCTGACCGTGCTAAAGCTGAGAATATTTTCATGCCTCATTTTAGATTTGATCAAGAAACATCTGAAATGGAATCGGACGAAGAAGACATTGAGCGTTGTTCAAGACGACCGAGCTTACGTCCTCGGGCTATTCTTCGACGAACTTATTCATGGGATAAATCATCTATGGAGTTTTAGATAGATTTTATTATGATTTTGATCTATATTAGGCTATACCTCTGGTTGTCAATTTCTATGATTATCAATAAAAAACCTCAGCCATTCTTGGCCTTTCATTAAAAATAATAATAATAATAATAATAAGATGTGAAAACTTTTAATAGGTGCAAGCAACCCAATGTCAGGAACCGTGAAGCCTTTTCGCTAGCTAGGGTTCAACTAACCTAGATTACATGAGGGGGAAAATCAGATGAAAGTCAGATACAAGTTCGTGCGGTACTTTGTTAGACATCATGTAGGTTCTCATGTGGGTTGACAGTTAAGAAGTAGGGGTTGATAATGGCGGGTAGTGGGAATCGGCGGCGGTGAAATTGAAAATTATTATTTTAGAGTTCAAATTTATATTTTAGAGTTGTAATTTATATTTTAGAATCTAAATTATTATTAAAACTAAGTAAATATTTTTGAACTCCGATCGTACATTTTGGAGTCCAAATTTGTATTTTAGAGTCAAAGTATGTATTTTGGAGTATAATGTCTATATTTAGGAGTCAAAATATTAAAATCCGGTCACCATTTTAAATTCTGATGATAGTATTTTAGAGTCTAAAGTTAATATTTTGGTGCCCAAGATATGTATTTTGGAGTCCAAATATTAAGAACTCAAGTAATATTTTTAAACCTTAAGGATAATATTTTAGAGTCCAAAATTTACATTTTGAAGTCTAAAATTTATAAAGAGAATTATCAATCAATCTCTATTTTTTGAAAATTTATTTTTAGATCCCTAACTTAGATCTAGAGGACTTACATAGTTGATAGGGACTTAAAAACAAGTCTCCAAAAAATAAAAATTGATTGGTAATTCTCCTATGTTTATATTTAGAAATCCAATTGTCGGTTGTCGCTAATCGCCGATCATTGTTGCCTGTTGTCGGTCGCCGCCACCGTCTGCTTTCGGTTGCCGCCGTCATCGCCCATCGTCTGTCACTGCCACTTCCACATGGCATTCAAGATGATGTCATGTAAGATGTCAATTTCTCTCATTTACTACTACAGTAATTACAACAAGTTTTTCTCATAGATGAGTAAAGAGTGTGAAACTTGTTTTTAGTTGGATTCAGTGCCTATATATTCTACTAACGGAGGGTCATAACTCTCTATAGGCAAGAAGACTGTTAGGTAAATTGATGGGAGCATCTTTTGTATAGACTTCGCCAGAAGTAGCGCAATACTGAACTGGGCAACCGCATTCTTTAGATTATAAGATAGATCACAAAACAAGTAGTAATGATGGGTTTGATAGATGCAGTGTACCAGAATAAGAGAGAGAGGGAAAGAGAGATTGCTTGGGCAGATAGTGGTGATTCAAATTTGAATGCAGTTGAACATTTAGAATTTTAGATGTTGTAGCGGTAATTCCCTGTTTGGGCCAAAACCAAACGGGCCTACACTTGGAAGGAAGGGAAGAACGGTCGCCGATAGCGGACGGATGCCTGCAAACACTAGAACAAGGTCAGGGAGGCCCGGTTGAAGAACCGGGGAGAACCCTCTGATACCTAAGTCAGTTGAAGGTCTGAGACGGAATGAACGATGGGGGTTCTTGTGTATGGCTTGCGCGAAGGCAGTGTGTGTGAGATCACGTTCTTACCTCTTGCTGCATGATGTTGTACCTGAGCCTTTTATAGGCGAGAGTGCTAAGGAAGGGGGGTGATTCGTCTCTCGACCGTGCCCGAAAAGGGCGGGCCCGTTGGCACCTTTGACGGGGGGTTACATCTGGAGATGCCTTTGAGTGGTGCTACAGTTATGGCACCTTTTGAATGTGGGGCGCGTGGTCCACGGCCGTTGTAACCATCGCAGTGGATGTAAAAGGGTTGCTCGGTCAGCCTTAGGAGAGGGTACCCAGCAGGTGGCCTGTTAGATTAGGCGGAACCCCCTATTCGGAACCCAAGCATCCTGCTTGGTGCTCGAGCGTTGCTTATGCCGCTAGTGCTGAGGCGTACTCTACGCGGGGGTCTGGTCGGTAGGGGAAGCCTAGACCGAGCAGACCAGAGAACGTCTGGGAACGGCCCGCACAGAGCAAGCATCCTTCGAGATGTTGGAAGCAAACCTCCGAGGATACGCGGAGCCCTAGGAAAGGGCAACGTCTGTCTGCTTTGCCATGAGCTATAATGGGCCCGAAGGGCCTAGGTGGCTAAGAATGGCCCCCACACTTGCCCCCCACACCATCGAGCTGGCTCGTGAACCGGGGCACTCAACGGCGATAGGTTGCTCGAACGTCTCTCTTCGTCTTAAATGCGATGGTGACCTCGGACATGCAAACGTTTGCTGATGCTGACGCTTCGTACTATCTCCTCGAAAGCGGAGGAGAGCTCATGATGAAGGGGGTATCGTGGCGAGTTGGGAGCCCTGCATGATACACCTGAACGGTCACCTGGAGAGAGTGACGCCATCCGTAGGCCTTAGGGTTTCACGCCCTCCTTCCTTATAAGGAAGAGGAGGGGTGAAAGCAGGAAGCCATGCCTTCGAAACACCTTGTGAAGAGCTTGCTCGCCCTTCCAACCTTCTTCGTCTTCTTCGCCTTCACACGGTCGCAGTTCTCGCTCCTCCGTCTTCGTCTCCGGTGATGTCGCAGAAGGGAAAAGCCGTGGCCAGTGCCGGCGGAAGCGGCGAGGCACCGGAAGGAACCCAGCGGATGAAGTACCGCTTCTTCGACGGACTTCGCGAGTGATACCGCATCGGGCCAGAGTATGACATCGTCCTTGCAAAGGAGGAGGAGCCTTACTGGATGGAGAAGCCCGGATGCATCGCAATGTCACACGACATCCTAGAGGCAGGGTTCCGGCTGCCACTGCCGGTGGTGACGAGGGAGCTGCTCAACGCCGGGGGATAGCCCCAGTTCAACTGGCGCCGAACTCTTGAAGGACGATTGTGTTTTCTGCATATCGTGCAAGGTAAGAGACATTGAACCCACGCAAACCCCTTCCGGAGCCAGTTTATTTTGACGACATCACTGGGGACGAGCTGGAGTGTGTACTACACCAAGCACCGGTC
Source organism: Colocasia esculenta (assembly GCA_014218235.1). Lineage (NCBI taxonomy): Eukaryota > Viridiplantae > Streptophyta > Magnoliopsida > Alismatales > Araceae > Colocasia > Colocasia esculenta. The sequence continues at coordinate 98,079,122 of CM024761.1, read as the reverse complement.
AGACCGGATGAGGATAGAGTTCTCCCCCCGGTTTTCCAGCCACAAGGGATGGACGCACTGGATACTCTTCATCGCACGCAACACGGGGGCGCCGTAATGGGGGTTCCTATGCGGGTAAAGGACCCGTGTAAAGACATCTACCCCCTCATGAGGAAGGACGAGGTGGCGCTTGTGGAGCTCCTTAGCAGCATCTTCGTCAAGAAGGCGGAGGACTACATCACAAAGGCCCAACTGGTCCAGCACAAACTTAGCCGAGGATGGAGTGAGTGACTTTTTGGCTCCTCTTTCCTTCTTCTGCTTTTTGGTAGTCGTCCTTACTGACCTCTTTCTTCTTATGTAGCTGCTAAGGAGCTGGAGGCCGGCATGGATACGGAGGATATGGCCCTCTACACCGAACAGATCGCCGTCACAGTGTATGTGGCGGTCATAGGTGAGGAGCATCCTCCTGCTGCAGCCAAGAGCCGTCCTGCCGAAGTGCAGGGCGCTGCGAGTTCGCGGGTCCCTGCAAAGGGGCTCGAGAAGATTCGTTTGAAGAAGAAGGCCACGATGAAGGTGGCCACGAGGGCGATACTTCATCCTTTGCCCGAGCAGCAGTCGGCCGAGGACGAGGCTGAAGAAGAGGCAGCAAGGAGCCAGCGTCAAGCCAAGAAAAAATGAAGGCTAGTGAAAGCTGCGCAACTGTTGGCTGATCCGGAGGTCGAGGAGGATGAGGAGGACGAAGACGCTGAGCCGCTGGTGGAGCGGAAGAGGCGGAAGACCACAGAAACGGCTGAGCAGGGGACGCTTCAGGGCCCTCCCCTACCTCGCCCCGGGGTTGCTCAGAAGATGGCGGCTGATCTCGGGCCTGTTGTACTGAGCTCGGCGTCGGAGAGCTCAGATGGGGAACGGGCGAGGGCGCTAGTACCCCAAGGCCCCGGCGAGGGGTGTTTTGAAGAAATGGCCCCTACGAGGGTCTCGAACACCAAAGGAGCCGGTTGCGACATCATCGTGACTGAGGACGCCGCGCCAAGAATAAGTGCGGTGCCAGTAACCGAAGAGGCGGCAGCTTCAACGACGCAATCCGCCCTACCCGGAGGCGAGGAGGTGGTTCCCACAACGGGGGCTACCGAGGAGGCTGCTTCAGCCTCGGGGGCGATCCTGCCCCCCATGCCTCCCATCGAAGTGGCTGCGGAAGTGGGGACACACGCACCTGCTGAGGTGACTCCAGGTGCTGAAGAAGCAACCCCAACCGGGGAGGTAGGGCTCCGGGAGTTGGCGAATGTTGATGACGCTCGGGAGAGTGCAGCTGCTAGAGGTGTTGTCGAGGCCGCGAAAGAGCGGGCCGAAGACTCCAGTGATGACCGGAGGCCGCTCGGTGAAGTGCTTAGGAGAAAGCTTCCCGAGACTCCCTCGGCCACGGCTCTGGAGGCGACACTTGATCACCTCAAGGAAAGCGCACCAAGGGATCTTCTGCCAAGCCCTTCTGCCTCGCACCTTGAGCAAGTAGCGAGGCGCCAAGACCTGACGCCCGAGCATACTCCGGAGGTGTCAGGCGAGGGCTACCGTCCAGAAAGGCATGCAGAAGACGGCGTGGTCGATGACGTCGACCTGGGGGCTCTTATGGATGGTGTCGCCAAATCTCTGCAGGTGCTGAGGGCTTTAGCTACCCGGGCCCAAAATCAAAAGCATATGTGGGAAGCACAGACTGCTTTCTGCGGGGGCCTGACTGCACAGCACAAGGCTCGCGAAGCAGAGTTGCAGGACGAGGTGAAGGACCTCAAGGCTGCCCTCCAGACTTCCGAGCTCAAACTGGCCCTTGTGCGGGCTGAGAAGGAGGCTTTTAGCAAGGTGCTGGCTGATGCCGAGATCCATGTCGTTGCCGCATACAAGGCTGGGCCGGATTTCCGAGAAGACCTGGAGCAGTACGGGGCCCGCTGTTACAAGGTGGGCCTCAAGGCTGGGAAGGAGCATGGTGAACGGCTTTCTTGGGTCGAGCGTGCCCGAGAAGCCTTTGAGGCCACCGTGAAGGAGTGCTAGATGAAGCGCGCGACATTGTTGATTGTGCCCTCTCGTTGTTCAAAGTTCATTGCACAGGTCAAAATGCTCGCCTTCTCTAAACTGTCTCTCAAACTGAAAATTGTAAAGATGAACTAGCATAGTGGTGAGAGCAGGTCATATCCACAGAGAGGCTGAATAGAGTTTGAATTAAACTACTTTGACTTGAAACCATTCTAACGGACACATTTTCACCAAAATAATATTGCATTAAATTCAATTTTGTAAGCAACACCAATCAAATCCCTCACACTTGACATGTCAAACTTAATGAAATAACAAGCAGAATTGAAATGAAAAATCTTGTATCACTGTGCCCTCTCAATTGAGGGATCAAACAAGTAAGAAATTACAAAAGAAATTTAAAACTATGACATCAAATTCTTGATCTGTCCAGAATAGCAAAATAAGAACACCAATGCAATAGAAATCTAAAAGAAAGAAACACAACCACTGTCTTCACAACTCACAGATTGAACAGGAAATAAGAACAAAAGTTTATTGGTACCAAATCTGAATTCTCATGCTATGAAGAACAAGAAGAAGACCAAATTAATGACTGGAAAACACATCTAAAGAGACTAAGTAATCTTCACGAAATTAGTTCAATCTTTGCTATAACAGGAAATATACTTTACAATTTAAACTCCAAATTTGCACTCTCTGAACTCAGTAGAAATGAAAATACCAAACTCCCTGGATTGATCTCCTTATATCTCACAGCAGTAAGACTAGAAGAAGAAATGAAAACTCAGAAATCTGAATTTAAAACTCCCAAAAGTAGCAGAAGCAAAATTTCCCAGATCTGATCTTCCTAACCCAACCCCGAACCAACCAGTTAATCAGCATAGAAGGAAGAGGAAGGAGAAACCCTGTCTCCCAACCCTACAATCGAACCAAAACAAGAACAAGACAAATTCCCCAAAAATTCTAAACCGCAACTCCCGATCTCTGGGAATCCTCAGACTGCCATCCTCAAGTAGCAGAATTATCCAAAGAATGCTAAACTCCTCTGATCTCCGAAAGAACAGAAACAAAAATCAAAATCCTAACACATCCACTTGCGAAGCTCTGCTGAAAGGGAAAAAATACAGAAATAAATTCCTAAAAATATCTCCAACTGGCGAAGACCTGAGAACAAGAACTCTCACAGATGCTATTCTGAAAGAAAGAATACAGGAGGAACAGAAAAGCAACTAAAAATGTTAAAAACTCCAACCTGGATGCTCTGCTAAAAGGAAAGTTACAAAAAAAAAATGACAGAAAATTAACTGGTCCAGCCCCGAATGCTGAATATAGAAGAACATCAAAGAAATTAAACTTCCTAAAGAAATCGAACTAATGCTTCACCCACAGATGCTGAAAGAAAACAAAAATACAGAACAAATAAAATGGCCAAAATCTGACTAGCCAACCAACAATACTGGAAGAACAAGAACTAAAAATAACGATCCTAAAAACATCCAAACTCCATGCCTTGCTGAAAGGGGAAAAAAAGGAAACTAAAGTCTAAAAATCTTCCAAAAATCGAACCATCTGCTCTGAGGCCCAGGCGCCTCTGGTTCCAGATCCGCACGTACCAGCCTCACACGAACACTGCGCCCAGTTCACCTCCAGCTTCCATCGCCGTGCACCACCTCAGATCTGGCCTGGCCGCCACCTCAGCAGCCCCTCTTCCCGCCAGCTCCAGCATCGCACCAGGCGCGCCAGATCCGGGCTCCGCAGCATCGCCCAATCCCAGTGCATCCCAGCCACAGCCGGGCATCGCGGCCCACCTCCCTGCATCGCCTGCACACCCGGGCCTCCCAACTGCTTTGTACGCAGCAGCTTCACACGGCCGCCTGATGCACAGCTCCCTCTCAGCAAATCCGCCTCTGTACACGGACCATCACCATCCGTAGCAGCCCTGGCCAGCAGCCAAGCATCCGGATCACCATGCCCCTTCGCCACCTCAATCAGCCGCACCAGCCGCCTTGGCCAGCAGCCCAGCAGACCTCCGCAGTAGCGCCAGAAGCCCTCACAGCTCCTCTGTAGGCATCAGCTTCACACGAGCTCTTCTGCAGGAGCTGCCCCCAAATCGCCAGAACCAAAATTGCTTCCAGCAGCTTCCGGCAACTTCTGCTGTCTTGAAGAAAAGAAAACGGATTAAATGGAATGTGTGGGATTAGGAGGGTAAAAGGGTTATTAAAATTTTTATTTTTTATTTATTTACAAAGTTATATTTATTTACTACTAAAGTATATTTACAACAATATTTATTACAAAAAAATTATTTATATATAATATCTATTTACATAAAATCTTTTGTTTCCTAAAATGAACCTAATTAGTTAATCTAAAAGAAATGATTTATTAAATGAAAATCTAACATATATTCTAACCCTAAAATCAACTAACATGTTCAAAATCCTATTCATGGATGAACTGAAAATTAAAATCAAATTGCACATTATTTATAGACAAAATATGTCTAAAATTAACTAAATGTATGAAATTTAACATAAAAAATTATGTAGTTATCACTCCCCCCTACTTGAACATTGCTAGTCCCTTAGCAATAAAAATTACTCCAAATGTAGGACTAGAAGATGTAATGTCTTATGTTAAATTGTCATCATGTAAAAGATTAATATAGAGACATGTCTTTCCTAATTGTAAGGGCTTATGACAAGAAATTAGTGCACAAATGGTAGCTCACTTAAGAGTTCACATCAGCCCTCCTGGAGCTCCTCTGCCTCGGCTAATATTTGATATTAGATTAATTCGAGGGAGAAGAAAAGAATTGTGGAATAAGATCATTGCTCAGTCAGATTGGGTTGTTTCTCTCAGTTCCATTCTGCCCAACTTCCTTGAGTATTATTTCTCTGAGCTGAGGACTTTGCCTCCTTATTTGCACTTTGTGCACTCAGAAATTTTTTTTTCTTTCTTTTTCATCCACAATGCTGCACAACCCATCACTTTTCAAGAGTATCGAGTCCAACTTTACTCAGATCCGGGGCATTTTTCATGGATATATTTTTATTTTGCTTTTGCTTTTGATTTCGCTTTTCTTTTCTTTTCCTCTTAAAAGAAAGATGGACAGTCAGGTTCCTTGATCACATGCCTTCACTTCCTTCACAATTCACTTAAGGGGAGGGGAGAAAACCAATCACCTCTCTCCTACTAGCCTTAACAAATTTGCTTCATTCAGGTTCAGCTAGTCTAAGTGGCTGTGTAGTGTGTGTATGAAACTTCCTGCCATAAATCCTTACATAAGGTAGACAGGTAATACATGTAATCCTTTATTAGAGGCTGTCTGACATGGATGTTGCAAAGGGATGTGACAACTTCAAAATTTTAATAGTTAAAAATCAGACACATAGTCTATGCTTTGCAATGCCAAACACTTTATTCAAAGATGAAACATTGTGAAGTTTTATTTGCATATGTACAAGCTAAGAAAAAAAACGAAACATTGGTTAGGATGGGGACTACAAATGCATGCTTATTCTACCTCTCCCCCCTACTTATTTACAGGAAAAGAAAGTAAGACAGAGAATTACCTGATAAATGAAATTTGTACACTTGGGTTGCCTCCCAAGAGCACTAAGTTTATCGTCTTCAGCCGGATGCAATTAGGCTCCATTTGGCTCGGCTAGCTTGGTAGAATCAAATTTCAAGGAATGTGGGCTTTCAAAGAAATGTTTTAACCTCTGCCCATTAATAGTGAATAATTGTCCAATTTTATGGTCAAGAATAATGACAGCACCATTGTCATAAACTTTGATAATAGTGTAAGGACCATCCCATCGGGACTTCAATTTTCCCAAAAACAGACGAAGCCTAGAATTGAATAGGTAGACCTTATCATGCACTTGAAAAAATTTTCTATGAATGTGTTTATCATGGAATGCTTTGACTTTGGTTTTATAGATCTTTGGCTTTTGCTTTGTCTTATTCTCTCCCTTAAACCTTAGAGCACATGGTTGGTCTACTGCTTTTTTCACACAAGATTCTTCCAAGGAGTCTACCACTAGACAACTCTCTCCTTGATCATGGTGCCCAGATGCCTTAAAAATATTGATACTAACCCGCTCATCCCCAAATGATATATCTATCATCCCGGTAGCACAATTAATGTTAGCTCTAGTTGTGACCAAAAAAGGTCTACCAAGGATGATGGTGGACTGAGTTAAATCTTGAGGAGTGTTCATGTCCAGAATGATGAAATCCGCAGGGAAGTAACAATCATTGATTTTCATAATAACATCCTCAACTAAGCCTTTAGGAGTGGTGACAGAATGATCGGCTAGTTGAAGGACAACAGAAGTGGGTTTCAATTCTCCTAAATTGAATTTCTCGAAAATAGCAAAAGGTAGGAGATTAACACTAGCTCCCAAATCCACAAGGCAGCTCTCAAAAGTGACTCCACCGATGGTGCAAGGAATTAGTGCAGTGCCTGGATCTTTGAGTTTTTTAGGGAGTTGATTCAAGATAACGACACTTACAGTTTCTGGAAGAATGATTGTTTCAGTTTTATTTCTCATTTCACGTTTTGGAGTGCACATTTCTTTTAAGAATTTGGCATAAGCAGGCACATGCTTAATGGCATCAAAGAGAGGAATGTTGATGTGAACTTGTTTAAAGAGTTCCAAGAGTTCTTCATTACCAGTTGGTTTGTTTTTGGATTTTGGCTTTAGAGCATCAGGAAAAGGGACTCTTGGAATGCAATAGCTTGGGTCTTCATTCATGTTGATTGTGTCTAGAGGCTCTTCAGTTATTTTCTCTTTTCTTTGGATTTTTCTTTTTCAACATTTTCTTTACTCTCTTCTTCAATGCAGTTTCAATTTCATTTTCTTTATCCTCATGCAATGTTGACATGTGTGGGTGAGGATTTATCCTGATTTTTCCACTTCTTAAAGTTGACACAGTTTTCACATTTTCTACTTGGGGGCCCCTAGCTTGGGCAGGAGGATGGTCCTGTTGTATAGGTTGGTTTTGAATTTGTGGTGCTAGAATGTTCTGGACAAAAGCTTGTTGTTAGTTTGGTGGTGGAGGTGCATTTTGATGAGCAGGTGGTCTGTACCCCTGAGCTTGATGGTATTGCTGGTTCTGATAAAATCCGGGAGGGTTGTTCCTTGGGTTTTCTATAGCTTGACTTGGCAGCTGCCCTACTTCCCTCCTTTGACAAACATCAGTAATCTGGGACTCTATTCTTGTCAAATTTTGTTGAAAATTTTGATTTTGAGTTTGATATTGACTTTGTTGTTCTTGCACAGTTTGGCATAGAGTCGCCATCATGTTTTGGAGTTGATTCATTTTATCATCCCAATTAGGCTGAGGAGGTGGTGGTTGATTATATGAAGGTTGTTGGAAATTGGTATGAGCAAATTGATTGAAATTTTGATTTCCTTGGACTTGTGGAGGTTTGGAGTAAGAAGATTGGCCAAATCTCAAATTCTGATTGGGATAGGATTGACTATACATGGTTTGCTTAAAGGCAGGTTGAGAAACTTGTTGGGATTGATTTTTCCATGTAAAATTCGGGTGATTTCTCCAACCAGGGTTGTATGTGTTAGAATATGGATCATACGAGGGTTTGTAGAAACCTTGGGTAGCTTGGACTTGTTCTTGAATGAAAGGGGGTAAATGGGCAGTAGTGGAACAAGCATTGGTAGAGTGAGCTGGACTAGCACACATAGCACAAGTTTCAGGTTGTTGAGAAAATTTGGGTATGGCTTGCCCAGTGAAAGATAGTAGTTGATCAAATTATGTTCCAACTTCTGCTCCAATCTCTGATCAAGTCTAGCTATCAGATCTTCTACCCTAGAATCTGATTCTCCTCTCCCTCTTACTTCAGACATCCCCGCCTTCTTTACAGGTCCTAATGCTCTCTCAAGAGTAGAGTGAGGCATGATTGATAGAATTTTCACTCAATGTTTCAAAAAGATTATATGCCTCATCCTCGCTCTTAGTCATAAAGCTCCTCCACACGAGGCATCAACCATCTGCCTATTCGATTCTGTTAATCCTTCATAAAAAGCTTGAACAATTTGCCACCTCGACAGACCATGATGGGGGCATTTTCTAAGCAACTCCTTTAATCTCTCCATGATTCATGCATTAACTCTCTCGGGTGTTGGGAGAATCCAGTTATTGCCCTTCTCATGGTGTTGGTCCGGCCAATGGGTAAAACTTCTTAAAAATTCCTGCTGCATTTCTGGCCATGTTGTAATTGTTCTCCCTATTGTTCCTAACCATTTGGCCTTATCTTTCAAAGAGAATGGAAATAGGGTCAATCTCAAGGCATTTTCAGTGAAATTTTGGATCCTAACAGTGGAACAAATCTCTAGGAACTCATCTATATGGCTATAAGGGTCTTCATTGGGATTGCCATAAAAGATGGCAACATCTGAATGGTTCCTGGCTTGATCTCAAAATGATTTGCCGGAGTTTCCAGTTTGATGCAAGTAGCAGGTTGATAGTTAGAAGGAATAAAATACTCCTTCATCTGTCTGGGTGCAACCTCCTCCATATTCCTAGCAATTTGGTTTTGATCTTGGTTGGCCATCCTATGAAAGAATCTTTCAATCTCGTCTATAGGTTGAGCCAAATCTATGTCCAGAGAACTTCTACCAAGCATGCACAGTTGAAAAAGCCCTCTATTTATGATTTTTGAATTTTTAAAATTGTCATTGATTTTTATGAATTTTATGAACAAACACAAACAAACAAACAAACACTTTCAAAACAAATTAACCTAACCACTAAGTGTTCCTTGGACTTATGTTATTTTTCTCAAAATCAGATTTATGCTTGCTTAAGTCCAATCCTAACTCTTCTTATACCGGCCAGGTAAGAGGTGGAGTAGAGGGAGGCCCCCCTTGCTTTCGCAAGGACCCAATTAAATAACCTCTAACTCTTAAGAGTAAGCTTTTTAACCTCTAATCCTAGACACCAAATTAAAGTGAAGTTTGAAATTAAGAAAGGATAAATCTAATTATGAACCCTAGGGCCACGTCTACTGGTTTTTATTAAAAGGTTGGGCAAATGCAAGAATGTGATTTTTTTTTTTTTTGGGCAAAGAAAAGGGTGATGAAATCTGTAACGACCCAGAATCCGCATTACCAGTAAGCAACCAGTAACCCGAATTCTGACCCGCTAACCCACAAGACAAGCTCGGAAGGGTAGGAAGTGAACGTCCGAGGAGACTATATGTAAGAAGATACACACCATGCAAAGCTGTAAAATTCCACTATACATGAACAACATGTACAACTCAGAGTCCGAGCTAAGTACAGAGTACAGAAGTACAACAAAAAGTACTACTCACTGCAGCTAGGGCGCACCAACATCGGAGTGGCTAGACTCGCCTGGAACGGGAGTCGACGACGACCACCTGAAAGGGAGGGAGTGAGTCTCAAAAAAGAGACCCAATAGGGAAAAGTAACCCCACCGACAACAGTACTAAAGTGCGGAAAGTAAAAACAGAAAGTAAACACATCGCACCACAACACAAAACTGTAAACCTCGCGGCTCAGTAACACACACTCACACACACACAGTAAGTAGGACTCAGCTAGGGTATGTGGCTCGGCGTCCCGTCACCACAGAGGCTCTCAACCCCAGCCACGTATGCACACTACAGACGCTCTCTCTCGCGTCTGGTCCACGACCAGTTTTTCCCCTACGCCTGACCCTAGCGGTAGAGAAGGGGCTCCACGGAGACCGGCTCAAAACCACCACAAGGAGTACGCACAGGACAGAGTCGCACTCGGCGTCCTAGCTCACTAGCGGAGGACAACCACACGCTAGTCATCTAGACGGAGTCGCACCCACGCCTAGGAAACACAACAGAAACGGGCACGCGGTAACGCAACGCGCGTACAACAGATGGAACACACTCAACACCTGAAACTCCGTACAGTAAGTGAACACCTCGTGTCACAATTAATTACTCATATGCACAGGCGGAGTCACACTCTAAGCCTGGCAGAATGTGTTAACAGGGCGGACATCACATGTCAACACCTTGAACACAGAACAGGACCAAAGCCTGCTGGGACATAGGATATTAACGGCAGCATCGATTGTCGCCAATATTGATGTAGACGGCACTCACCATGCCGCTAACCCTAACTAAACAGCAATCGACCTTGTCGTTTATATCAACCTTGAAGATCTCAACGTCAACAGATGTGGACGTTAAGTTCTCCAGTCCCCTAGACCCAGAACAGCACCAGGTCAGTCCAATTGGGTAAAATCACCCAACCAGAACGCTTACTGATGGAGGGAAATACTTCCTCACATCTTTTAACACTACCAGAACTTCAAAATTAAACAATCCAATGCTTGGATTGCCCAAAACACCCAAAATCCCGACATTGTATAACCCAACCCTAAACCGCAATTAGCATACTAATTCACACAAATGAGCATGCTGATTTACTAAGGAGGGTTAAAGGAGTTAAGTCCCTACCTCAGAACGCCTTAAAAACTCCCAAACAGCCACCAATCGCACCGGAACCCCTCGAAGTCTCCGCGCGAATTACACCTAATCTTCGCGTTTCCCGCCCGATCAAGCACCGCCACGCATACCAGAGCCTTCCCACGAACTCCCATCAACCATCAGAAGCAGTGGAAATGGACAAAGGCAGAAGTGGAGGGAAAGGAAGGAAAAGAGAAGAAAGGTTTCTGCTCTCGGGCTGCCCTATTTCTACAGGCGCGACCAATAGGCGTCCACATCCCTAGCCGCCTACTGAACCGCCTAAGACTTGACGTCCAAACCGCTTGTCGTTGAGTTCAACAACAAACGTCCACATCGCTGGACGCTAACTCACCGTCAACGGCTAGCCCCTGGTCGTCAACCCCAAGTCAACGAGCACAGACCTTGTCGTCAACCACACCCGAACCTTTACAAGACCCAATAAGGATCCGCTAAGACCTGAGACCTTACAGCCCTCCCCCCTTAAGGAATTTTGCCCTCAAAATTCAAACAACATAAAGAAGGAAGACTCACCAAAGAGGTATGGAAACTGCTCGTGCATTTCGTCCTCTCGCTCCCATGTCGACTCACCACCTGAGTGTCGCTACCACGCAACACGAACTAAAGGGATTGCCTTGTTCCTCAACCTCTGAACTCGGCGATCCTCAATATGCTACAGAAACTCTGGTACAGTCAACACTGGAGTCACCGCAGACCACTCTGTACTCTGGAGAACGTGAGACTCGTCAGAAAGGTACCTCCGAAGCATCGACACGTGGAACACATCGTGGACTGCTGCCAACTCTGACGGAAGCTCAAGTCTGTACGCCAAACCTCCGACACGCTCAGAAATGGTGAAAGGTCCAATAAAGCGAGGACTCAACTTTCCACGCTTACCAAACCTCACCACTCCCTTCATAGGAGACACACGGACAAACACCTGGTCCCCTACCTGAAACTCGAGCGGTCGTCTACGCTGATCTGCATAACTCTTCTGCCGACTCTGAGCTGACTGAAGCCTCTGCCTCACAAGCTGAACTACCTCAACTGCCTACTGAACTAACTCTGGCCCCGTGACAATCCGTTCGCCAACCTCGAACCAGTCTAGAGGAGTGCGACACGGTCGTCCGTACAAAGCCTCATATGGTGCCATACCGATATTGGAGTAATAGCTATTATTATATGCAAACTCGACCAACGGCAAGTGAACTGTCCACGATCCCTGCCACTCTAGACAACAAGCTTTAAGCATGTCCTCCAAAGTCTGGATAGTCCGCTCTGACTGACCGTCTGACTGAGGGTGGTAGGCGGAACTAAAAGCCATCTCTGTCCCCAAAGCTCTCTGGAAACTGCGCCAGAACCCAGAAGTGAAGCGAGGATCCCTATCTGACACAATAGAGATCGGCACTCCGTGCAAAGGAACAATCCGCTCTACGTACAACGCGGCCAACCTACTCACGCCCCAACTAGTCTTGACAGGCAAGAATCTAGCAGTCTTCGTCAATCTGTCCACAAGAACCCAAATGCTGTCAAAACCTCCAGCTGTCCTCGGCAAACCACAGACAAAGTCAGTCGTCACATGGTCCCACTTCCACATCGGAATCTCTAACGGCTGCACAAGTCCTCCTGGACACTGATGTTCGGCCTTCACCTGCTGACAGAACAAACACTTAGCAACAAAAGCCGCTATGTCTCTCTTCATCCCAGGCCACCAAAACTGACGCCTCAATCTGTGATACATCTTGGTCGACCCTGGATGAATCGAGTACCTGGAACCATGTGCCTCCTGCAACACAACTCTCTTGACAGACTCCTCAACAGGAACATAGAGTCTATCTCGGAACCTAACAGTCCCGTCCTCGCAAAGCTCAACCTCTGGGAGAAGCAACACACTGTGCAACTCAGGATCTGCCTGCTGAGCCTCAACAACCTGTCTCACAACGGCGGGAGCCGCCAACAAACTGCCCAACACACACAGTCGACGACTGGATGAAACTCTGAAAGACCCTTCTGCCGCAGACTGCCACAACTGCCACTCTCTAAGCATCAGATAACTCATCTGTGCTTTCCTACTCAAAGCATCTGCAACTACATTCGCCTGTCCAGGCTTATACTCAATGCTGAAATCATAGTCTTTCAGATATTCCATCCATCGACGCTGCCTCATATTCAGATCCCTCTGAGAAAACACATACCTCAAACTCTGGTGGTCGGTACGGACTACAAAACTCACTCCGTACAGGTAAAGACGCCAAATCCTCATAGCAAACACCACAGCTGCAAGCTCTAGGTCATGGGTTGGGTAACTCTCCTCGTGGGGCTAAAGCTGGCGAGAAGCATAAGCCACCACCCGGTCTTGCTGCATCAAAACCGCACCCAAACCAATACCTGAAGCGTCTGTGCAAACCTCGAAACCCTCCTCACCTGAAGGTAACGCAAGGACTGGCGCTGACGTAGGCAGTCGCTTCAACTCTATGAAGCTCTGCTCACACTGCTCCGACCACAAAAATGGAACCCCCTTTCTCGTCAACCGAGTCAAGGGTGCAGCAACCTGAGAAAAGTCCCGAACAAACCTGCGGTAGTAACCTGCCAAACCCAGAAAGCTACGAATCTCAGACACAGATCTGGGACTCTCCCACTGCAAAACTGCCTCGACCTTCGCTGGATCCACAGAAACTCCCTCACCTGAGATCACGTGCCCCAAAAAGTGAACCTGTTGTAGCCAAAACTCACACTTACTAAGTTTGGCATACAACTGGTGCTCTCGCAAAGTCTGCAACACGATCCTCAGGTGCTCGGCGTGCTCCTCCTCCGAAGCGGAGTACACCAGAATGTCGTCAATAAACACTACGACAAACCGGTCCAAGAACTGGTGGAACACCCGGTGCATCAGATCCATGAAGGCCGCTGGAGCATTGGTGAGCCCAAACGGCATCACCAAAAACTCAAAGTGTCCATATCTGGTCCAAAAAGCAGTCCCCTCAATGTCAGAATCTCTAATCCGCAACTGATAGTAGTCCGACCTCAGGTCAATCTTCGAAAAGACACGAGCAGACTGAAGCTGATCAAAGAGATCGTCAATCCTAGGCAAAGGATACCTATTCTTGATGGTCACTTGATTTAGCTTCCTATAATCGATAATCTCAGGCTACCATCCTTCTTCCGGATAAACAAAACAAGTGAACCCCACGGAGAAAAGCTAGGATGAATATAGCCCTTCTCCAACAACTCCTCAAGCTGCCTCTTCAGCTCCCTCAACTCTGCTGGTGCCAAACGGTACGGTGCCTGTGCAAAAGGTACAGTGCCAGGAACCAACTCCACAGTAAACTCAATCTCTCTCCCTGGCGGTAGACCAGGCAACTCTTCCGGAAAAACATCCGGAAACTCACACACTACGGGAATGTCCCCCATTCCCGAGGCAATCTGGTCAAGGGTAATAGCAGAAACTAGGAAACCCTGACAACCAGAGGCAAGCAACCTCCCTGCCCTCAAAGCAGAAACTAAAAAGCGAGAAGTAAGAGGTACGATACCTTGGAAGTAGAACGCCGCTTCCCCAGGTATCCGCAAGTGTACCCTCTTCTTCTGGCAATCCATCACTGCACCATACCGCTCTAACCAGTCCATACCCAAAATCACATCATAGTCCTGCAACTGCAAAGCAAACAAGTGAGCTGACAACCACTGATCCTGCAACTGCACAGGTACCTCCTCGAGACAGTAGGACGTAAGGACAAAGTCCCCTGTCGGCAACTCTACTGCTAACTCAATAGACTCTCCCGAACTCAACTCTCCAAGGGAGTCTAAAAACTCCTCAGACACAAAAGAGTGAGAGGCACCGGAATCAAACAAAACTCTAGCTGTATAACCAAAAACTGTAACAGTACCTTCCACTAGCTGAGCTGCCTCCGTGTCTGCACGGGTCAAGTGAGTAACACGACCTCTACCTCTCGACCCACCAGAACCTCCGGTCTGCTGACGCTGCTGCACGGGTGCTTGCAGCTGCTTCTGTTGCTGCACTCGGGGCTATGACTGGGTCTGCTGCTGCGGCACACGAGGTAACAAAGGACAATCTCGCGCCATGTGACCTATCTGGTCACACCGGTAACACTGACCAGTAAAAGAACGCGGTACCTACTGCGAAGGCTGCCCTACCGGCTGCTGAACACTCCCAACAGACTGCTGTCTCTGCTCTGCCTGCTTCCTATCACGCCGAAACTTCCTCCGAGATCCTGACTTCTCCATCGTCCCAGCAGAAGTGGACACGTAGGAAGTCGTAGTCCTCGGAGTCGTCTGCACACTACCCTTCTGCTGTCGAGGCTGAGTCGGAACTACCTGCGTCTGAACCTCTGCGCTCCGAGCACGGGTCCATAAAGTATCTACCTCCAACGCCGCCGCTGTCTGATAGGCCGCATCCAAGTCTGTGACACGAGCAACTATCAGCGCCTGCCTAAGCTCTGGCCTCAAGTCCCTCACAAACTACTAAGTCCTCAGACTCTCATCTGCCATAATCTGCGGAGCATAACGCCCTAGCTCTACAAATCTGGCCCTGTACTGCACTACAGTAAAGTCCCTCTGCTGCAAGTCCAGAAACTGGTACAACCTCTCCGTCCGGACGTAAGTAGGACAGAAGGTTCTCTCAAAAGAAACGACAAACTCCTGCCACAGAATCTGTCTAAGTGGGCGAGACTGAAAAGTAGTCTCCCACTCAGAGGACCACCAAGTCAACGCCTGCGCCTGCAACTGGTAACTAGCTAACAAAACTCGCTCCTCGGGAACACACTCCATGGAACGGAAAGTCCGCTCCACTGCATCCAACCATACCCGCGCTGCACCTGGATCAGGCTGGCCCAAAAATTGGGGAGGCTGAAACTTCAAGAACTCCCTCAACACCTTCCCAGTACCACCCTGGGGTACCGGCGCATCACGGTGCTGCGCTACAAACTGAGCCATCCCCTCAAGAAATCGAGTCATGTCTAATCCCTGACCTACCTGAGGAGGAGGTGGCGGCGGCGGAACAATACCACTGTGTGCGTCCTTTGGCAAAGGTTGCGTCTGCTGAGGTGGCGGAGCGTCTCCAGCCTCCTGACGAGTCGCCTGCTCAGCCACTCCCTCTCTAGGACGTCGCCTAGGTCCCATAGTACTATACACAGAGCAAAATACACACATAAATACACTAACTAACTCCGGGCTAAATAGCTGCAACTGTACTCTTTGTACTCTAAGTCTACATGATGGGTATTTCCTTATATATATCTCATCAGACCAGGCTCTGATACCAAGCTGTAACGACCCAGAATCTGCATTACCAGTAAGCAACCAGTAACCCGAATTCTGACCTGCTAACCCACGAGACAAGCTCGGAAGGGTAGGAAGTGAACGTCCGAGGAGACTATATGTAAGAAGATACACACCATGCAAAGCTGTAAAATTCCACTATACATGAACATAACATGTACAACTCAGAGTCCGAGCTAAGTACAGAGTACAGAAGTACAACAAAAAGTACAACTCACTGCAGCTAGGGCGCACCAACACCGGAGTGGCTAGACTCGCCTGGAATGGGAGTCGACGACGACCCACCTGAAAGGGAAGGGAGTGAGTCTCAAAAAAAGAGACCCAGTAGGGAAAAGTAACCCCCACCGGCAACAGTACTAAAGTGCGGAAAGTAAAAACAGAAAGTAAACACATCGCACCACAACAAAAAACTGTAAACCTCGCGGCTCAGTAACACACACTCACACACACACAGTAAGTAGGACTCAGCTAGGGTCTGTGGCTCGGCGTCCCGTCACCACAAAGGCTCTCAACTCCAGCCGAGTGTGCACACTACAGACGCTCTCTCTCGCGTCTGGTCCACGACCGGTTTTTTCCCTACGCTTGACCCTAGCGGTAGAGAAGGGGCTCCACGGAGACCGGCTCAAAACCACCACAAGGAGTACGCATAGGACAGAGTCGCACTCGGCATCCTCGCTCACTAGCGGAGGACAACCACACGCTAGTCATCTAGACGGAGTCGCACCCACGCCTAGGAACACAACAGAAACGGGCACGCGGTAACGCAACGCGCGTACAACAGACGGAACACACTCAACACCTGAAACTCTGTACAGTAAGTGAACACCTCGTGTCACAATTAATTACTCATATGCACAGGTGAAGTCACACTCTAAGCCTGGCAGAATGTGTTAACAGGGCGGACATCACATGTCAACACCTTGAACACAGAACAGGACCAAAGCCTGCTGGGACACAGGATATTAACGGCAGCATCGATTGTCGCCAATATTGATGTAGAAGGCACTCACCATGCCGCTAACCCTAACTCAACGGCAATCGACCTTGTCGTTTATATCAACCTTGAAGATCTCAACGTCAACAGATGTGGACGTTAAGTTCTCCAGTCCCCTAGACCCAGAATAGCACTGGGTTAGTCCAATTGGGTAAAATCACCCAACCAGAACGCTTACTGATGGAGGGAAATACTTCCTCACATCTTTTAACACTACCAGAACTTCAAAATTAAACAATCCAATGCTTGGATTGCCCAAAACACCCAAAATCCCGACATTGTATAACCCAACCCTAAACCGCAATTAGCATACTAATTAACACAAATGAGCATGCTGATTTGCTAAGGAGGGTTAAAGGAGTTAAGTCCCTACCTCAGAACGCCTTAAAAACTCCCAAACAGCCACCAATCGCATCGGAACCCCTCGAAGTATCCGCGCGAATTACACCTAATCTTCGTGTTTCCCGCCCGATCAAGCACCGCCACGCATACCAGAGCCTTCCCACGAACTCCCATCAACCATCAGAAGCAGTGAAAATGGACAAAGGCAGAAGTGGAGGGAAAGGAAGGAAAAGAGAAGAAAGGTTTCTGCTCTCGGGCTGCCCTATTTCTACAGGCGCGACCAATAGGCGTCTACATCCCTAGCCGCCTACTGAACCGCCTAAGACTTGACGTCCAAACCGCTTGTCGTTGAGTTCAACAACAAACGTCCAAATCCCTGGACGCTAACTCACAGTCAACGGCTAGCCCCTGGTCGTCAACCCCAAGTCAATGACCACAGACCTTGTCGTCAACCACATCCGAACCTTTACAAGACCCAATAAGAATCCGCTAAGACCCGAGACCTTACAAAATCCCTCACCTTATCTTTATGATTTCTAAAGGGTGATGCCCTTAAGCAGTCCCTTTTACAAATGTGAAGTGCAACAAACAAGTTCAAACAATGGTTTTCTAATGCTAAGTCTAATGTATGAAACAAGCGATGTAAGTCTTACCTTTCCCCCGCACTCTTCAATGCAAGAAAAAGAAATGGAATTCAAATGACTATTAAAACGATGAATGTCCTAAAACAAGTGATTCTACTCTTAAAAAGATGAAAAAAAAATTATTTACAAACAAACAGCTAACATGAAAGAGCGATTTGAAAAATTTTAGACTTTAGATTTTTTAATTTTTATTTGGTTTTTGAATGAAATGAAATGAAACTAATAAAATATAAAGTGATATTATAGACTACTTCCAAACCAATCAAAACACCAAAAGTCCAATTATTACATGCCAACAAGAAGGAAATCTCTGTATATGCACAGAGAGTACATGAAAACCTCACTACAAGCTTCTCTCACACTCCTCTATCTAAAATTCTGACTTAAAAGAAAAATGCAAAAACAAATCAGCAAGCTTCTCTCCAATGGGCTTCAAATGTCTAGCCCAATCTCCATGTTCCTTCTTATGTGCAAATCTGAAATGAAAGCCCAATAACATGTCAATGAAAGGCCCAATGCAAATGAAATCAAATCAAATCAGAATTAAATCAGACTCTAACGCCTCCCAGGCAACGGCGCCAAGATGAAGCGCGCGACATTGTTGACTTTGCCCTCTCGTTGTTCAAAGTTCATTGCACAAGTCAAAATGCTTGCCTTCTCTAAACTGTCTCTCAAATTAAAAATTGTAAAGATGAACTAGCATAGTGGTGAGAGCAGGTCATATCCACAGAGAGGCTGAATAGAGTTTGAATTAAACTACTTTGACTTGAAACCATTCTAACGGACACATTTTCACCAAAATAATATTGCATTAAATTCAATTGTGTAAGCAACACCAATCAAATCCCTCACACTTGACATGTCAAACTTAATGAAATAACAAGCAGAATTGAAATTAAAGAAATCTTGTATCACTGTGCCCTCTCAATTGAGGGATCAAACAAGTAAGAAATTACAAAAGAAATATAAAACTATGACATCAAATTCTTGATCTGTCCAGAATAGCAAAATAAGAACACCAATGCAATAGAAATCTAAAAGAAAGAAACACTGAACCACTGTCTTCACAACTCACAGATTGAACAGGAAATAAGAACAGAAGTTTATTGGTACCAAATCTGAATTCTCATGCTATGAAGAACAAGAAGAAGACCAAATTAATGACTGGAAAACACATCTAAAGAGACTCAGTAATCTTCACGAAATCAGTTCAATTCTTTGCTATAACAGGAACATATACTTCACAATTTAAACTCCAAATATGCACTCTCTGAACTCAGTAGAAATGAAAATACCAAACTCCCTGGATTGATCTCCTTATATCTCACAGCAGTAAGACTAGAAGAAACGAAAACTCAGAAATCTGAATTTAAAACTCCCAAAAGTAGCAGAAGCAAAATTTCCCAGATCTGATCTTCCTAACCCAACCCCGAACCAACCAGTTAATCAGCATAGAAAGGAAGAGGAAGGAGAAACCCTGTCTCCAACCTTGCAATCGAACCAGAACAAGAACAAGACAAATTCCCCAAAAAGTCTAACCGCAGCTCTCGATCTCTGGGAATCCTCAGAGCCATCCTCAAGTAGCAGAATGATCCAAAGAATGCTGAACCCTCTGATCTCCGGAAGAACAGAAACAGAAATCAAAATCCTAACACATCCACTCGTGAAGCTCTACTGAAAGTGAAAAAATACAAAAAATAAATTCCTAAAAATATCTCCAATGGCGAAGACCTGAGAACAAGAACTCTCACAGATGCTATTCTGAAAGAAAGAATACAGGAAGAATAGGAAAGCAACTAAAAATGTTAAAAACTCCAACCCGGATGCTCTGCTAAAAGGAAAGTTACAAAAAAAATGACAGAAAATTAACTGGTCCAGCCCCGAATGCTGACTACAGAAGAACATCAAAGAAATTAAACTTCCTAAATAAATTGAACTAATGCTTCACCCACAGATGCGAAAGAAAAAAAAATACAGAACAAATAAAATGGCCGAAATCTGACTAGCCAACCAACAATACTAGAAGAACAAGAACTAAAAATAAAGATCCTAAAAACATCCGAACTCCATGCTCTGCTGAAAGGGGAAAAAAATGAAACTAAAGTCTAAAAATCTTCCAAAAATCAAACCATCTGCTCTGAGGACCTTGGGGTCCCTTTATAGGCGCCCAGGCGCCTCTGCTTCCAGATCCGCACGTACCAGCCTCACACGAACACTGTGCCCAGTTCACCTCCAGCTTCCATCGCCGCGCGCCACCTCAGATCTGGCCTGGCCGCCACCTCAGCAGCCCCTCTTCCCGCCAGCTCCAGCATCGCACCAGGCGTGCCAGATCCGGGCTCCGCAGCATCGCCCAATCCCAGTGCATCCCAGCCACAGCCGCGCATCGCGGCCCACCTCCCTACATCGCCTGCACACCCGGGCCACCCAACTGCTTTGTACAAAGCAGCTTCACACAGCCGCCTGATGCACAGCTCCCTCTCAGCAAATCCGCCTCTGTACACGGACCATCACCATCCGCAGCAGCCCTGGCCAGTAGCCCAGCATCTGGATCACCATGCCCCTTTGCCACCTCACCCGGCCGCACCAGCCGCCTTGGCCAGCAGCCCAATAGACCTCCGCAGTAGCGCCAGAAGCCCTCACAGCTCCTCTGCAGGCATCAGCTTCACACGAGCTCTTCTGCAGGAGCTGCCCCCAAATCGCCAGAACCAAAATTTCTTCCAGCAGCTTCCGGCAACTTCTGCTATCTTGAAGAAAAGAAAACAGATTAAATGGAATGTGTGAGATTGGGAGGGTAAAAGGGTTATTAAATTTTTTATTTTTTATTTATTTACAAAGTTATATTTATTTACTACTAAAGTATATTTACAATAATATTTATTATGAAAAAAATTATTTATATATAATATCTATTTACATAAAATCTTTTGTTTCCCAAAATGAACCTAATTAGTTAATCTAAAAGAAATGATTTATTAAATGAAAATCTAACATATATTCTAACCCCAAAATCAACTAACATGTTCAAAATCCTATTCATGGATGAATTGAAAATTAAAATCAAATCGCACATTATTTGTAGAAAAAATATGTCTAAAATTAACAAAATGTATGAAATTTAACATAAAAAATTATGTAGTTATCACCAGCGTCGAACCAACGACGCTCGTCTGGACGTGATACAGTTCGCGTAGTTCCACTCTGGGCGGATGCCTCCTTCAGACGATGGCGCCGGCCCTTCCAAGCAGGCTCATTAGCCTTTCTGCTTTAGTTTTCCTCTCTTTTTTTTTTGCAAACCTGGCTCGTAGAGCCTTTTTGTAAGAAATTACGAGTGAAAATTTCTTTTGATCCTAGTCATGGCCTCGCTTTTTCTATCTTCATTCCCTTGTTACTATCCTTGTCCGAATCGGGATTCGTTGGTCGTTTAGAAGGGTTCGCAGCTACCGCGTAGGTCGTTGGGGACTGGAAAGAAGTCCCGACCAGGGGTGTATTTGGAACGACTTCTTACTTGGAGACATCTATGTATCCTTGTGAGCTGAAAAGCTTGAAATAAGGATATTTCAGGCGTCGTCTCAAGCCGACTATAAGAACGAGAAGAAGAGAAGTAGGATGCCGAACGGGAGGCTTTTATAGGTAATAAGCCTTGAGGTTAGATACATGCCAGGTTCTCGGTATGGCTCCGCCGCTAGGAGTGGCAAGCTTGTAATAGCCTTTTTCGAGGACCTGGGTAACCTGATTGTTAGTTATGGATGTCCTCAAGCCAATCATAACTTGTACAATCTTGTTCTTTGATAATAATAATAAGGCTTTTATATTCGTTATGTGTAATTCGTGTATCGTTTCATTATGAAGTCCATGAATATGCGCAATGGATATTAATTATGATGAGATCATAACAATGAGATTAATATCCTTTAAACGTATATTCTTAATTGTTCCTAGTCGGAGGATATCCGTGAAGGACATCGGATATCTGGTTAGGCTAGTACAGGTTGCACCTGCTCATATGATGAGGGTGGCTGGTCTCATAGTCACTTGTGTGGGGACACTAAGGTGAATCTGTAGGTGCTCATTAGAGAATGAGTTCACTGAACTGATCCGTTATGAATCGCTGGATGGTAATGTTACCTAACTGTCAACCAGCTAGATTCATTGTCACAGTGGCGTGATTGGTCCTTAGACCTGAGACACCAAGGACACCTTGTTGGTGGACTTCTGGGTTTTGACCTTGACTTATAGATCTCTAGCCATGAGGTCTTAATCAGTTAAGTGTCCGGATCTAGCGGAATACCTTCGAAGGTGATTGTGTGGTCAATATGGGATCGCTCGCTCTCGGTAATAGGAGAGTGAATGCTCTACGGAAGGATACCAGATAGTCCCTGTCCAGGGCAAGACTACTTATCAGAAAAGGAGTTTTCTGATATAGTTATGCGGCATCTAAACCGAGTGAGTGTGCAATTTAGGGTTTGACAGTTGACCATACCCTAAGTGCACTCGGGAGCATTGTACGAGCGAAGGATTATAGTCACGTGGTAACTGATGATACAAAAGGTTCCTTGAATGGGTTGCTGAACCCCAATGCTTTCCAGGATCAAGTGGTGTTGATTGGCACCCAACTTGATTGGAAGCCCGGTCAATTATCGTGAGACGATAATTGATTGTGTAATTAATTAATATGAGATGTTAATTAATTACTATAAGTCAATAAAGAGTTATTGAGCTTAATGGGCTGAAAACTGGACTAGCAGTTGGGCCTAGAGGGTCACACACATAAGAGTTCCGAGCAGACTGGGCAAGGTGTTCTTTATAGACAATGACTGGGTTTTTTATGAAAAACCGTGGTGTCTATAAATATACACTGAGAGTTAAACCCTGGGCCAAGCTCCAGGCTTAACCCTGGCCGCCCCCCCTCCTCTCTCTCTCCCAGGGCGCCCCCCACCCTCTCTCTCCTCTCTCCGGCACATGGTGGAGCTGAGATCTGGGAGACGCGTGGAGAACGAGGAGATCCCGTCTGCGTCCGGAGCTCACGTGGATACGTCTAGAGGCCGGACACTTGAATGGCTTGAAGCACCGGCGCCTCCTGCGCCACCTCCTCCCGGATTCGGGAGTTACGCAACCCCGCAAAGGTAAAGATGAGATCTGCCTGTGCTCGGGTTTACCGCTTTAGTTCGATTCCGACGGCCGGCAACGATACACACTAGAGGGATTCACGTTTTCCGCTGCGCTCTGATCGTTTCCTAACACTGATAAGGTCCTTCCCATCTGGGGGTGAGTTTGCCAACCGCTCTTCGGGGGTCCGATGTCGAGCAGCGGAGGAGGACTAAGTCGCCTTCAAAGAAGTGCCGCTCTTGTACTCGGGCATTATAATACTGCGCGAGTCGCTGACGATAGGAGACCAGGCGAATGCAGGCATCACCCTGACATTTGCCAAGCATATCTGGGTTCTCCCTAAGTGCTTGGTTGTTGGCGGCTTCGTCGAAGTGAGTCGTTCGGAGGGTAGGAAGAGCAACTTCCAAAGGCACAACAGCCTTGGAGCCATAGGCCAAATGGAAAGGAGTTTCTCCGATGGCCATTCGAGCTGTTGTCCGATGGCACCACAGTACATTGGGGAGCTCGTCAATCCACGAGCCTCCCGCAGCTTCTACTCTCGTGCGGATCCCATACAGCAGTGTTCGATTGGCGTTCTCGACTAGACTGTTTGCTTGGGGATGTGCCACGGAGGTGAAGTGGTTGTAGATGCTAAGCTCGGAGCACTTCTGCTTGAAGAAGGTGCTATCGAACTATTTCCCGTTGTCGGAAGTGATTACCCTTGGTACACAAAATCGACAGAGGATGTTCTTCCAGACAAACTTCCACGCGGCTTGTTCAGTAATTGCGGCAATGGGTTCGGCTTCGATCCACTTGGTGAAGTAGTCGATAGCCACGAATAGGAACTTCTTTCGTCCTTGGGCCTCTAGGAAGGGACCCAAGATATCAATGCCCCATCTAGCGAAAGGGCACGGCTCGAATAAGGTGTGAACCTGCTTGGCCGGCTGTTTGATAAGCTGGCCAAACTTCTGACATTCCGGACACCTCTTGACAAATGACATGCAGTCCTTTTGCAGAGAGGGCCACCAGAATCCTGCTCGAATGATGCTGCGCGCTAGCGTTCTGCCCCCCAGATGGCTTCCACACAACCCCTCGTGGACCTCTTCGGTAGCCGAAAGCACGTCTTTGGGGCTAAGGCAACGTAAGAGAGGTCTTGCCAGGGACCGTCGGTACAACTTGCCTTCAATGAGGGTGAAGGGCTGGGAATGCAGTCTGATCTTTCGAGCTTCACCTTGCTCGGGCAAAAGCTCTCCCCAAAGTAGATAGGCAAGGAGAGGGTCCATCCAGTTCGGAATCGAAGGGTCGGAGTCAACGGCTGCGATGTCCACTTCAGTGCTCGGTGAAGTGAGCTCTTCAATAAATATGGAGTGAGATGGGGTGATGTCACCTGAAGATGCTAACTTGGCGAGTGCATCGGCGCGCGTGTTCTGCTCCCGTAGGATGTGTATAACCTCGAAGTAAAGGAGGCCATCCGCTCGGCTTTTAACCTACTGGAGGTACTGGGCCATGCGAGGCTCCCTTGCTTCGAACTGTCCGTTCACCTGGCTGGCGACCAGGAGGGAGTCGCTGAAGACCCTAAGCCGAAGGGCTCCGAGGTGCCTGGCCATTCGGATTCTGGACAGCAACGCTTCGTACTCAGCGACATTGTTGGAGGCGGCGAAGCGAAACTAGAGGGTGTATTGGAACTCTAGTCCCTTCGGAGAGGTGAGGACCAGGCTAGCTCCACTCCCTGTGACACCAAAGGATCCATCCACGTAGAGCTCCCATGGGGGCTCGTCGGCTAGTGGAGGGTCCTTCTCAGAAGGGAGAGTACATTCTGCGATGAAGTCAGCCAATGCTTGTGCCTTGATGGCCGTCCTTGGACGGTAGCTGATGTCAAACTCGCCTAGCTCTATGGCCCATTTGATTAGCCAGCCGGAAGCCTCTGGGCACTGAAGAATAGACTTCAGCGGTTGGTCGGTGAGAACCATAATTGAATGGGCCTGAAAGTAAGGCCTGAGCTTCCAGGCAATCGTGACCAGAGCAAGGGCGAGCTTCTCTGCTCGGGGGTACCTTCTTTTAACTTCTTGAAGGACCCTGCTGATGTAGTAAATTGGATGTTGTGCCGCTGCCTCTTCTCTGATCAAAACCGCGCTGATGGAGTGTTTGGTGACCGAAAGGTACACGAACAACGGTTCTCTAAGCACAGGCTTCGAGAGAATAGGTGGGGCTGCCAGGTATGCCTTCAGCTGGGTGAAGGCAGCTTCACATTCCTCTGTCCACCGTACATGCCCCCCTTGCTGTGAGGTGCCTTTAGGGCCTCGCAACAACTTGAAGAAGCTGAAGCTTCTCTCCGTTGCTCAGGATATGAACCGGTTGAGTGCAGCAAGGCGTCCGGTAAGGCATTGGACGTTGCGCACTATCTTGGGACTGCCCATCTCGAGTATGGCTTGGATCTTCTCCAGGTTTGCCTCTATCCCTCTATTTGAAATGAGGAAGCCGAGGAACTTACCCGAGTGTACACCAAATGCACACTTGGTCGGGTCGAGCTTCATATTATACTTCCGCAGGGTTGCGAAAGTCTCTTCGAGGTCGGAGACGTGGTCGGTGCTCGGGGGCGTCTTGACCAGTATATCGTTGATGTAGACTTCCATGTTGTGCCCGATCTGTTGCTCGAACATCTTGTTGACCAACCGCTGGTACGTTGCATTAGCGTTCTTTAGACCAAAAGGCATCCTGGTGAAACAGTACAGGCCCAGGTCGGTGACGAACGTTGTGGCATCCTGGTCGGCAGGGTGCATACTGATCTGGTGATAACCAGAGGATGCATCCAAGAAGTTGAGAAGCTCATGACCGGATGTGGCGTCTACCAGCTGGTCGATGCGTGGCAGGGGAAACGTGTCCATGGGCGTGGCCTTATTTAGATCTTTGTAGTCCACACATACGCGCCATTTGCTGTTGGCTTTGCGCACGAGGACCACGTTGGATATCCACTTGGGATATTGAGCCTCCCGGAGAAGACCGACTGCTCGGCTCCTAACAATGTGATCTTGGATCACAGTCTGTCGTTCGCGATTAACAATTCGTCGCCTCTGCTGGACCGGTGGTACTTTCGGGTCCAGATGGAGGTGATGTGCCATCACTTCCGGGGAGATGCCGGGCAGCTCTTCATCCGACCATGCGAACACGTCTAGGTTGGCCAGTAGGAAAGCCTTGTAATGCTGCTGCTCGGCCTCCGACAACAATGTTCCTATGTAAAGGACGTGTTCAGGGTCGTCATCCACCCGAACAGGAAGGAGGTCCTCGGCAGGGGTTCCACGGCTAGTGGAGGGCTGATCGGCCGGCGGAAGAACAGGAGTTGGAGCTGCGAGTGGTTGCTTGTCTCTTAAGGAGAGGACGTAGCACCGTCGAGACTCACGCTGACAACCGAGCACCTCGCCGATCCCACTTGGAGTGGGGAACTTCATCTTCTGGTGGAGAGATGAAGGTACTGCATTGATTCGCCCGATCAGACCTCTGCCAAGAATGGCGTTGTAACCGGGCATATTTCTGATGACCAAAAAATCAACCACCTTGGTCACGCTTCTCGGGGCCGTCCCAAGTGTTATTGGGAGGCGAGCTCTTCCCATGGGCTGAATCGAAACCCCCGAGAAACCGAACAAAGGTGACTCTACTGTGGTAAGCTGGTCGGTCTTGAGGCCCATAAGGAGATAACAATCATAAGCTAACACGTCGGGGGCACTTCCATTATCTACCAGAATCCGGTACACATTACAATGATTGATGGTTGCCGAAACAACCAACGCATCCGTGTGCGGAGTCATAACTCTTACAAGATCTTCGTCCGAGAAGGTTATGGCCTCCTCGGACTGTGCGCGTGCGGGATTGGTGGGGTACGGGGCTGGCCGGGGCATTAGCGGTTTGTCCACAACGTGCACACGCCTAGCGTAGTCGTGTCGGCTCTGCGTGCTCTCTCTGCCTGCGTCGAATCCTCCTACGATCACGTTGATTTCTTGCCCGTTGGGCTCGTTGTTGATGGGTTGTTCAGGAGTCCACTCTCGGCGCCTCTGGTGGTCTTCATTACAGTGCACGTACTGTCCAAGGTAGCCGCGCTTGATGAGGGACTCAATTTCGTCCTTGAGCTGGCGGCATTCGGAGGTGTCGTGGCCGTGGTCACGGTGGAAGCGACAATACTTCTCTTGGTTGTGCCTTCTGGGGTCAGAGCGCATCTTAGGTGGCCACCGAACATATGGCTCGTCCCAGATTTCTGCCAGGATCTGTTCAGGTGCCACCGTAAGCGGGGTGTAGTCGGTGAAGGGGCGTGGTCGGCACAGTGAATCCCCGTTGTGCCGCCCTTCCTCCCGATCACGGTCGGAACCATTGTCGGAAGGCCTTTTCTTGTCCGATGATTCTCCCTGCTCTGCTCGGCCAGCAGCCAGGCTCTCCTCGCACGCGGCATGGCGTTGTGCAGTAGAGAGGAGCTCAGCAAGGGTGGACGGCTGCTGTACTCCCAGCGTCCTCTGCAGAAAACCATCACGAGTACCCTGGATAAGGGCACTGGTGGCTAGAGGGACATTGAGGCGCGGGGAAGCGGAGTGCTTCAGTCTAGAACCTCTTGACGTAGTCCCAAAGCCCTTCTCCCTTCATTTGTCAAATGGCGAGAAGGGAGGCCGCGGTGCGCAGTTGGGACCTTCTGCCCAGGAAGTGGTCCCGAAAGGACTTCTTCAACTGGTGGAAGGAAGAGATGGAACCTGCAGAGAGGGCTTCGAACCAAGCCTGAGCGGTTTCCTTCAAGGTGGCTGGGAAGGCCTGGCATTTGGCCGCATCAGATGCTCCATGGAACATCATATGCGACCCAAACCCATGGATGTGATCTGTGGGATCGGAGGTGTCGTCGTATAGCGTGATGGTGGGGCAGAGAGAGCTTGGGAGAGACCCGAGCCTCCAGGATCTCCGCAATGAACGGGGAGCGGAAGTTCAGGTCCTCTTCGGCGGGAGCTTTGCCCTCTGCCCACTGGACCATCGCGTCCATACGACGTTCCAGGTCAACGACGCGGCGCAGGCGCCTGGCCAACTCCTGTTCGGAGTGGGCCGAATCCGCACGCCCAGTCCTATGGAAGTTGGCTCCCACGACCGAGCGCGGCTGGCGCGGGGCCGCCGCGGAGCGACGGGGTGAATGACTGTGGCGCTCCAGTGCTCGTTCATCAGACGGGGCACGACACGACCTCCGCGATGAATCGACATGTTGCTCCTGAAGCGTAGGAGGGGCGCGAGATCGGCGGTGAGACGACTCCGCCTGAAGTTCCTGCATCGGGGAGGCCGCCGGGGCCGGCTGCCTAGCCAACTGGGTCTGAAGGCCTAGGCATATGCCCGTGAGGTGCTGCATTTGCCCCCAGAGTTCTGCTACCTCCAGGGCAATTGCAGGCACGGCGACGGCGGGCGCAGGGATGCCCCCAGTCGCGGCCATAGGGGCTACGGCGACGTCGACGGGGGGGGCACGCTGACGGGAGTCCACTCGCGACTGGTGGGACATCGTCATACGGCTCCCTATGTTCTGGTGTGAAGATCGTCCGCGAGCCATGGCTGTCGACGATTCCCACAGACGGTGCCAAAAGTGTGGAGGTATTTCCCTATTTGGGCCAAAACCAAACGGGCCTACACTTGGAAGGAAGGGAAGAATGGTCGCCGGTAGAGGATAGATGCCTGCAAACACCAGAACAAGGTCAGGGAGGCCCGGTTGAAGAACCGGGGAGAACCCTCCGATGCCTAAGTCAGATGAAGGTCTGAGACGGAAAGAAGGATGGGGGTTCTTACGTATGGCTTGCGTGAAGGCAGTGTGTATGAGATCACATTCTTACCTCTTCCTGCATGATGCTGTACCTGAGCCTTTTATAGGTGAGAGTGCTAAGGAAGGGGGGCGCTTCGTCTCTCGATCGTACCTGAAAAGGCGCGGCCGTTGGCGCCTTTGACGGGGGGTTACATCCGGAGATGCCTTTGAGTGGTGCTGCAGTTATGGCACCTTTTAAACGTGGGGCGCATGGTCCACGGCCGTTGTAACCGTCGCAGTGGATGTAAAAGGGCTGCTTGGTCGGCCTTAGGAGAGGGTACCGAGCAGGTGGCCTGTTAGATTAGGCGGAACCCGCTGTTCGGTACCCAAGCATCCTGCTTGGTGCTCGAGCGCTGCTTATGCCGCTAGTGCTGAGGCATACTCTACGCGGGGGTCTGGTTAGTAGGGAAAGCCTAGACCGAGCGGACCAGAGAAAGTCTGGGGACGGCCCGCACAGAGCAAGCATCCTTGGAAATGTTGGAAGCGAACCTCCGAGGATACGCGGAGCCCTAGGAAAGGCCAACGTCTGTCTGCTTTGCCATGGGCTATGATGGGCCCGAAGGGCCTAGGTGGCTAAGATGGCCACCACACTTATGAAGAGACGTGATTTAAGTGTGCCTCCCAAGAGGTATTGTCCCCATGCTTGGGATTTTGTCCTTTAAAAGGGCCATCTTGGGAGAAGAGGTGAGGCTCTTGCTGATATGCACACACTTGTTCTCACTATCTTTCAATGTGGGACTAAAGAATACCTCTACACAGCCTCTCAGTGAAGATAAGGGTGTGCGGGTCTCATGAAGATGAGACGCTCGGGTAGGACCCATGGCCTCTCGTTCGTTCCCACAGACGACGCCAATGAAAAGACGTGATTTAAGTGTGCCTCCCAAGAGATATTGTCCCCATGCTTGGGGTTTTATCTTTTAAAAGGGCCCTCTTGGGAGAAGAGGTGAGGCTCTTGCTGATAAGCACACACTTGTTCTTACTATCTTTCAATGTGGGACTAAAGAATACCTCTACACAGCCCTCCCAGTGAGGATAAGGGTGTGCGGGTCTCATGAAGATGAGACGCTCGGGTAGGGCGCATGGCCTCTCGTTCATTCCCACAGATGGCGCCAATGAAGAGACGTGATTTAAGTGTGCCTCCCAAGAGGTATTGTCCCCATGCTTGGGGTTTTGTCCTTTAAAAGGGCCCTCTTGGGAGAAGATGTGAGACTCTTGCTGATAAGCACATACTTGTTCTCACGATCTTTTAATGTGGGACTAAAGAATACCTCTACACGGCCCCCCAGTGAGGATAAGGGTGTGCGGGTCTCATGAAGATGAGACGCTCGGGTAGGGCGTATGGCCTCTCGTTCGTTCCCACAGACGGCGCCAATGAAGAGACGTGATTTAAGTGTGCCTCCCAAGAAGTATTGTCCCCATGCTTGGGGTTTTGTCCTTTAAAAGGGCCCTCTTGGGAGAAGAGGTGGGGCTCTTGCTGATAAGCACACACTCATTCTCACTATCTTTTAATGTGGGACTAAAGAATACCTCTACAGATGCTTATGCGCCCACTTGTGAAAAAATAAAACAAGTACATGGAGACTGAGTTGTACAATATGCAACAGCTTATAAAAACTGTAGTAACATTGTTTTTTGCTAACGAGGAAACCCTGCCCCGTGTGGTTTTGTGGGCTCAGGGATTAGTGTTCATGAACTCTAAGGTCATGACTTGGTAGCTCCTACTTTCCGTGTACCCGTATTGCCCTTACCCCACTTGACCGGAAAAACTCTAGATCTACACACCTCAAAAATTATATGTAAATTAGGTAAGCCCCCCCAGAAATTGAACTCGGGACCTCCTGCTTTTAAGCTAGAGTTCTAACCGATCGACCTAAATGCAAAAATATCATGTGTATAATGTGTTCTTTGGAAATGAGTGATTGACTGAATCGCCTTTAAGTCTGTAAGAAGAAAAGAAAAGGACAAATTCTTTGCAATAGTTATCAATTATCTTATAAATACAGTGTGGTGTCAACTTCCAAGCTTCTTTTGAGATTAACTTCATCCGTAGATTATGGAATGGATGGCCATCTTTTTGAGCTTTATGTTCCTCAAGTTTGTTTGAAGATAAAACTTTAACATCAATATTCCATATGGAGAAATATTTTCTACTTACCTAAACGGACAGTTCTTAATTACTACCTAATCAATTTATTTATCATTCTTAACACATATGGGTGACAAAAAATTATTAATGAAGACAAACAGATCTTATGTCGAGATGGGCGTGGTAAGTATTTTTCTTTTATATGTGACCTTAATATCGCATGTTTGTTATGTAAGATAAAAACCCATAATTATCTCAAGGATAAAAAGTGGAATATGAGGACGATTCCATGTTTTTGGTACTTATTGTCCTAAAAACTTGAAAAAATTAGGAAGATATCTATGCGCAAGATATTTGCGGGAGGGCTCCATGTGCCATTAAGCACAAAAGGTAAAGGACACCCCCAAGTGCTCTCCAGTTGGAAGCAGGTTTGGACTCATGGGGAACTCTGCAAGCCGAATTGTCAAATGGGAGTGGTTAGCGTTGCAGCAGGGAAGTACGGACACCAGGATGGCCAACTCTCCTCGGGTTCCTTTCTTGGAATTAAGTGAAAGTTTGTGGGCATAGTGCCGAAGATTATTGGGTTTCGGATTCAAGAGAGCTACAGCCACCTCCTGGTTTCTCTTATTTGTGGGTGTTTGAGGAACACCACCTACATCGGATAATACACACATGGAAACAGCTCTACCCTTTTCTCTAGTGAAAAAAAAATATATATATATATATATATTTGTTAGGAGAAATTTTTTTGATCATGAGAGTTTGTCTATAAAAACTTTGAATGGTATGTGTTATATTTAAAGCTAGTTGTTCCCAAAAAATGGGAGAGACAATGGAATTTCTTTTTTCCTTACATGGATACAAGACTTGGAATACATGAATGATAAATTTTGTCCATGTTGTTATCTCTTAATATTGGAGAAATAATCCAACATATTAACATAGTGTGTCACTCTTTTTACCTCATCCTTTGTCATCATTGTCTTGATCTAACAGTTGTGGTGAATATATAATTCGAGTTCGGTGTCCTTAGTTAAACTCTATGGGTAATTACTAAGTCTAAATTTTATCTTTCCTGCCGTCGAATTAAAAGGAAAACAGGTAACGAGAAAGGAGAATAACTAAGCGTATGGTTTAGGAAAATTGCAAAGTACTAGTGGATTATAGGCCCCTGCACTGCCTTACCTTTTCTTGTTTGTCCGAGATGAACTCTTCAATGTCCCGCAACTCCACTACCTACCTCACCGCGCATGGACAGTGAGTCAAAGGAGATAAAGCAACAAGGTTTTGCCAGCTGCAGATCAACTACTGTCGGTTTGAAGTCGTGGAAAATCGCATTGATTCGGCTACAACCAATTACAAAAAATCAAACTTGAACCAACTCCAGGGTATTCGATCGTACTCATTTGTATTAACTCTCGTGACCGAGTAATATTTGATGCACGCGTAAACCAGATAATTATTGATTACCCATCTTCTTAAAAGATGTCAATTAATCACATTCTAATTAATACGCACATCATTTTACTGTGATATGCATCAAATATTATTTCTCACCAGTATTAATATGGATGTCGAATTAATTCAATATATATATTGTGGTGGCCAAATCTGGCCACCTAGGCCCATGATGGCTCGTTACGGCCCGCTCGCGTCATATCAACGGACGTGGCCCTATGTCATTGTGCCACGTCCTCATCAGGGTGGTTCAGAGGCCTTCGAAGACCTTTTCGCCCCCACGAACGGACTTCGCCAAAGCCCCTTTGCTTGTTTCCGAGCAGGGTCATCTGTCTTGATTGTTCCGAGCAGCCGCAGACAGTGCCGAACAGCAGTTCCGTTTGCCCCCTCGCGAGACACCTGCTCGGACATCACATCCAGAAGTGGCCGAACAGGTCTCTTGGCATACGCAACGGTTATAACCGCCACAGGCCACGCACCCCACCATCAAGGGGCGCATTGACTGCCTGGCATCCCCACGGATACCGGAGCGCGTAACTCCTTCCGTTGTGCGCGCCCATCAAGGCGCCTTTCCAGGCACGATCTCTAGGCGTTACGCATGCCTGCCTCTGCATCCTCGTCTATAAAAGCACAGGTACAGGATCATGCAACGGTACGTTCTCTCTTACGCGAACATACTTTCATACTCCAAAATCCCCTGCCTTACAAGCTCTCCACTGACTTAGGCATCGGGGGGTTTTCCCGGTCTTCACCGGGCCCCCTGATCCATTTCTGGTCTTGCAGGCTCCCGTCCGCACCGACATCCGTCTTCCCAGTTCTCATTAGTGGAGGCCCGTTTGGCTCCGGCCCAAACAGGATTACACCACCACATTTGGCGCTGTCTGTGGGAATCGAACCCACGACCACATGGTTAAAAGCCATGGCTCGCGGACGATCCTCATACCAGAATGTGGGGAGTAGGGCGACGAGATCCCATCAGTCACGAGGGGACTCTCGCCGGCGATCCCCCCCTGTGGACGTCGCCACCGCCCCTCTCGGCGTTACCAACGACGTCCCTGTGCCAGCGGCCGCCGCACCTGCAACTGCCCTTGAAGTAGCAGAACTTCGAGGACAGATGCAGCAGTTGACAGGCATTTGCCTCGCCCTGCAAGCCCAGATGGTGGGAGCAGCGGCCCCGGCGGTTTCCCTGCCGGGCGAGCGGCAGGCGGAGTCGTCGCATCGACGCTTTCGCGTCCTCCCCACACCTCAGGAGCAGCAGGTAGACTCGTCGCGTCGCTCCCACCGAGCCCCGTCTGAGGAGCGAGCGCCGGAGCGCCACAGACGTTCGCCCTGTCGCTCCGTCGCCTCCCCCCGTCCGCCACAATCGGTCGTGGGAGGCAACTCCCACGCGTCCGGACGAGGAGGTCCCGCCAACTCCGAACAGGAGCTCGCCAGGCGCCTGCGACGTATGGTCGACCTCGAGCGCCGCGTGGACGCGATGGTTCAGCGCGCGGAGGGGAAAGCTCCGGCGGAGGATGACTTGGACTTCCGCTCCCCTTTCAGCAGGGAGATCCTGGAAGCCCAGATCTCCTCCAAGCTCCCTCTGCCCACCATCGCACCCTACGATGGCACTACCGATCCGGCCGACCACATCCACGGCTTCGAGTCGCACATGGTGTTCCATGGAGCATCAGATGCGCCCAAGTGCAGGTCCTTCCCTGCAACTCTCAAGGAGACCGCCAGGGCCTGGTTCGAAACCCTCCCTGCGGGCTCCATCACCTCCTTCCGCCAACTGAAGAAGTCCTTCCGGAACAACTTCCTTGGCGGAAGGTCGCAGCCGCGAACGGCGGCTTCTCTCCTGGCCGTGCGCCAGAAGAAAGGCGAGGCACTCTGGGACTTCGTCAAGAGGTTCCGAACAGAGGCGCTTCGCATCTCTCGCCTGGACGTCCCTCTGGCAACCAGTGCCCTTATTCAGGGCACTCGTGATGGATTTTTGCAGAGGACCCTCGGCATCCAGCAACCCGCTACCCTCGCCGAGCTGCTTTCCATCGCACAGCGCCACGCGGCTAGCGAGGAGAGTCTAGCAGCGAGTAGGGCCGAGCAGGGGGAGCAGTCGGATAAGAAGCGGCCTTCCGACAACGATTCCGACCGAGATCGAAAGAAGGGACGACGCAATGGTGATTCTCCGCGTCGACCGCGCCCCTTCACCAACTACACCCCCCTCACCGTAGCACCCGAACAGATCCTGGCAGAGATCAGGAACGAAGCATTTGTTCGGTGGCCACAGAGGATGCGCTCCGACCCCCGGAAGTGCGATCAGAACAAGTACTGTCGCTTTCATCGCGACCACGGCCACGACACCTCCGAGTGCCGCCAGCTTAAGGACGAAATCGAAGACCTTATCAAGCGCGGCTATCTTGGACGGTTCGTGCGCCAGAATGAAGAGCGCCCCAGACGCCGAGAGCGTACTCCCGAGCAGCAGATCAACAACGAGCCCAATGGGCAGGAGATCAACGTGATCGTGGGAGGCTTCGGCGGAGGCGGCGAAAGCACTCGAAGCCAACGCGACTACGCAAGGCGAGTGCATGTCGTAGATAGGCCCTCTGCACCTCAGCCGGCCCCATATCCCACCAGCCCTGCACGCGCACAGCCCGAGAAGGCTATAACCTTCTCGGACGAAGATCTTGTAGGGGTTACGACCCCGCACACCAATGCGTTGGTCATTTCGGCCACCATCAACCACTGTAATGTGCGCCGGATTCTGGTGGATATTGGAAGCGCCCCCGATGTCTTGGCTTACGACTGTTTTGTCCTCATGGGCCTGAGAACCGACCAACTCACCCCTGTAAACTCGTCTTTGTTCGGCTTTTCGGGAGTTTCGGTCCAGCCCATGGGAAGGGTTTGCCTCCCAATTACCTTAGGGATGGCTCCAAGGGTTGTGACCAGGGTTGTTGACTTTTTAGTCATCAACAACATGCCTGGATACAACGCCATCCTCGGAAGAGGTCTGATCGGGCGTATAAAAGCAGTACCTTCGTCACTCCATCAGAAGATGAAGTTCCCTACTCCGAGCGGGGTTGGCGAAGTGCTCGGGTGTCAGCGCGAGTCTCGCCGCTGCTATGTCCTCTCTTTAAGGGACAAGCAACCACTCGCTGATCCAGCCCCTCCAACGACCGATCAACCTTTCACCAGCCGAGGAACCCCTGCTGAAGATTTAATCTCCATCCAGGTAGACGAAGACCCCGAACACGTCCTATATATTGGCGCCTTGTTGACAGAGGCCGAGCAGCAGCGCTACACAGCCTTCCTGCTGGCCAATTTGGACGTGTTCGCCTGGTCTGATGATGAGCTTCTAGGCATCCCCCCGGAAGTCATGGTGCATCGCCTCCACTTGGATCCCCGGATCCCACCAGTTCAGCAAAGGAGGCGACCTGTGAACCGAGAACGGCAGACCGTGATCCAGGATCACGTAGTCAAGAGCCGAACTGTTGGGCTCCTCCGAGAAGCCCAATATCCAAGATGGATCTCCAACGTGGTCCTCGTATGCAAGGCCAACGGTAAATGGCGTGTGTGCGTGGATTACAAAGATCTCAACAAAGCAATGCCCAAGGACAACTTCCCTCTTCCGCGCATTGACCAGCTAGTGGATGCTACTTCCGGACATGAGCTTCTCAGCTTTTTGGATGCCTACTCTGGTTACCACCAGATCAGTATGCATCCCCCGGATCAAGACGCCACGACGTTCGTCATAGACCTAGGCTTATACTGTTTTACCAGAATGCCTTTCGGTCTAAAGAACGCGGGCGCGACTTACCAGCGGCTGGTCAACAAGATGTTCGAGCAGCAGATCGGGCGCAACATGGAAGTCTATGTGGATGACATGTTGGTCAAAACGCTTCCGAGCATTGACCACATTTTCGACCTCCAGGAAACTTTTGCAACTCTGCAAAAGTACAATATGAAGCTCAACCCTTCCAAGTGCGCGTTTGGTGTTCGGTCGGGCAAGTTCCTCGGTTTCCTCGTGTCAAATAGAGGAATAGAGGCAAACCCGGAGAAAATCCAAGCCGTGCTTGAGATGAGCAATCCAAAGATAGTGCGCGACGTCCAACGTCTAACAGGGCGTCTTGCGGCACTGAACCAGTTCATGTCCCGAGCAGCGAAAAGAAGTTTTAACTTCATCAAGTTGCTCCGAGGCCCTAAAAGCGCCTCGAAGCAAGGGGGGCAAGTACGGTGGACTGAAGAATGCGAGGCTGCCTTCACTGAGCTGAAGGCATACTTGGCAGCCCCTCCTGTTCTCTCAAAGCCTGTGCTCGGGGAACCTCTGTTCGTGTACCTTTCGGTCATCGAACACTCCATCAATACAGTCTTGATCAGAGAAGTGGGAGCGGCGCAGCATCCGGTATACTACATCAGCAGGGTCCTCCAAGAATCTGAAAGGAGGTACCCCAGAGCAGAAAAACTCGCCCTTGCTCTCGTCACGGCTGCTCGGAAGCTTAGGCCCTATTTTCAGGCCCATTCCGTTACGGTTCTAACCGATCAGCCGCTGAAATCCATTCTTCAGCGGCCGGAGGCTTCCGGCAGGTTGGTTAAGTGGGCGATAGAGCTTGGTGAGTTCGACATCAGCTTTCGACCGAGGACGGCGGTCAAGGCGCAGGCGCTAGCAGACTTCGTGGCGGAATGTACCCTTCCGGCTGAGCAGGATCCACCGTTGGCAGACGAACCCCCATGGGAGCTCTACGTCGACGGATCCTCTTGTGTCACAGGAAGTGGAGAGGGTTTGGTCCTTACCTCCCCGGAGGGGTTAGAGTTCCAATACGCCCTCCGTTTCCGCTTTCCGGCCTCCAACAACGTGGCCGAATACGAAGCTTTGCTGTCCAGTATCAGCATGGCTAGGCACCTTGGAGCCATTCGGCTTAGAGTCTTTAGTGACTCTCAACTGGTTGCCAGCCAGGTGAGCGGACAGTTCGGAGTGAGGGAACCCCGCATGGCTCAATACCTCCAACAGGTCAAGAGCCAGACAGAG
The DNA here is from genome assembly GCA_014218235.1 of Colocasia esculenta. Taxonomy (NCBI): domain Eukaryota; kingdom Viridiplantae; phylum Streptophyta; class Magnoliopsida; order Alismatales; family Araceae; genus Colocasia; species Colocasia esculenta. The sequence continues at coordinate 98,041,912 of CM024761.1, read as the reverse complement.
AGCCTCGGATACTTCGAAGTTATACATGTTCCACGGGAGCAGAATGCGCGAGCTGATGCACTGGCCAAACTGGCATCTTCAGGTGACATCGCCCCTTCCCGCTCCGTGTTTATTGAAGAGCTCGCCTTATCGAGCACGGAGGTAGATGTAGCAGCCATAGAAACGGGCCCACCAACTCCGAGTTGGGTGGACCCTCTCTTGGCGTACTTACTCCGGGGTGAGCTTCCGCCCGAACAGGGCGAAGCTCGGAAAGTCAAAATGCGATCTCAGCATTTCACCCTCGTAGAAGGCAAGCTGTACCGACGGTCCCTTGCAAGACCTCTTCTACGTTGCCTCAATCCTGAGGAGGCCCTTGCGGCCACAGAAGAAGTTCACGAGGGGCTGTGCGGAAGCCACTTGGGGGGCAGAACGCTAGCACGCAGCATCATCCGAGCAGGGTTCTGGTGGCCTTCTCTTCAGAAGGATTGCATGTCCTTCGTCAGAAAATGTCCAGAATGCCAAAAGTTCGGGGAGCTTATCAAGCAGCCTGCCGAACAGCTTCACAACCTGTTCGAGCCGCGCCCTTTCGCCAGATGGGGCATTGATATCTTGGGTCCCTTCCCAGAGGCCCAAGGGCGGAAGAAGTTTCTGTTCGTGGCCATCGATTACTTCACCAAGTGGATCGAGGCCGAACCTGTTGCCACAATCACCGAACAAGCCGCATGGAAGTTCATCTGGAAGAACCTTCTCTGCAGGTTTGGCGTCCCAAGGGTGATCACCTCTGACAACGGGAAGCAGTTTGACAGTACCTTCTTTAAAGGGAAATGTGCCGAGCTCGGGATCTACAACCACTTCACCTCCGTGGCTCATCCCTAGGCTAACGGTTTGGTTGAAAACGCCAACCGAACACTGCTGCACGGGATCCGCACAAGAGTGGAGGCTGCAGGTGGATCATGGATTGACGAGCTCCCAAACGTCCTTTGGTGTCACCGAACGACTGCTCGGGTAGCTACAGGGGAAACACCTTTCCACTTGGCCTACGGCTCGGAAGCAGTTGTACCTCTAGAAGTAGCCCTTCCAACCATCCAAACAACCCACTTTGACGAAGCCGCCAATAACCGTGCTCTTCATGAAAACTTGGACATGCTTGGCGAACGACAGAACGACGCCAGCATTCACCTTGTTTCCTATCAGCAACGGCTTGCGCAATATTATAATGCGCGACTCAAGGAAAGGCGGTTCAACGTGGGAGATTTGGTCTTGCGCCGCTGTTTGGCTTCGGATCCCCGAAGAGCAGTCGGTAAACTCGCCATCAAATGGGAAGGACCTTATCAGGTCACCCATGTCCTCGGAAAAGGCTCATATAAGCTAACTACCCCTAGTGGCGAAGCCATACCCAGGACTTGGCATGTCTCTAATCTTAAGGCTTATCATTTATAAAAGCCTTCTTTCAGCATCCTACCTCCCTCCTCCCTACTCCTGTTGTTTCATAAGCATTTGGCATATACACCTGATCGGAACCTCCTTTACGGTTCCCAACGATCCGCGTCTTACATGCAACGCTTATGAAGCTAACGAATTTCGATCCGAGCAGGAACAACCAACAAAAAGGGAGAAGATAGAGAAAGTGAAGCTATAAGACAAGCTCATGAGCAGAATATTCCATTTACAAAAAGTTTTTCTTACATACCGGCCCTCCTTGGCCGCGGTTACAAAAGGGAAGTACAAGAAGACATGAGGCATGGGAATTAAGGAGCTTGTTCGGAAGGACCAGCATCTTCACCCGAAGAGGGCATCCGCCCAGACTGGAATTGTGCGAAGCGCACACCATCTAAGCGGACGTCTTGAGTGCGACGTCAGCATTCTCGAACAGTAGCCTCGAAGGCTTCTCGGGCGCGTTCAACCCAGGAAAGCCGCTCCCCCAACTCCTTTCCAGCATTGAGGCCCACCCTGTAGCAGCGGGCCCCATACTGCTCCAAGTCTTCCTTGTACTCCGGCCCGGCCTTATAGTCAGCAACGGCACGGGCCCCCGCACCTACTACTACCCTGGCCAGGGCGTCCTTTTCGGCCCGCGCCAAGGTAGCATCCAGCCTCGCAGCCTGGAGGGCAGCTTTGAGGTCCTTCACCTCCTCCTCCAGCACTGCTTCGCGAGCTTTATGCCTCACAGAGAGGTCCTCGCAGAAAGGTGTCTGTGCCTCATAGAGATACTTCTGTCTCTGGCCCCGAATAGCCAGAGCCTTCAGAATGCCCAGCGACTTGGACACCCCATCTACAAGCGCCTCCAGTTCAACATCGCTCAGCCCATCTTCCCCGTGGCCCTCTGGGTGGTAACCTTCCACTGACCTCTCCGGGGTCTGCTGGGAAGGAAGGTCCAGGCACCTTGCCAGCTGGTCGAGGGGAGAAGCAGTGGGGCTCGCGGGCAGCTCCCTTGGAGCATCCTCCATGCGACGAAGGGTCGCCTCCAGCGCCGCCACCGAAGGGTCTGCAGGAAGCTTCTTCAGCAACGCTTCGCTGAGGGGTCTTCTGTCGTCTTCGGACTCTTCAGCCCGAGCACTGCCCCCAACACCCGCAGCCTCCCCCCCAGCACCATCAACTACCTTAGAGGTCGCATTTACATTAGCAACCACCTCGGTGGGGGGCATGGGGGACAGGATACCCCCGATGGTAGCAGCAACCTCCTCGGACGTCCCCATCGTCGCAGTTGTTTTTTCAGTGGCCCTTGCAGCAGAGGCCACTTCTTGCCCTTTGGACGGAGTTGCGCTTGGCGCCGGGGCCATCGCACTGCTAGCAGCCACCCCAGCAGGGGCGGAAACTTCCACTGCATCAGCGTCCTCCTCCCACCGAACAGGAGACGCCGCAATTTCTTCACTCCTTCCGGAAGGAGCCCCCGCAGTGTTGCTGGTAGCACAGTGCTAGGCACCACCAACATTGGAAGCACCAGAGGGCTCCCTATCCTTCGAGCAGGTGGAGCCCCTGGCCTCTCCTCCAGCAGGGCTCTCGGACCCTTCGCTTACAAAGACGAGTCCCAGCTCGGTCGCCATCTTCTGTGCGACCTCTGGGCGCGTCACGGAGGCCACCCGTGGCACTCCCTGATCGGCCGATTGCACGGTCTTATTTCTTCTGCGCAGCAGCAACTGCACCTCCTCCTCTTCTTCAATCCCCTCCTTGTCACGTGGAGGAGTAGCTTGGACTGTCTTCTTCCTCTTCCGAGCACGGAGTTGTTCCTCCTCCTCCGCGCTCTCTTCAAGCAAAACCGGCCTCTTCTTGGCGGAAGCAGAAGGCCGACTCGCTCCGTCACCCTCTGCCGGAGAAGTTCGAGCTCCAACCGGAACCACCTCTTTGGTGGCCTTCTTCTTCAGGCGGATCCTTCCAGGCCCCTTTTCAGGAGCCCGTGCCTTGGCTGGACGCTCTTCGGCAGGCGGAGGCGCAACGAGCGCCGATGTCACTGCGGTGCTAACCCTCATGGCAGAGGGAACCCGAACAACGGCCGCAACGTCGTCGCCCTCGTACACCATATGCGCCAGGACAGGGATCTGCTCGGCGAAGTTTTCGTTCGCCTCCTGATCCCTCCCGGCCTCCAGTTCCGCGGCAGCTGCACACAAAAAGAAGAAGAGTTAGAGCAAGGTCACTAAACCAGTGAGTAAACGACCAAAGTCCGTATACTTACTCCACGGTTTGCTCAACCCGTACTTGACGAGCTGGAACTCGGTCACGTATCCTTCTACATTCCGAACACCTGCTCGGAGAAGTCTGTCCGATGCCCTCGCCTCGTCCTGGATCAGCTTCGGAAAGCTGTCCTTCCGTGCCGATCGGATGACAGTGGGGAATCCCCACTCATCATGTGACGGCCCTCATTATACCGGTACGGTTATACCAACCCACGTCGGTATAGCGAGAGTCCTCACAGTGGGACATTTACCCAAATGATACATACAGCTGAGATACATGCGAATATACAACAGAGTAGCGGATGTAAAAGACAACTGCCTCCATTCATTCATCATCCACATTAAACATACATGCAATTCGCAATAATCATAAAAGAACTAAAGGTCCACATAATTTAAATTGATGAAATAAAATACAAATTGTCCACATTTATACATCCTTTTCATAATACTCTAATACAATGTTCAAATTACATACTTATGAAATACACAAATCTCAAGAAACTCCAAAGCTAGTCTCCGCGCTCGGAGTCCGTCTCCACCGTCTCCTCCAACGGTGCCGTGTCACCAACTATACCTGTACGCCAAAGCAAGGAGTGAGTCCAAGGACTCAGCAAGCAACACTATTCATGATATACACGTACAAGTCCTAGTGGTTTCTACATGCACATTTACAATTTGCAACACATGGCATGCTAGTCAATTTAAGTCTCAACCTATCATGGAAGTTTTACAACTTTATACATGGATCATGCTTTCAGATTTCTAAGGATAAAATTTACCTATCACATGCTCTCTATTCCATTTACTCATGAAATTTTGTCTTTAAAGAACCTAAACATGAGAGCTACCAACATGAACATTGTGCATGCATGAAAGGGGAACACAACTAGCATGGATTTCACATGTCCTTAAGTACATACATAACCCTTTTCACATGCTTTAGGTTGCTGATTTCACATGGTTTATTGGCTGTAAACCTATACATGAAAGCTACAATATGGCATAAAACATATCATGTGATCAAACAATCATGCTATCTTGTACCCGTTTTCATCAATTATCCCTAACATGGATTCTAGACATCTTTGCACATAATAACATGATGATAATAACATAAATTCACTGATTTCACATGATTTCAGATTTGACTCACATGGTTTTCAATAACATATTTTCACATCTTTAGTTTCACATTTTCTTTACACAAGTTTCCTCTTTCACATGGTTCACATTACACATACACATTCACATTGTCACTTACACATTTACACATGGACACATACGCATTACACATTTCACATTACACATTTTAGGTGCCGTGACACATAGTCCAAACCACCAAAGAAGGACATATACACATCACATTACACATAGACGCCATCTAGGCATTCCAATGGCGACTCTTGGACTGCGCAGACCGGGAGAACAAGTCTCCACCCTAACCAGTGGTACTTGTCCACCTCTAGGATTTCCCCCTAATGCCCTTAGGGTCACTTACACATTGAACTTTCTCAGGGGGACTTTTCCCTGATACAGCTCCACTGCCCTCTACAGAAGCAGTGTCACATTGGCACAGTTACACATTTACGTTTTACACATGGTTTTACACTTCACACTTTTCATCTCATTCACTTTCTCACTCACATGAATATCTCTGTTTTTCCTAACATAGTACTACAGAATTTCAGGAGTTTAACACACAGGAATTTTCACTAATCAAGTTGGTTTTAGACAATAACTAATCACATTACGATAATATACGTAGATTATCACATTTCACATGAAAATACATAACTTCTTATTTACCGGTCCAAATGACCTAAAATTTTAACCACATGCTGTTTTCGGCTTCAAGATCATACACTCAAATTTTCAGATTTTTATGAGCTAAATAGAATTTACATAAAATCAAACACTTATTTTGCATGCCATTCACAATTTAAGTTACATGGAATTTAACACATCATGAAATTTTACCATTTACTGTTTGAACAGGGATTACCATTATGTGCATGATTTGGGGATACAGAACTATCCTAAATCATACATTCACAACTCGATCACCACAAACCATTCTTGCATGTCTTTCTATTTACCGAACTGAATTTATTTGGAATCTATACAAGCATGAATCAATTTACCAAAATTGGGCATACATCTACTGATCTACTAATCTTCATGAACTGACAAAACCAAGGCATCAGTCTAATCCTACTCATGAAATATAAATTTGACAAGATCACTAACAAGTCATGTTTACAATTCATGGGATACAATATTTCCTACATTCACCATCACACCATAGTCATCCACACACCACAATTGACAATATACATAGAGTATAAGGTTATCATATATCCTCATCACGGAAACCATACCGAAATTAGAGTATAGGAAGGGCAGAACAGTTCACTGTTCTGTCCAGAAGAACTTGGCGGCGGTCTCTGGCCGCTGACTCAGGGTCAGCGGCATGGCCAATGGACGCCAAGCATGATATCGGCGTCCAGGGACCTTGCCGTCAATGCAGGTCTGTGCAGAAACACAGACCCGACCTCTCAAGATTTGGTGAATGGGAGGGTCTAGGACTCGAGGAAAAATCCATAAAAATAGTAAAACCGACCTAGACTCATACGGGGACATCATGGATAGGTCACTTGCATTTTAAAAATTCCTCCAAAGGATCTAGGGCTCGGTGAAGCTCTCCTTGGGCTGTCCCAAGAAGTGCAGAAATCCCTCCAAAAGATCTCTCCTCTGGGTTCTTGAGCGAGATCCACAGCAAGCCGAGGTCGGGGAAGCCTTCCTCGTCGGTCCAGCAACCTCCTTGAAGTAGTGGAACGCCGGACCAAGCTCCAGGGGGTCGGATTTTTGGGTGGCAAAGTGGGTTTTTCTCACAGTTTTCTCCTAGGGTTTTTCTTTCTCTTTTTCTCCTCTTGCAAGGGTGAAAAGAGGCTGGGGGAAAGGAGCTCCGGTTTTAGACCTAAGGAGAGACCCCTCTCCCACTCCTTGGGTGATATGACAGCCCTCAGAGCCGTTGGGGAGAACCCCCAATGGCTGGGCTTTCTTGTTTCAGAAGCTTGCAGCTCTGCTGTGCATGCAGGCCAGAGAAATTGGCGTCAATATCGCTGGACGCCAGGATGAGTGTTGGCGTCCATGTCTGGACGCTGACACCAGATAAACGGCCTGGGGTTGACGCCAAGATGGTCTTCGGCCAGAACTCTGAAATATGCAGAAAACCATGCATACCATGCGTATATACATGCAATATGTATACGGTATTATGCCCATACTATCACTATGCAATACATACATTATTTATATTTAATATAAACATATGCACACGTAATTATACTAATCAATACGTACGTAAATATGTATATACATACACAAGCACAACATACACACACACAAACACAATTTATGCGACGGAATTCGAGGGCCTTACACATCACCACTCCGGTGGCGCACAAAAAGCAGTCTGTCCATCCAACCCTTGTTGTTGGAGTACTTATTGGACAGCCCGATGTGCATCCGGTCTGTTCGGTGCTTTGCGTAGTAAATGTCTGCTCCTGACGCTCTGGAAGCAGACAACTTGAAGTGAGCTCAGAAAACATCCGTCGAGCCTCGGATCTCCTTGATCTTGCAGATGACACCGAAGATGCAGATGTATCTCCAAGTGTTGGGCGTCAGTTGTATGGGCGAAACGCCCCAGCAGTTCAGGAGCGCCTTCGCCATTGCCGGCAGCGGTAGCCGGAAGCCTGCCTCCAAATGATCCACGGAGAGAAGGAGGCAGCATGGTTTGTTCACCAGGATCGATTCCCCTTCCTTGGCATCGATGATTTCGTACTCGTCGCCGATCCTGAAGCGCTCACGGAGCCTGCTGTAATGGCGGTACCGTGGTCCGCTGGACGCTGCGGCAGTTACCCCGCTCGCTCCGGCAGCAGCCTTCCCTCTGCTCGCCATCGCTGGAAGAATCGTGGGAAGCAGCAGCGACGCAAGGAGACGAAGGAGAAGATGGAAAGCGGGGAAGGCAAGGGAATGCGAAAGCTGGAATGCTGGAAGGTTTCTGGGAGGCGTAGCTCCCGCCTTCGCCTCTTCCCCTCCTTATAAGGAAAGGGAAGGGAGCGAAATTCGAGGCGGGCCCCAAAACGCCGCCCCTTCCAGTTTCGAAAATTCCCCCTCGGGTGCAGCGTCGGCAGCCGTTCGAACGCAACGACGACGCTCCTGGCTCGACACGGCTTTGCACCCATCATGACGGGTTAGCCGTTTGACAGGACCCTAAGCGGTGGCACCCCGCAACGGGCCATCGCATTAAATGCGGAAGCGACTCCCTCAAAGCGCTCGTCTCACCGAGCCACTCGAGGGCGTGGGGGGCAAGTGTGGTTGCCAAATCTGGGCACCTAGGCCCATGATGGCTCGTTACGGCCCGCTCGCGTCATATCAACGGGCGTGGCCCTATGTCATTGTGCCACGTCCTCATCAGGGTGGTTCAGAGGCCTTCGAAGACCTTTTCGCCCCCACGAACGGACTTCGCCAAAGCCCCTCTGCTTGTTTCCAAGCAGGGTCATCTGCCTTGATTGTTCCGAGCAGCCGCAAACAGTGCCGAACAGTAGTTCCGTTCGCCCCCTCGTGAGACACCTGCTCGGACATCACATCTAGAAGTGGTCGAACAGGTCTCTTGGCATACGCAACGGTTATAACCGCCACAGGCCACACACCCCACCATCGCATTGACTGCCTGGCATCCCCACGGATACCGGAGCGCGTAACTCCTTCCGTTGTGCGCGCCCATCAAGGAGCCTTTCCAGGCACGATCTCTAGGCGTTACGCATGCCTGCCTCTGCATCCTCGTCTATAAAAGCACAGGTACAAGATAATGCAACGGTACGTTCTCTCTTACGCGAACATACTTTCATACTCCAAAACCCCCTGCCTTACAAGCTCTCCACTGACTTAGGCATCGGGGGGTTTTCCCGGTCTTCACCGGGCCCCCTGATCCATTTCTGGTCTTGCAGGCTCCCGTCCGCACCGGCATCCGTCTTCCCAGTTCTCATTAGTGGAGGCCCGTTTGGCTCCGGCCCGAACAGGATTACACCACCACATATATATATATATATATATATAGAGAGAGAGAGAGAGAGAGAGAAATGCTGTGATACGACATCCTCTTTAGGTGCGGCTTGGGCGTACCTTTACTTTTCACCATCCGATGAACATCCAACGCTCTGTAAAGAAGTCATGTTTCGATGGACAATCCCGAGAAGGTGGAGGAAAAGACGGTGTTCTTTTATGCCCACTGTACCCCCACACGTAAAACAAGGCAATCCCAGCCGCATCTAAAAAAGATAATCTCTTTCTTCATTTATGGCCTCCTCTTCTCTCTCCATCCACTACCACCCCATGCATAACCTCCCACCTTCACACACATAAACACCATGATCCATCCAACACCGATTTCCTCCACCTTTAAATCTCATGCACACTCACAAACCTATATACATATGCATACGCACACACATATTCCTATTGGTTTCCTCTCATCTAACAAATTAATAAAGCAAACAAAAGCAAGTAAAAGTAAGTTCAAAATAAAGTCAAAGTTAAGAAGAAAAAAAATCAAATAAAAATAATCTTAAAAAAGAAATCAAACAAAATAATTCTGGGTCTTTTATTGGTCTTTTGATTTAATTCAACTTGGATCATTTGATTTGATGTGGGCCTTTATTTGATTTTAGATTTCTTCTATTAAAAATATAATTATTCAAATTTATGTATAATATATCTGTAAAAAGAGAGACTTTTTCATCGTAAATGTCCCGTAAATCATCTGGCCCATTGATCCCTATGTAAATCTATTCAAATGGTGTCCATTTGTATTAAAATTTTAACCATAGCTTAACGAGATGCTTTTACAAATTATCATGATTTTATTTTAATTTTTAAATTTTATTTTTGATAGGTAAAAAATCACCCAAAAATAGTTGCGTTGACTTAATCTCAAAATCTGTGCGTCAAAAATTTTAAATAATTATATTTTTAATACCTCCATATTTGTCTAAGAATTATGATATTCTAAGATTTTATTTTCGTTATAATTTTTCGGTGTCACCCTGTCGGGATGCGCACAACTGAAAGTGATGTCAGGGTATGATAAAGTGATATATTTATTGAAAATAAATTTTATTTGTTTAATGGGATGGGGTGGGGTGTGTGGCATGTTGGTGTTAGGTAAAGATTATTTATTTTACTAAGATTTATTTAATATTTACAAGAGATGATTAAAATGGTCAAATGACCATAAAATGGTCAAATTTTTAAAATATATGGCCAAATCGTTATGGCCATAACGATTTGGCCATAATTTGACCAATGGCCAAATCGTTATGGCCATAACGATTTGGCCATTTTTAAAAATTTATAACGATTTGGCCATTTTATGGCCATAACGATTTGGCCATTTTAATAAATAGCCATAATAGTATCAAATCGTTATTAAAAATGACCATTTTAAAATATAATTATTCAAAATTTTAAAAAATGGCCAAATCGTTATGGCCATGAAAGTACCGAATCGTTATGGCCAAAATCTGATTTGGTATAGCTGTAACGATTTGGGGTGTGCAGCTGTAAAGATTCGGGGTGTGCAGCTGTAACGATTTGGCACCACCGCCTCCTCTGCACAAATCGTTACAGCTTCACACCCAAATCGTTACAGCTGTAACATCCCAAATCATTATACACCCCAAATCGTTATAGGAGGCGGTGCTGCCAAATCGTTATGTGCCTCCTCCGCACAAATCGTTACAGCTTCACACCCAAATCGTTATGGCCGATGCCAAATCGTTGTGGGCAAACCCACACCTACCCACATACATACACATACCACTTTATACACACCCACATTCTCTTCCCTCATTAAATGATATTCTCTTTCTTCATTTATTACCTCCTCTTCTCTCTCCATCCACTACCACACCCATACACAACCTCCCACCTTCACACACACACACCAACGATTTTGGCCAAAATCTGAGGACCAAATCTTTATGGCCATAACGATTTGGTCTTATTATTGTGTCCATTGATTAATTAAAAATAAATTTTATTTATTTCACTTAGATTCATTTATTATTTACCAGAGATGATTAAGAAAATCTAAGACCAATTATTTATTTATGTATAATATATCTGTCAAAAGAGAGATATTTTTTCGTAAATGTCCCGTTTATCAAATCATTTAAATAAATTCAACTGTCATAACTTCAAATCAAAGTAAAAAAGAAAAAAAATGCAGTGTGATAGGTTCATAAAGTGAATGATTCTAAATCAGATATAACAACATAGAACAAATGCAACAAAAATTAACCTAGAGAAATCAAATCAAATAATCTTAAATAAAAGAAATCAAACAAAATAATTCTGGTTAAGTTTCTAACTTGGAACAAAAATTTAAATAAATTTTAAAACTCAAATGAGTTCAAGAGAAATAAATTCAAATAGAAGAAATCTAAAATCAAATAAAGGCCCACATCAAATCAAATGATCCAAGTTGAATTAAATCAAAAGACCAATAAAAGACCCAGAATTATTTTGTTTGATTTCTTTTTTAAGATTATTTTTATTTGATTTTTTTTCTTCTTAACTTTGACTTTATTTTGAACTTACTTTTACTTGCTTTTGTTTGCTTTATTAATTTGTTAGATGGGAGGAAACCAATAGGAATATGTGTGTGCGTATGCATGTGTATATAGGTTTGTGAGTGTGCATGAGATTTAAAGGTGGAGGAAATCGGTGTTGGATGGATCATGGTGTTTATGTGTGTGAAGGTGGGAGGTTATGCATGGGTGGTAGTGGATGGAGAGAGAAGAGGAGGCCATAAATGAAGAAAGAGATTATCTTTTTTAGATGCAGCTGGGATTGCCTTGTTTTACGTGTGGGGGTACAGTGGGCATAAAAGAACACCGTCTTTTCCTCCACCTTCTCGGGATTGTCCATCGAAACATGACTTCTTTACAGAGCGTTGGATGTTCATCGGATGGTGAAAAGTAAAGGTACGCCCAAGCCGCACCTAAAGAGGATGCCGTATCACAGCATTTCTCTCTCTCTCTCTCTCTCTATATATATATATATATATATATATATATAATATATATATATATATATATATCTTAATTCACCCGAAGTTCGAACACTCGCTGCACATCATAAACCTTCAGAATGGGACTAGTCTTAGTGTTCCGAGTCCTATTCTACTTGAAGTGTTGCAGGTTTCACATACCCTGTTGATTCATAGATGCTATATATACGTACGTAAATGGCTTATGGTGGGTTTTTCTAATTTATATATTGTTACTGCTTGAGTAACGGGGTCGGCCTGAGCCGAACTGCTCCCAAGGGAAGACGACCAGACGCGCTCCTGCTGACGAGCTCGGACCTGCAAGACCACCGAGTCTCCTCGGTGGGGAAGGGCTCTGATGCTCAAGTTAGTTCGGGAAGTTGGAGAGACAGAGTTTTTGGGCTGGGAATTGCATACCTCTTGCGTTGGAGGTGTCTCCCCCCTTTTATAGAGGTTTCATGAGCAGGGTTATGGTAAGTGGGTCGAATACATGCCCCGGAATCTGCCCGGGATTCTCGTTTTACCGAATTAGCGGGCGATAATTACGGACGGCCTGTAGTTACAACTCGTGAGGTGTCTTGCCGTCAACGGATCTTTCCATTATCATCGTGCCAGGGCAGTTTTCGGGACATGCTCCGTGATCTTCGGGCCCTTCCATTAATAAACCTTCCTGTGCAGGTAGCCCAAGCTTTAGTAAAGAGAGTCTGGGGTAGTGCGTCCTCGGATACGACTGAAGCGGAAATCAGCCTGCCTGACAACTCGGCGAGCCAGGGAATTCTATCTTACGAAACCGTTATCTTCTTCGGGGAAAGCCACTCGGCCAAGGTCATTTTCTAGGCCGAGCCCCCGAGCGCCAGCGCAGTGCCGACTTACCTCCGCTCTGAGCAGTTAGGACCACTCGGCTTGGTTCCAAGTTCGGCGGAGGAACACTTGTCGGCGAGCCGAATCGCCGAGTAATTGATCTGTATCACTAGCCCCCCAACTTTTGCTCGGGGCGTCGTTACGAGCCGAGGAGAAGGTGTTAACAACTAATGTTCAGACGTGGACATGCACCCTTTCGCCGATCGTGTTGCACGCTATCCTTATCACGAAAAGACCCAACGGCCGCTGAAGAGACGTGACTTCTGACGCTTATGACATCAGTTGAAGCGGCACACCGCCTCGATTTCTGGCCGTAATCATGCCGGCCTCCGAAGCGACGGGCATTCCCATCGACGTCTCATCTCCCGAACGTTCCCCCTACGGTGGCGATCCGTGCCTATGGCTTGTAGATTGCTGGAATGGTGACACGCAGCTCCATCGCGACGCTTCAAAGTGGCAACGATTGATACCCATTGGATCGAGGTAACTCTTGGTCCCTATAAATAGTGTTGCTGGTGTCAAAATGGGACCCTTCGCGCGCGCGAGCTTCGTCGTCTGTAGTAGCCGAGTTCCCGAGTTGCGGAGTAGCGGCTGACCGATTTGTGCCGAGCTTCCAATTGATCATTTTCGCGCGATCATTTCATTTCCAGAGGTAAGCCATGGGCTCGCCCTCTGCCTCCCGTTCTCATTCTACTTCATCAGTGGGATATTCTCCTTCCGAGGGTACCTTGGTTCATCCTCCTCCTTCTCGCGCGTCCTCCGCACCTATAGCTCCTTCGGACGCCAGACCGACGGAGAAGGAGACCGAGGTGGCCCCCGTAGTGACCCTTGGGACGTACGCGCCCAAGGATTCCACCGCCCCATCCTCCGGCGTGCGCAAAGCGGCCGACTCCGTGGCCGACACTGTTATGGAGATTGACCAAGCGACGGTCGATGGGATCACGAGTCATCCGGAAGTCGCCTTTCCTCCCGACTTCCAGGTATATGCTTCTGATAGTCTTCGGGCCCATTACACAATGGAGAATGGGTTCTATTTGTACTCGGAGTCAGTCAAGGCTGGCTTCCGATACCCCCTTCATCCCTTTTTGGTCCACCTCTTATGGTACTTGGAAGTCGCGCCTTCTCAACTAGCCCCGAATTCTTGGCGATCGGCCATCGGTTTTTTGGTGGCATGTGCCATGGCCAAAGTTCGGCCCAGTATCCGCCTCTTTTTCTACTGTTTTTCCCTCAAAGTCTTAGGGGATTGGCTGTTTATATCAGCTCAGACAGGCCGCCATTTCCTTGGGTGTTTCCCCTCCTCTATCCATCACTAGAAGAGGAGTTTTTGCTTCATCCATATCTCGGAAGGTGGGAGTTCCCGACTGTCTAGAGCCTTCCGGCCGCCTGCCGACATGAGTGGTGCCGAGCTCACGGACTTTGAGTCACTGTAGGCGGTGTCGATACCCAACTTGCGAGAACCTTCGGCCGACCTGTTCGAGTTAATTCGACGGGCCGATGTAGGTCAGATGTCTTTTAGGAAGACTTCTTTTGCAACTCTACATTTTAACGCAGTTGACGGACTCTGTGTCACCTTGCTTCTTGACAGACATGGCTGAGCTGGCGGATTACCAATCCCTTGCTGCTCAACGCTTTGCCACAGGCTGGGGGAAGAAGAAGACGGCTCGGGAGAAGCCCCCTACCGAGGAGTCCGATGTTCAGATCATGGAGCCCTCCGTTCCTTCTGCAGTGGCGGCCCCTCCTTCGGCCCCCGCAGTTTAAGAGGTGGAGAAAGCGTCGAAACGGCCACGACTGGTCAAAGGCGGTTCGTCAAGTGCTGCTCCTCCTCCACCGAGTCACCCGGTTTCCCCCTTGCCTCAACCATTAGGGCCGAGTCCCTTGGAGTGGGGTCGGGCGTTAGCCCTGGCGGACGCTATCTCCCAAGCTGTCTCGATGAAGACCGTCGACCTCATCAAGGAGGTGTTTCGAGGCCTTTAGCAATAGCTGGGCGCGTTCGTGACGCTTCACCGTCGGATGGATTAGATCCGGACGTCGGCCGAGAGTCGCGTGCGTTCCTTGGAAAAGGAAGTCGCCGACTTTGGGAAGAAGCGCGCCAAACTTGAAGGCTCGATTTCTGTTGAGGCTGCTCGAGCCAAGCAGTCAGAGGAACGGGCCGCTTCCCACGCGAAGGCTCTGGAGGGACTCAAGGTCTCTCTGGCCGAGGAGAAGGCGGCTCGAGATGCCTTGGCAGCGACCCAGGAGATGATGAAGGTGGAAGTGGCCCGCGTCGTCGCCGAAGAGCGCCGGAAGACTGTGGCCGAATATACCGAGTCCGAGGCGCACCTCGACCAGATAACCAGTTTATTCGAGGACGGTTACAAGCACTGCTTGGTGGCTGTCGGCAAGGCCTTCCCCGAGATGGACTTGTCTTTGGTGCTGCCCCCGAGCGACGATGGCTATGAGGCTGCCGAGGGGGATGGGCCATCCACAGCCGCTCCGGCCGACGCGGGGACCTTGGTCACGGTTCTTACAGACAACGAGCCTTAGCTTTCTTTTTGCCTATGTGGGCCATTGAGCCCGTTTTTGTAATGTCTTCACTCGGCCTTTTGGCTGGTTTACTAATACAGCTTCTTTTATTCCCGAGCGCGATTGTGTTCCCTCCATGTTTAAACATACTAACGTCTTGAGTGAGCTACGTTGGGCTCGGGGGGCCAAAGCAATTTTGCTAAGTTCGGATTGCAGTAATGGTTGTCTAGCTTGGGGTGCCGAGTCGAACCCCTTAGATCGCTTAGAGGGTAGGAACGTAGAGTTCTCCGAGCTCAGGATGTTGAGTCTAGCCTCTCAGGTCGTTCGGACTACCGAAGCGGCTACGTTCAGGACCGAGGAGGGCCTGAGGGATGAGTGCCAAAACGACCTCGGTGTTGGAGCTCAGAGTGCCGAAGCGGCCTCACGTAAGAGCTCTAAGAGCCAGAGGAGGCCTGAGAGACGAGTGCCGGAGCGACCTCGTTATTGAAGCTCGGAGTGCCGAAGCGACCTCGCGCAAGAGCTCTAAGGGCCGGAGAAGGCCTGAGAGACGAGTGCCGAAGCAACCTCGTTGTTGGAGCTCGGAGTGCCGAAGCGACCTCGCGCAAGAGCTCTAAGGGCCGGAGAAGGCCTGAGAGACGAGTGATCAAACAGTCTTTATTTAAACTTCTTCACCTCAGGGATAATAACATCGGAGATGCTCGGCGTTCCATGTTCTTGGAATCGCCGAGCCGTTAAGGTTTGCTAAGCGGTAGGCCCCTTGTCCGAGGTCCTCGATCACGTGGTAAGGACCCTCCCAAGTAGACGATAGCTTTCCCGCCGCTGACCTAGGATCTGAAACGGAGTTTTTGGAGGATGAGGCTTCCCACGCCGAAGTGACGAGGCCTTCCAGCCTTGTTGAATCTTCTCTTCATCTTCTGCTGGTAGACTTCTACTTTGAGTGCTGCCTTGTCCCGCCGCTCTTCTATCAGATCTAGCTCGGTCCGTAACGAGCGTTCATTATCTTCACGGTCGAACCCTAGAATTCTTCCTGAGGGCACGAGCAGCTCCGCTAGTGTGATTGCTTCTACGCCGAAGGCTAATGCGAAAGGGGATTCTTGAGTGGCTTCGCAGGGAGTTGCTCGGTATGCTCAAGGACATGGGGAAGTTCTTCGACCCATCGGCCCTTGCGGTCGTCCAGTCTTTTCTTCAACCCCTCAAGGAACGTTCGGTTGGTCACCTCGGCCTGACCATTAGCTTAAGGATGCGCCACTAAGGTGAAACGATGGCTGATGCCGAACTCTGCACAGTTGCGACGAAATCTGGCATTGTCGAACTGTTTTCCATTAACGGTGATGATCGTATGGGGCAGCCCGAACTTGCAAATGAGATTCCTCCAGACGAACCCCCAGGTGTTGGAATCGGTGATCTTTGCCAGGGGCTCGGCTTTCACCAACTTGGTAAAGTAGTCGACCCCGACGATGAGGAACTTTCGCTGGCCCGAGGCTGGAGGAAATGGGCCGAGGATGTCCAACCCCCACTGTGCGAAGGCCCATGGAACAGTCAACGGCTTGAGATTAGCGGGTGGTTGCCGATCTACCTTGCAGAAGAGTTGGCATTGTGGGCATCTTCGTACATATTCTTCAGCATCCTTCAACATGGTAGGCCACCAATAACCTTGTCGAGTTACTCTTCGGACCAAAGACCGTGGTTCTATATGGTTCCCGCATGTGCCCTCGTGCACCTCGGCGACGATTTCCTTGGCTTGAATTTGGCTGACGCATCGCAGGTGAGGGAAGCTAAAGCCCTTCCTGTAGAGGTCCTCACCAATCATAAAAAACCTTGGTGCACGTCTTTTTACCTTTAGGGCCTCCTCCTTATTACTCGGGAGCTGCCCATCTCGGATATACCCAATGAGCGGGGTCATCCACGTCGGCTCGGCCCTGGTGCAAATGACTTCCGCAACTCCAAATGAGGGCTGGCCGAGCTCCTCTATGAATAAGGAGGACTCTTGAAAAGATTCTAAGGCGACCGCATACTTGGATAGTGCGTCGGCCGGAGAATTATCGGCTCGGGGAATCTTCAGCAGTTCCGCCTCTTCGAAGTCGTCCATCATTCTCCGGACCTTGGTCATGTAAGAAATGAGTTTTTCCTCCCTGGCTTCGAACTCCTTCAAGACCTAGCTGACGACCAGCTGGGAGCCGCTGTGGACTCGGACTTTCGTTGCTCCCAGGGTTTTGGCCATCCTGAGTCCTGAGATAACAGCTTCGTACTCTGCTATGTTATTAGAAGCGAGGAAGCCAAACCGAATCGCGTACCTTAGGATGAGTCCATCTAGAGATTGTAGAACGACGCCAGCTTCGCTGCCTCGGGAGTTGGACGCCCCGTCCACATGCACCAGCCAATGTCTGATGGCCTCCTCCGACTTGGGTAGCCTCACCGTGCCTTCGGAAATGAAATCGGCCAAGGCTTGAGCTTTGATGGCGACCCGAGGCCTATATGATATGTTGAATTCACCGAGCTCGACAGCCCACTTGGCCATCCTCCCTGAGGCCTCGGGTCGGCTGAACACTTATTTGATAGGGGTGTCGGTTAGAAGGACGATCCGGTGCGCTTGGAAGTAGGGTCGAAGTCATCGTGCAGCCATTACGAGGGTGTACCCCGCCTTCTCGAGATCAGAGTAGCACTGTTCGGCTCCACGTAGGGCTTTGCTGGTGTAGTATACTGGGACGTGCCTTCGATCTTCTTCGCGCATGAGCACTGAACTGATCGAATAAGTCATGGCTGAGAGGTAAAGGAGCAGCTCTTCTCCTGCGACAGGCTTACTCAGAGTAGGCACGTTAGCTAAATAAGATTTGAGCTCGTCGAAAGCTCTTTGGCACTCGACGTTCCATTCGAACCTCCACTTCTGTAATACGTCAAAAAAGGGCCTGCACTTTTCAGACGACTTTGACATGAATCTGCTCAGGGCAGCTACTCGGCCATTGAGCCTCTATACCTCTTTGACGGTCCTCGGTGCCGTCATGTCGAGGATGCCTTGTACTTTTTCGGGGTTGACGTCGATACCCCGGTTTGAGACGAGGTAGCCAAGGAACCTTTCGGCGCGGATACCGAAAACGCATTTGTCAGGGTTCAGCTTCATTCCATATCGACGCAAGACCTCGAAGGCTTCGGCCAGGTCCCGAACGTGATCTTCGAATCGCCTGATTTTCACCAACATGTCATTGATGTATATCTCCATAGTCTTTCCGATTTGTTGCTCGATCATCATGTTGACGAGCCTCTGGTACGTCGCCCTTGCATTCTTTAGTCCAAAAGGCATTCGGGTAAAGCAGTACAGACCTTTTTCCATGGCGAAGGCGGTTTTTTCTTCATCTTCGGGGGCCATCCTGATCTGATGATACCCTGAGTAGGCGTCGAGGAAGCTCAGGAGCTCGTGCCCTGCCGTGGAATCGACGAGCTGGTCGATGCGAGGAAGGGGAAAGCTGTCCTTCAGGCACGCCTTGTTGAGGTCAGTGAAGTCCACGCACATGTGCCATTTGCTTTTTTGATGAGGACAACGTTGGCCACCCACTTAGGATAAAAGACATCCCGAACAGTTCCTGCGCGCAGATACTTGGCCAGGTTGTCGTCTATTGCTTCTTACCGGTCGGCCGACAGAGGCAGCTTTTTCTGCCGCAGGGGCCGAGCTTCAGGGTTCACATTTAGGCGATGCTGAATGACCCCCGGGTCGATTCCGGGGAGGTCATCTTCTGCCCATGCGAAGACATCGTTGCTGCTCCTGAGAAATTCGACCAGCCCTTCCTCCGACTCTTGGAGCTCGTTGCCGATCACTATTGACCTCTCCTCCGTGATTTGGATTTACTTTGTTTGTTCGGCAGGCTCATGCCTTTCCACACTTTCATTGTGCATAGGCTCATACTCAAAAACGGCTGGTTCCTTGGCTTTTATTGAATTTACATAGCACCGACGGGCCTCGGTTTGGTTTCCTACAACCTAGCATATCCCATACGGTGTGGGGAACTTTAGTTTCTGATGGTACGTGGAGGGTACATGTAACGTCGCATGCCTTTCGGATCCATGCGGATCATGTGTGTGTTGGTTGTGTAGGCCGTTGTGAGGCCAATGTGAGCTAGTTGTGTGGAATGTGTGATGTGAATGTGTGGCTTGAGCAGGTGAAGAGCAGGGTTGGTCCTGAAATGAAACAGGACCTACTGCTGTTCAGTTGGAGTTGGCGGCCAGGGGTGGCCGTTGACTGGTTGGCGTCCAGGTTAGTGGACGTTGACTGCTTGAACTTGGCGGCAGTAGATGTGGACGCTAAGGTGGCGGTTGCTGTTGGCGGCATAGGGGTTGACGCCAACCTGAGAATTCTGCAGGTTATAGGCTCACCCGAGAGCAGTTCTCTCAGCTCACTCTCTTTCCCTCTTGCCCCAGCTTCGCGCCCCGGTGTCTCTGAAGCTTCTAACAGGTTCCGAAGAGTGGTTGGACGATCGTAGAACGCGTGGCGTTGCCGAATTGCGCGAGGAAACGTCGCGGCGTGGTGCAATTCCCGTGGGAGCTCGCGGAGGGCTCGGCGTGAACCGGGAGATTGCGGGAGGTTCTAGCGTGTTCTGAGGTAGGGGACGAACCCTGGTAGCTCCGTAGAAACATTAAAACATAACAAACCACTTGAATCAGCATGATAATGCGTTTCGGATCAAGTTGCACCATGCGGGGTTAATGGGTGGTTTGAGTAGTTTAATGTACGAAGCATGTTGTAATGGGTTGTATTGGGTTCTGGCATGCTAAAGGAACTGCATTTGTATGTTTTTCTGTAGTTAGAACGGTTAGAAAACCCGCAGAGCCGGATTAGGGTTTCTGCAGGGTATAAGGCCGGAGAACTTGGCGTCAACATCGTTTGTCGCCAAGCTCCTCAGCCAGATGTTAACAGCCAGGTCCCTTGCCGTTGACTTGTTGTAAGCGACGAGCCTACTGATTATGAACAGAAATGACTAATTACAGCATTTATTGATAATGCATGTGTGTTGACACATGAGGTGCACTGAGTGCACTTGGTTCTCGTGTTTAGCATACAAGGTATGCAGTTAGTTGCTTACTTCAGTGACTGCGTGTTGTTTACGCGAGTCAGTTGGGTTCACGTGTAGTGGACCATGGTTACTTGTGGTTTACGTGAGGTTTCACGTGGTTTGTGTGTGACGTGCACGTGGTTTTGTGTACGTGGCGAGTAGTACGACGCCTACCGTGGTTACCTCTCCAGTTGGGTGCCCCAGGTTCTTTGTGAGCCAGGCTGTTAGCTCGGGGCTTTGTCCCGGTACTTGTGTTGTACCGTCGAGGTCTGTGTCGTCTGACCTGGACACCCTCACTCTTGTGTTTGAGTTGTACGTCCGGCTGAGGGAAAGACGACAGTGGGACAGTGACACTTGTGTTTGTCTTTAGTCACTTGTAGCGCGCTCGTAGTTGGGGGTACGGACACCAGTAGTCGACACTGGTCCCCAGCTAGTCCTTTTCCAGTGCCTCACTCTAGCGAGCCCAGGCCAGGGTCTCTGGAGGTGCCAGGCATGGGCCTGTGACCGTGTGGTCTGCAGGTGGTGGTGTTTAGTTGGTCTCCACAGTTGCTTGACCTTTTTACGTGGAGCGGCAGCTGGACCTTTCGTCCGTGGCTGCGAGACTGAGAGGTAGACCTGTGTTAGTTTGTCCGAGTCAGTTTCTGGTGTCGCGAACCAGTTCACGTGGCTCGTGTTGGCTGTCTCTACTTTAGCTTGTACACCTGTACTGGTTTGCCGTTTAATTATTACTGTTGTTTCTCGTAGTCGGCAGACGGTGAGTACTTTTACAGCTTTATTCTGCTTAGCTGTTCTATAAATTGTTGGTATTGTTTACTGCTTTCGTACCTGTGGTTTTTGGTTTGCTCGGTTTTGGGGGAGTTCCCTACTGAGCCAGTGACTAGAGAGGCTCACCCCTACCCCCACAGGTGAGAGCGAGGAGGACGTTTCTCGTCCGACGTCCAGTTCAGGGCCGCGTCGTAGCGGTGCAGGGTCAGTACCTCCAGAGAGTAGTTCCAGCAGTGTAGTTTAGTTAGTTGTTTACTTTCTTCAGTTGTACCTCGGGGTATGCCCCAGGCTCTTGTACTTCTTTTCAGTTTTGTGGAAATTTGGCTATGTAACTTGAAATATATATATAAAATGGTGTGTTCCTTTGTGTTTACACGGACTGTGGTTTGGTATCCCTTGCGAGGCTTCGGCCCGTTCGCGGGAGGCGGACTCGGATCAAGTACGTTATCGGTTTAACGGGCTTGGCCGAGGCGTTCCGTCACAGTTGGTATCAGAGCAAGGTCCGTGTTAATATAAGGGAATTAGAAAGATACATAGCCTTATTTCGGTCTTTATACACTGCTGGTAGGGACCCTGGTTTTTGATAATTTGTGGTTTTGATTTTTGTCTGGTGTTTTGTGTATGTAGAAATTTCTGAAATGGCTGATAGGAGAGATTGGGGTGGTGGAGGAGATGATCCGGAGGAAAGCACCCAGCGAATGATAGAAAGAATTTGGGAGAGCCTCACGGATATTCGGGCGAGAATGGATCAGCAGGCGCCAGTACCACCGGTTGCAGTGCCACCTGGGGATGGAGAGGCGGTACCTGTTGCTCCAGTTCCGCCGAGAGTGGAGGTGCCTTTTGTAGCACCTGTGCCACCACCACCGCCAGTGCAATTAGCAGAAGAACCAGTGATGCAGTTGAAAGGTTTCTGAGATTGCAGCCGCCTACTTATTCAGGAGGGCCGAATCCAGATACAGCGAGCACTGGGTTCATGAAATAGAAAGGTTTTGCAACCATGAGTGTCGGCAGCAGATAGAGTGGTATTAGCTGCTTACCAGTTGAGAGGTTTTGCCTTGGAATGGTGGCGATTGAAGATGCAAACCACTTTTGCAGGCAGGACGGAAGAAGCTATCACTTGGCCGGAGTTTCTTGATGTATTTAATGATACATTCTTTCCGATCCAAGTGCAGCAAGTAAAAAGAGAGCAATTCCGAACTCTCCAGCAAGGTAACTCTTCAGTCTTAGAGTACCAGATGAGATTTATGGCACTTAGCCGTTATGCGCCATATGTGGTTTCAGATAATAACATGATGGTTGAGTATTTTATCAGAGGATTGAGAGTGGAATTGCAGGATGCGATAGTACCTCTCATGTGCAAGACAGTGGAAGAGGCAGCGCAGAGGGCAGCTACTTTGGAGAGGTCTATCCGGACTCGCCAGGCAGGTGAATCAGGTTCAGGTAGTTTCCGGCTACCGCAGCAGACAGTAGGTGCAAGCAAGGGTAAGCACCAGCGGGACCTTCTACATCAGGCTTTGGTAAATGGGGCCAGAAATTAAAGCAAGCACTTAAAGGAAAAGGAAGAGGATGGGGAGGTCGTCCGCAGTTCCAGCAAGGCCGTGGTAGGCCTGAGGTGGAGGAGTCGCAGCAGAGCACTGCCAGGCAGCCTATTGTTCCTCCAGGGTATAGATGTTATAATTGTAATCAGCCGGGACATTTGATCCGCAATTGTCCCTATGCAAGAGAATATGGGTATGGCAGAGGTGTGCAGCAGCAGCAGCAGCCTCAGCAGTTCCAGCAGCCACAGGCAGGTCGTGGCAGAGGAGCACCGCAGCAGCGAGGGAGAGGCCGGGTTATGGCTATCACCCGAGCCCAGGCAGAGGCGTCAAATATGATAGAAGGTACTTTACCTCTTTATGAATATTCAGCAAGAGTCTTATTTGATTCGGGTGCCTCTCATTCTTTTATTTCCGAAGAATTTCTGGATTGTATAGCTCATCCTTTAGAGGAGAAGTCTTGTGAGTTAGTGGTGGAGGTTCCTTCAGGTGAGTTCTTACTCACTTCGAGCTATATAGATGAAGCTCCTGTTATGATTGAAGGGAACCAGATGCCGGGTCGGTTGTATGCCCTGCAGTTGTCAGATTATGATATCATTCTGGGTATGGATTGGCTTGAAATGTATGGAGCAATGTTAGATTGCAGAAAGAAAAGGATCAGATTTTGTCATCCTAATGGTGCAGTGTTTGAATATCAAGGTATGCCTTTTTATACCTCCAAGTTTCTAATTTCTGCAATTAAAGCTAGAAAGTTGATAAATGATGGGTGTGTGGCTTATTTAGCCTCGGTAAGTTTGGTAGAGGCCAGTCAGCCAGTAGAAGCAGTTCCCGTGGTTAGGGAATTTGCTGATGTTTTTTCGGAAGATTTGCCTGGTTTAGCTCCACATAGAGAGGTGGACTTTACTATTGAGTTGCTGCCAGGTACCATGCCGATTTCTAAAGCTCCATATCGGATGGCACCAGCAGAACTTAAAGAATTGAAAAAGCAATTAGAAGAGTTGTTGCAAAAAGGTTTTATTAGACCGAGTCATTCCCCGTGGGGAGCGCCGGTTTTATTTGTGAAAAAGAAAGATGGAAGTTTTCGGATGTGTATTGATTATAGAAAATTGAATGATGTGACCATCAAGAATAAGTACCCGTTGCCGAGGATAGATGATTTATTTGATCAGTTGCAATCAGCAAAGGTGTTTTCTAAGATTGATTTGAGGTCCGGGTACCATCAGTTGAGAATAAAGAGGAGGATATAGATAAGACAGCGTTCAGAACCAGATATGGTCACTATGAGTTTGTGGTAATGCCTTTTGGGTTGACTAATGCTCCTGCAGGTTTTATGGATCTGATGAATAGAATTTTTCATCCATATTTAGATCAATTCATTGTGGTCTTTATTGATGATATTCTAATTTATTCAGCATCTGAAGAGGAGCATGCAGCTCATTTGAGGTTTACCCTGCAGTTGTTAAGAGATAACCAGTTGTTTGCTAAATTCAGTAAGTGTGAATTCTGGTTGAAGGAAATTCAGTTTTTGGGTCATGTTATCTCAGCTAAAGGAATAGCAGTGGACCCGAGTAAAGTGGAAGCTGTGTCTAGGTGGGGAGTGCCTAAGACAATAACCGAGATTAGAAGTTTTCTGGGGTTGGCAGGTTATTATAGGCGCTTTATTCAAGATTTTTCTAAGATTGCAGCACCTATGACTAGATTGACCAGGAAAGGAGTGCCTTTTGTGTGGTCCGGTGAATGTCAGAGAAGTTTCATGGAATTAAAGAAAAGACTTACATCAGCACCTATATTGACATTACCGGCAGGGAGTGGTGGTTTTGTGTTGTATACTGATGCTTCAAGGAGAGGACTTGGCGCAGTGCTTATGCAGCATGGTAAAGTGATAGCTATGCGTCCAGACAATTGAAGCCAGCAGAAGAAAATTACCCCACTCATGATTTGGAATTGGCAGCAGTTGTGTTTGCCTTGAAAATGTGGAGGCATTATCTGTATGGCGAGAGATTTGAGATTTTACAGATCATAAAAGCTTGAAGTATATCTTCTCGCAGAAAGATTTGAATCTTCGCCAACGCAGATGGGTTGAATATCTGAAGGATTATGATTTCAGTTTGGCTTACCATCCGGGTAAGGCCAATGTTGTAGCTGATGCCTTGAGCAGAAAGGCATATATGAATTTGATGATGATTAAAGAATGGAAGTTATATGAAGAAGTAGCAGAGAATTCCTTGTATGTGCCCAGCAGTCAGCGACGGGAAATTCTAGCTGCTAGTGCAGTAGAGCCGTCTTTATATTGGCAGATTATTGAAGCTCAGAAAGCAGATGCAGGTTTAGCTGAAATCGTTAAAATGGAAGGAGTTTCTATTGATGATAATTGTGTGGTCAGGCTTCGAGGCAGGTTGTTTGTTCCTGCAGAAAGAGAGGTGAAGCAGCGAGTTCTGGAAGAGGCTCATAAATCTAGGTACACTATTCATCCAGGTAGTACTAAAATGTACCATGATTTAAGAAGGCATTTTTGGTGGCCTCATATGAAGAAAGAAATAGCAGAATTTGTGGCAAGGTGTGTTATCTGTCAGCAAATTAAAGCAGAGCATCAGAAGCCTGGAGGTCTATTGCAACCGTTGCCTATTCCACAGTGGAAATGGGATGATATTGCAATGGACTTTGTGGCAGGTTTACCAAGGTCGAGTTCCGGGCATAATGGAATATGGGTGTTTGTTGACAGATTGACTAAGGTATGCAGATTAGTGGCAGTAAGTATGTCTTGGACAGTGGACAGATTGGCAAATATTTATGTTGAAAGAATTGTTCCACTGCATGGTATTCCGAAGACTATTGTATCAGATAGAGATCCAAGATTTACTTCTGGTTTTTGGAGAAGTCTGCAGAAAGTAATTGGTTCTGAATTGAGGTATAGCTCCGCTTATCATCCCCAGACAGATGGTCAGACAGAGAGGACTATTCAGACAATTGAAGATATGTTGCGGGCTTGTTGTTTAGTTTGGGGAGGTAGTTGGGAGCATCATTTGGGAATGGTTGAGTTTGCCTACAATAATAGTTATCATACCAGTCTTGGGATGGCACCGTATGAAGCTTTATATGGAAGGCCATGTAGAACCCCATTGAACTGGCATGAAGTGGGAGAAAGGCAATTGGTGGGTCCTGAATTGATTCAGCAAACCACGGAAGTGGTGAAGCTTATTAAAGAAAAATTGCAGGCAGCTCAAAGCAGGCAAAAAGTTATGCAGATGTGCGGAGGAGACCACTTCAGTTTGAGGTGGGAGATTTTGTTTTTCTGAGAGTTTCCCCGAGTAAAGGTATTATGAGATTTGGCAAGTCTGGGAAGTTGAGTCCAAGGTATGTGGGACCTTTCCAGGTGATTGAAAGAATTGGGGAAGCAGCTTATAGGCTGGATTTGCCAGCTGATTTTGCAGATGTGCATGATATTTTCCATGTCTCCATGTTGAGAAGTGTATTGAAGATCCAGCTCAAATAATTAGATATCAAGGTGGTGACCTGAGGCCGGACATGACTATGCCAGAGTATCCGGTGCAGATCACAGATCGAAAGATGAAGAAGCTGAGGAATAAAGAAATTGAGCTAGTTAAAGTGAGATGGGAAAATAGATTAGGTGGTGAGGATACCTGGGAGTTGGCCGCGGAAATGGCTAAAGGGTATCCCTATCTGTTTGAGTAAGCTTGTGTATTTTCTTTTTAGATGATAGTACTTGTAAAGGTGTGTGTATAAGTTGTTTAACTTGAATTGTGTTATGAATTTCGAGGTCGAAATTTTCTTTTTAGATGATAGTAATGTAACGTCGCGTGCCTTTCGGATCCATGCGGATCATGTGTGTGTTGGTTGTGTAGGCCGTTGTGAGGCCAATGTGAGCTAGTTGTGTGGAATGTGTGATGTGAATGTGTGGCTTGAGCAGGTGAAGAGCAGGGTTGGTCCTGAAATGAAACAGGACCTGCTGCTGTTCAGTTGGAGTTGGCGGCCAGGGGTGGCCGTTGACTGGTTGGCGTCCAGGTTAGTGGACGTTGACTGCTTGAACTTGGCGGCAGTAGATGTGGACGCTAAGGGTGGCGGTTGCTGTTGGCGGCATAGGGGTTGACGCCAACCTGAGAATTCTGCAGGTTATAGGCTCACCCGAGAGCAGTTCTCTCAGCTCACTCTCTTTCCCTCTTGCCCCAGCTTCGCCCCCGGTGTCTCTGAAGCTTCTAACAGGTTCCGAAGAGTGGTTGGACGATCGTAGAACGCGTGGCGTTGCCGAATTGCGCGAGGAAACGCGGCGTGGTGCAATTCCCGTGGGAGCTCGCGGAGGGCTCGGCGTGAACCGGGAGATTGCGGGAGGTTCTAGCGTGTTCTGAGGTAGGGGACGAACCCTGGTAGCTCCGTAGAAACATTAAAACATAACAAACCACTTGAATCAGCATGATAATGCGTTTTCGGATCAAGTTGCACCATGCGGGGTTAATGGGTGGTTTGAGTAGTTTAATGTACGAAGCATGTTGTAATGGGTTGTATTGGGTTCTGGCATGCTAAAGGAACTGCATTTGTATGTTTTTCTGTAGTTAGAACGGTTAGAAAACCCGCAGAGCCGGATTAGGGTTTCTGCAGGGTAAGGCCGGAGAACTTGGCGTCAACATCGTTTGTCGCCAAGCTCCTCAGCCAAGATGTTAACGGCCAGGTCCCTTGCCGTTGACT
Organism: Colocasia esculenta; assembly: GCA_014218235.1. NCBI lineage: Eukaryota > Viridiplantae > Streptophyta > Magnoliopsida > Alismatales > Araceae > Colocasia > Colocasia esculenta. Next base: position 98,014,743 of record CM024761.1, on the reverse strand, counting down.
TGTTGTAAGCGGCAGTCGATGTTGCCGCCTACTGATTATGAACAGAAATGACTAATTACAACATTTATCGATAATGCATGTGTGTTGACACATGAGGTGCACTGAGTGCACTTGGTTCTCGTGTTTAGCATACAAGGTATGCAGTTAGTTGCTTACTTCAGTGACTGCGTGTTGTTTACGCGAGTCAGTTGGGTTCACGTGTAGTGGACCATGGTTACTTGTGGTTTACGTGAGGTTTCACGTGGTTTGTGTGTGACGTGCACGTGGTTTTGTGTACGTGGCGAGTAGTACGACGCCTACCGTGGTTACCTCTCCAGTTGGGTGCCCCAGGTTCTTTGTGAGCCAGGCTGTTAGCTCGGGGCTTTGTCCCGGTACTTGTGTTGTACCGTCGAGGTCTGTGTCGTCTGACCTGGACACCCTCACTCTTGTGTTTGAGTTGTACGTCCGGCTGAGGGAAAGACGACAGTGGGACAGTGACACTTGTGTTTGTCTTTAGTCACTTGTAGCGCGCTCGTAGTTGGGGGTACGGACACCAGTAGTCGACACTGGTCCCCAGCTAGTCCTTTTCCAGTGCCTCACTCTAGCGAGCCCAGGCCAGGGTCTCTGGAGGTGCCAGGCATGGGCCTGTGACCGTGTGGTCTGCAGGTGGTGGTGTTTAGTTGGTCTCCACAGTTGCTTGACCTTTTTACGTGGAGCGGCAGCTGGACCTTTCGTCCGTGGCTGCGAGACTGAGAGGTAGACCTGTGTTAGTTTGTCCGAGTCAGTTTCTGGTGTCGCGAACCAGTTCACGTGGCTCGTGTTGGCTGTTTCTACTTTAGCTTGTACACCTGTACTGGTTTGCCGTTTAATTATTACTGTTGTTTCTCGTAGTCGGCAGACGGTGAGTACTTTTACAGCTTTAATATCCTGCTTAGTTGTTCTATAAATTGTTGGTATGTTTATTGCTTTCGTACCTGTGGTTTTGGTTTGCTCGGTTTTGGGGGAGTTCCCTACTGAGCCAGTGACTAGAGAGGCTCACCCCTACCCCCACAGGTGAGAGCGAGGAGGACGTTTCTCGTCCGACGTCCAGTTCTGGGCCGCGTCGTAGCGGTGCAGGGTCAGTACCTCCAGCAGAGTAGTTCCAGCAGTGTAGTTTAGTTAGTTGTTTACTTTCTTCAGTTGTACCTCGGGGTATGCCCCAGGCTCTTGTACTTCTTTTCAGTTTTGTGGAAATTTGGCTATGTAACTTGTGAAATATATATAAAATGGTGTGTTCCTTTGTTTACACGGACTGTGGTTTGGTATCCCTTGCGAGGCTTCGGCCCGTTCGCGGGAGGCGGACTCGGATCAAGTACGTTATCGGTTTAACGGGCTTGGCCGAGGCGTTCCGTCACAGTACACCTCCGAGCTTCCCCAGGATCCGTCAGCCGAAGATGGCGTTGTAGGCTGACTTCACTTTCACCACAAGGAAGTCGGCCTCAACGGTTACAAGACGCGGCCGAGTTCCGAGAGTAACTTTCAGCCTGACTGACCCCTCAGCGCTGACCGACGACCCGCTAAACCCGAAGAGAGGTGTGGCTATGGATTTTAACTCGGTGCTCAAGTCGGTCATTTTTACATAGCACTCATAAAAAAGAACGTCGGGGGCCGCTCCATTGTCCAAGAGAATCCTATGTACACTATATCCGTCGAAGTCCGCGTGAATGACAAGCGCGTCATCGTGGGGGAAGCTGAGGCCGAGGATGTCGTCCTCGGAGAATGTTATAACAGCCTGGTCTTTCGGGGCCGAGCCCTCTGAACTCGAGCCAACGGCCGATGCGTACGCCTTCCTCTTTCTTTTTCTATCTCCTCCCCCGACCGAGCCCCCGGCCAAGACGAGGACCGCTCCTTTGCCACCACGGGCTCCACGCTCCTCCTCGGGGGTCTACTCCTTTGCTCGCCCGTCGACAACGTCTCTTCCAATGATACCACGCCGCAGCATGTCCGCGATCTCCATTTTGAGGCTTCGTCACTGGTCGATGGTGTGCCTGTAGCCCTTGTGATACTCACAATATTGATTTGCTCTGCGCCCGGGTGGAGGCCTTGGAAGTGACTCGGGCCGCCGGAACTCGGCTAGTCTTTTTATGATAGGTAGGATCTCGGACGGGAGTCTGTTGAAGTTGGGGAGATCTCGGGTGTGCCTATATTCGTCATGTCGGCAGCTTGAGCCCGACCGCCTATCTCCGCGAGATGAGGGCTCGTCCCTCCGAGGTTTCTTCTGCTCCGGGGCTTTGCTTGATGATCCCGTCTCGGACGAGTGCCCCAGCTTGCCTGCTGCGCCGAGGGTGGACTCCAGCCTCGTGTATTTCTGTATGCGGGAGAGTAGGTCGGAAAGACTCACAGGCTTTTTTTGGTGATGGACGCGACGAACGGCGTGTTGGTGCAGACTCTTGTTAAGATGTTGACGGTCGTCCGCAAGTCGAGGTCGATCACCTTCATAGCCTCCAACTGAAATCTTTTGGCATAATCGCGGAAGAGCTCGCCATTCCTTTGAGCAACGTGCCACAAGTCGTCGGTGCACAGGGAATGCTGCACCGTGTTGTAGAAATGGTCCAGAAACCACTGAGCGAAGTCATGGAAGCCCGTCACCGATCGCACCGGCAAAGTTTTGAACCACTGCAACGCCGCGTCGTCGAGGGTTGACATGAAAGCTCGACACTTCAGCGCATCGGAGAGGTTCACCATCTCGACCTGTCCCAGGAAATTATCAAGGTGGTGGACAGGATTAGTAGTCCCGTTGTATCGCCAAAATTTCAGAAGTTGCAGCTTCATGGGCACTTGGGCCGAGGTTATCTCCTCGACAAATGGTGAAGTGGAAAGTAGCGTCATCACCGAGGGGACCCGAGTCCCCCGCTGGAGTGCCTCAATTTTCCTATTCATCTCCTAGAGGTCGTCTCTCCACCGAGGCTCCACCGGCAGCGTGCTCATCGCTGCTGGCGTCGACTCGGCCGAGTCATGGTTGATTTCAGTTATCCTGGTGGCTCCGTGATCCGTAGCTGCGGCGGGGATTGTCGGGGCTGCCACGGGGACCTGAGTAGCCGGCACGGACACTGCTGGGGCTGCCGCTCGGATGTCGACGTGAGTGGCCATCACTGTTGGTGGGATGGCGCGATCTTCTGCTGCCCCCACGTCGCCAAGACCCAGATCCGGGACGCCCAGGCATGGTGCCTCGGCCTGGGCCGCCGTGGCCTGCTGCTTCTGTTCCAATCGGGTCAACACCTCGTGGAGACCCGCAACCAATGCCTCAACGCGATCAAGGCGAGTGGAGGTGCTTGATCCTTGTTCCCCGGTGCCAGAGCATCCACCAACGATCTCCGCAACATCAGTTGAGGGAGCGGTCTCCTCCTACAATGAACGTGTCACGATCTTTCCCTTGGGTGCCATGAGAGCAAGCTTTTCGTTCAGAGAATTCCCACAGATGGCGCCAAAAATGTTACTACTTGAGTAATGGGGTCGGCCTGAGCCGAACTGCTCCCAAGGGAAGACGACCGGATGCGCTCCTGCTGGCGAGCTCGGACCTGCAAGACCAACGAGTCTCCTCGATGGGGAAGGGATCTGACGCTCAAGTTAGTCCGGGAAGTTGGAGAGACAGGGTTTTTGGGCTAGGAATTGCATACCTCTTGCGTTGGAGGTGTCTCCCCCCTTTTATAGAGGTTTCATGAGCAGGGTTATGGTAAGTGGGTCGAAGACGTGCCCCGGAATCTGCCCGGGATTCTCGTTTTATTGAATTAGCAGGCGATAATTACGGACGGCCTGCAGTTACGACTCGTGAGGTGTCTTGCCGTCAACGGATCTTTCCATTATCATCGTGCCAGGGCAGCTTTCGGGACGTGCTCCGTGATGTTCGGGCCCTTCCGTTAATAAACCTTCCTGTGCAAGTAGCCCAAACTTTGGTAAAGAGAGTCTGGGGTAGTGCGTCCTCGGATACGACTGAAGTGGAACTCAGCTTGCCTGACAACTCGGCGAGCTAGGGAATTTGGTCTTACGAAACCGTTATCTTCTTCGGGGAAAGCCACTCGACTAAGGTCGTTTTTCAAGCCGAGCCCCCGAGCGCTAGTGCAGTGCCGACTTATCTCCGCTTTGAGCAGTTATGACCACTCGGCTTGGTTCCAAGTTCGGCGGAGGAACACTTAAGTCGGCGAGCCGAATCGCCGAGTAATTGATCCGTATCACATATTATTTAAGCGTAGATATATGTATTAAGAATATTGTCTTTTAGAAGGACAGCGAGATTTTCCCAACACAGTTGTGGGGGAGATGGACGAACTACGTAGCTGTCACTCTACTAAGTAATGTTCTTTCCACACACTGAAGACTCATAAAATAGGTGAAAAACAGATCTCTTTGCGATGTTATACACGTCATATTAAGTGAGCCAGATACATCATGGGAACGATGATGAACGACTGATAGTGATACGGTAATGATGGTCTACGTCCTCCTGACAACCATCTGATTTGGATTCGACGGTGATGATCAGAGCCAAATAATCATGACGGAGTCCAAATCATTACCCTGGTCTGGAGAACACCGGCCGAAGAGGGCACACATCCTATGCAAAGATATCTTTCCAAGGATAGACAAATATAAATGTGGAGCAGTGGAGTGCTCAAAACCAGGTGATGGAAGAGTCCTCCGTCTCATAACTAGGAACCGCCATTGCCATGCCCCTCTCCTCCTCCTCCTCCGGCCACCCCCACCAAGGCCTCTTCTCCTCCTCCGCCTCCGATGAGCACTCCAACGATCTCCTCCTCTGCGGCGAGGACGCCAGTTCCCTCTCCGACGACGAGCGCCTGGTACCACTGTTCCCCCCGGGGTCCAAGTGCCCGGCTGGCGTAGACGAGGACGTGGGAGAGGAAGATGGCAACGATGTGGCCGCGGCGTGGGTGGGGATAGAGGCGGACCACTTCCCGGAGATGGATTACAGGAGCAGGTTTCGACCCCGATCCGGCAATCTCGACCCAGCCGCCCGCCTCCGCTCCGTCGCCTGGATCCTTAAGGTAGGCAATAAGGAGCAAAAGTATTATAGCGCTGTCTGCTCGCCGAGTTCTTGTGCTGACCATGTTTTCCGGCGGTGGAGTGGTCCCGCAGGTGGCGGAGTTCTACCAGTTCCAGCCGGTGACGGCGTACCTCGCCGTCAACTACATGGATCGATTCCTCTCCCGCCATGCCCTCCCCGTATGTACCCATCTCTCTCTCTCTCTCTCTCTCTCTGTATGCAATGGGGAACTTGAGTTGTATCCTTCACTCCAGTGCAGAGATAAGAATAATGAATGCGTGCGTCTTTCTAGGCACTGGTGTGCATGTGAAACTGCTAAACCATCTCGAAAGGATCAAATAATAACCTTTTAATCTTCTGCCATCGGTGGCAATTTTTACCTATATGACATCCGGTTTAACATGCCCAAGTAATCCCATACATATATCCTTTCATCATGACCCAAGAAATCCCAATTATTATGATTAAAAAGGAGCTCTCGAAACTGTAACAACGGCGATTACACTTATAACGAAGAAAATATTTAGAATAAGAAATCGTACCCATGTTTTGTTGTTTACTTCCTGATAAGCAATTAATGGAGATGGCATGCAGCAGCAACCCGGCGGGTGGCCAGTGCAGCTTCTGGCAGTGGCCTGCCTCTCCCTGGCAGCCAAGATGGAGGAGACCCTCGTGCCCTCCCTTCTGGACCTGCAGGTACGCATTAACCAAATCACGTACTTCCTTTAATTCACCAGTGGAGAACTCGATCGGATTCAGATTAACACCGATGGTAAGAGTGTCGCAGGTGGAAGGCGCGAGGTTCGTGTTCGAGCCGAGGACGATCCAGAGGATGGAGCTGCTCGTGTTGGATGCTGTCAACTGGAGGCTACGCTCCATCACCCCCTTCGCCTTCCTCGGCTTCTTTGCCTGCAAGGCCGACCCTGGCAGGTCGCTCACTGGTTACTTAATCTCCCGCGCCACTCGCATCATTCTAGCCACTACTGAAGGTAATTACTTGATCACCTTGAGACACCTCAAGTTTAATTTGTGTACTTGTTGTACTTGATACGTCTATTAATTTTACTAACAATACTCGGTAGGAACAAAAAAAAAATTGGACACTGGTACAGGAACATGTTTACATATTTCAAGGCCAAATTATAGGATACCTATTGAATAGAGATGCGAGGAGTACTAGTCTAACTAATGACAAACTTGTTTGCCTTGAATGGTTACATCATGATTAGATGGAGAAAGTTGAGCAGTCCATGCTACAGGCGTTTAAAGGTGTGGGGGATAAGACAGGACATTGTGTACTCGGACTCCCCAGTACTGTGCTATCCTGAGAAGAAACAATAAAATGTAACAGGAAATAAAGAATAGTATGAATGAGATTCATAAATAAGCAGTATTCTTATAACATGTATCATCATTTATGGACTTCGAACTGCGCGAAATTCGTATATATTATAATAACAAAGAGGACCGGAAATATTTTTACAGCATATTGGAGCAACATCCATACGGAGCTTTGAACTAACCGGTCAAATTGGTATATTATGACCCAAAAGAAGACCAGTGAAATGTTTTTTTACCGCGTCCTCCGCACGGAGTTTTGACTGATCAAATAATCGCTTCTCAGAGATCGAGTTCTTGGGTCATTGCCCGTCGGCCGTGGCGGCAGCTGCCGTCGCCTGCTCAGCACGCGAAGCCCCTGCGCTGTCCTCCATAAGCCCAGAATCAGCAGCGTCGTGGTGTGCTGGATTGACCAGGGTAATTCATGAGGCGCACTTGAACAATGGTTTCTGTGTTATCTCTTGATTCGAACATCAGACACCATCTCTAATGGCGTCTCCTTCCTCTCTCATGATATTGCTGTGGGCAGGAGGGCATTGTGAACTGCTACCAGCTCATGCAAGAACTGGTCCTCAGCGGCAGCGGCCAGCATAAGCAGCAGCGGCGGTCACGGATCCCCCCTCTGCAGGGTATAAAACTGCTGGGTTCCGAGGTTCTCTCTTCATCATCGTCACCTCCTTCCTCCGCGAGCAAGAGGAGGAAGCTAAGCAGCCGCAGCTGGGTGGATGACGGCAAAGGCGCCGGAAGACGCACGGAAGAAGGTGACGACATAAACTAAACGAGACATGGAGAGAATCATATAAATAAATATAAAGATAATCAGATTCCTCGTCATTTTTATAGAGGATATTAGCAAGGTTTTGGCCTCTCTCAAATTTTCTTTTTTTTTTACCTTTTTTTATTTTTCTTTCTGACAGAGAGTGGTTTTTGGTTGTCAAGGGGCGGTGATTATTATTATTTTTCCTCGCATTTTTTATTTTATTTATATTGTGGGGTGGGGTGGGGGGTGGCATTTGCTTCTTGTCCTTGGCGTTGATGGTAATAGCAGTTTGCAGGTTGTCAGTGTGGGGCATCTGCTATTTACTTGTTTTTTCCGCCCTTTTTCTCTAGAGAAGGCTGTGCAGTGGCGTAGTATATGTGGTCTCTGGGTTAAATCGGAGGTTACAACAATAGTAACTTTACACTATAATCATTGCAAAAGTTAAATATTTACTGGGTTTTTTGTTACTTTCGTATGACCTTGTGCTTAACTTATCTATGTGGACATTGTGCAGTATTCGTTCCTATGAAAAATAGATGTTATGTATTATCAGAAACGTGCCATTCAGATATATAGCATAAACTATGAATTGAATATTAAATTAAAAGAAGAAGTAAGTGGCCCACAAGAAGAGACCATCATCAGATACCGCCAAACTGAGAAAATGACGGCCGTTGGATTAAGGATCAATGGTGGATTCGGTTGCTAGTTGCTACGATTCCTATTGTGAAAAAACTAAACGATGTGTACTGTTTATTAATTATTATACATATGTGTACACAGATAGAAGTGTATAAAAAATAAAAGAAAGATAAAGACAAGTCCCTAATCCGCGGATCCACCGTCGTCAGCGCAACGGGGCTCTCCAACACATTCTGGTGCGCTCTGCCTTAATACGGCCAGGCGCCTCGTCTGGTGAGCTGTCACGTGGCACACAGACAGTGTTCTTGGCTGGCACGGCTTATTTAATTCTTTCGGACAACCAAGGGGACAATTTAACTATACATGTTTTGTTCTCATCTTTAATCTATCGTGGCTGGACCGGTCAACCATGCGTGGTCCTTCACTCTAGAAGTTAAGCATCCTTTCTCTCTTTCTCTCTCTTTTTCTCTCTTATGTCTCCATGGAAAATATATATTTGAAGATCTGTCTTTGTGCAGTAGCTTCTGATATCTCTTCCAGTACAACAATTCTTACATTGTGTATGAGATCATGAGAGTGTAAATAAAACGAAGAGATATTCAGGAGTGAGAAATGGATCACGATCCGTTTGGATTTGTGTACAGGGTTATAATGGAATCTATGACGGCTGTAATAATATCAAATGAGATCATCAGTGCATATTGTCTTGGAGGGTACAGTCTTACAACCATTGTAAAGAGAACAGGATAGATCTAGATAGATAGACAACAGATAAAGTGAAAGAGATCTCAGGCAGAAGAAACATACGCTATGGAATATCAAGCTAGTCTAGGTACTTAATTGATAAGGTTTTCTATGAACATTGAAGTTTAAGAGGTCTCAAGTTCAAAATTTAGTGAGATCGTTAAATTCTAGAAAATGGATTTAAGGAAACATAGCAACTAGATTAATGTAGTTAATTCTAGAACAATCAACCATCAAGAGAACCCAGTGGGATCAACAGCAAATTGTCTTATCCCATCTGCTTTCTTCCATAGTTTATGTTCTAAAATGAATACAAAAAATTCTCTTCATGCACCATATCGTCCATAATGTCAACAACTAGATAACTGCTATGAGTAGGTAGTGTTAAAATCTTATTTAGATAGAAGGCTTACCAATCAAATCTCCCAGTCACATTTTGTTTCTATAGTCTTTATTAATGCAATATACTGCACACACACACACATACATACATATATATATACATCATCATCATCAAAGTCTTATCCCATTATTTGGGGTCAACTACATGAATTCTTTTATGTCACAAATTTCTATCAAATGCTATAGTTGTGTTTAAACTCTAGAAGTCCAAGTTTTTCCTAATAATATTGCATCATCTCATTTTAGGTCTTTCCTTAGCTCTTTTACTGGTATCCACTATGATTTTAACACATCTTTTAACCAGTATCGAGTTTGGATGACGGTACACGTATCCAAACCATCTAAGTCTATTTTCTCTCATTTTTCTATCAATCAGAGCTATCCACAAATCCTTGTAGAAGCGCTCATTCTTAATATTATCTTTCTCAGTCTTACCACACATCCATCTCAGTATCCTCATCTCTGTCACACACATTTTATTAATGTATTCCTTTTGCACTACCCAATACTCAGTACCATATAATAAAGCAGGTCTCACTACCGTTCTATAAAATTTTCTATTAAGTTTCACTGGTATACGACGATCGCAGAAGACTCTTGACGCACTTATCCATTTTTGCCAACCTACCTTAATCCTATGTGCCACATCATCATAAATTCCCACATTCTTTTGGATGATAGACCCTAAGTATCGAAAGTTACTACTCTTAGGAATGTCTTGTCCACCAATTTGAGCCATATCTTCTTGTAACACCCTCTTATTATTATAATTACAATGTATAAACTCTGATTTACTTCGACTGATTGTAAAACCTTTATATTCTAAGACATGCCTCCAACTTAACTTAATATTTAAACCATCAATACTCTCATCAATTAAGACAATATCATCTGTAAATAGCATACACCAAGGGATATCATCATACAATTGTTTAGTTACCTCGTCAATAATTAGAGTAAAGAGATACGGGCTTAGAGCAGAATCTTGATTCAAACCTACCGTGATTGGAAATTCACAAGTCTCTCCAGCAATAGTTCTCACACTAGTCGTGGTACCTTCGTACATATCCTGGATCAAGTCAACATATCCTTGAGAAACTCTCTTCTTTGTCAATGTCCACCAAATTAAATCTCTCAGTACTCGATCATATGCCTTCTCCAAATCAATAAAAATCATATATAAATCTCTTCTCATCTCTCTATACTTCTCCATTAACTACCGTAATAAAAAAATAACTTTTGTACTAATTCTAATCGGCATAAAACCAAACTGATTTTTGTACATACATATACACTATATATATATAATATATATCACATTGTAGATGCATGCTAGAAGCCATTGCTCGTCCATTGCATCTCTCTTTCTCTCTCTCTATCAGAGAGAGAGAGTGTGTGTCTCTAATTAATGTAGTCTGAACACTATAGTAATGATAGTGATGATGCATGAATCTTTCTTCTTCTTCTTTTCTTTCTCAGGGTCCTACTTTGAAACTTTGATATCTGGGCATATGGCACCTTCTTTGGGACTTTGGAGCTTCTCAGCCGTCGGTTTTAGACCACTTTGAGAGAGGCTGGTGTTTCAACAAGTCGTCAAGTCGATAGTAACATCCAGCAGATCATATACTCTATCAAAGGACAGTCGTTTAGTGACTACAGACTACTTCTACTGTCTGCTCTCTGTACAGTGAGGTTTCCTTGTGACGACGAAATGTAGGTTTCGTGGATTAGCAAGAATATAATTGACAGCACACTATACCCAAGAAAATGACAGAGATAACTATTTTTTTTTTCTTCAAATTTTCCAGTTTTTTACGGTACATATATCTCTTGATGGGTACGTGCTGCAATTTAGCCACAAAAATTTTGTCAAATAAACGTTTAGTGGCTTAAATTAATGGTGAGTGCTTTCAAAATGCATTGATGTCATTTTGATGGATTAATTTTAGGGACTACAACTGTTTGTCATAAACCGTTTTAAAGTCTAATTCTAAAATCAAGTATTAGTCAAAATAAGTGGCAATTTAGATTTTAATCTCCAACTTAAATCTCACTACGACCCTTACAGAAGAAAGTGTGTAGTTCAAAGCACATCTTATATCACCCGGCTCGTATATTATATGCTGAAATCCACTCTTCAATCTCGTCTTGTTACTCCATTTAGATTTCGAAATACATGTATTTTTAAACTAGATAATGCAGAATGCCTTCCGAAATCATACTATATATAGCTATGTTTTAAAATCACCTAGATTTCAAAATTAATGGGGCGTAATCAAAATTACTCGCAATTGATTTGAGATTATGAAATCCTGTGCTCCTTTCAGTGGATCCGTTCATGCTTTGTTGGGATTTGAAGAAACCTTTTGTTGCAAAACCTCCCGATCGATCGAAAAGCCATAAGTTAACACTAGGATGCTACAATCTCTACACATTTATGACTAAATAGCTCATGTTAAATTTTATATATACCCCTTTTTCTAACTATATGGCACATGAACCTGTTAGTGTATGATAAAATTGGCATCTTGTGCGGGAGAAAAGCCTACGTTGTAACGACCCAAGAATCTGATACCCGGAACCCTCCAAGTATCTGACCCTTAAACCGCCACCCATGGATCCGAAGACCCGAAAGGGTTAGAAATATATCTAGTGAGATATACAACAAGTTACAATAGCTAAACAATATAAAAAAATACAACAGCGGAAGAAAGAATATACACAATGTCCCATATAATAATTTAAGTGCAAAAGGAAAAACTGACCATGGCTAACGCTACTGACCACAAGCGGCACGACGCTGATCGTCCAAACATGAGCACTGGCTCCCTCGAGCTCAAACATGGAAGGAAGTAAGGGGGGGATGAGCTTCGCGAACGAAGCCCAGCAGGGAATCTAACCCCTCACTGTTCGATAGCAGAAACAAGGACAACACAGCTAAACTAGCAGGAAGAACAGTGGTACTAAAGTAAACAAGCTAACTACACCAAGCGGAAGGGCGGTGGTAACTCAAGTAACAGAGTTCTAACTGAGCAGTAATATAATAAAATAATAACACAACTGAGCAAGTACTGAAATAATAACGAAAAGTACTCAAGTCCACAAGTACCACCGCCAACACGGCACAACAACAC